>CM042223.1:2000761-2313261 GCA_023566465.1 Cottus gobio | reverse complement strand
AACAATTGTTAACTACAGATAGCCACATTCTGTAACTACCTGTACTTACAATGTCACTCCGTGCATCATTTACTATGAGCTAAACTCCTCGGCTGTAATCCTGCTGTCTTGATGACACGTTACTTGGCAGAGTGAGAAAGCCAGCGCAGCAGCGATGCAGACTCCCCAAGGTCCTAGTGCCCGGGCTTTTATTGTTAAGTATGATGAGAGGCTATTGGATTGTAATTTGAAGTGGGAGAAAACATACAAACCAGAAACGCACTCACATATGTAGCATGTTAGAGTTATAAATAACTTGTCCATGTGTAAAACAATAGTTTAATTTTAAAAAATAAAAATGATTTGGGGGGCTGAAGAACATTTTAGAGGGGCTTCAGCCCCCCTAAAACAGGCTTAACGACGCCCCTGGTTCCAGTGAAATAAAGAAACCATTTTCCCAGTTTAAATCCTGTGTCATGTATCTGTTGTGCCAAACTCCTCTTCCTATCTCCTCAACGTGCTTCTATACGACCAGGCCGGCTCGCTAGCTTCCCTTTCATCTCGTCGTCCTACTAATCCAACACCGGGGAGGGAGTGTGGAGCTCTGCATCACGCTAAACTCTGAGCCCGCCCACTTTTTTAGCAGGCCCAATGAAATGAGAGGGATTTGATTTAAATCCCTTCTGTAACTCTACACCGCTCCATATTACGCATCCCTGTGAAACACGTCACGGTGAACAGGCTGAAGACTTTGCAACCTTTTTAATGCCTCTGAAAAAAAACATCTCTACAAACTAAATGACAGTACGCTGTGTTGCTGAGTTTGATTGGACTTTAGGGTAAGGAGGCGTCCGGCAAGATCAGCTGTTGACGATTGATCTCTGTTGGTGAACGTACAGTGGCTCCCTCATCCACACACACACAATTGGCAGTAACATGTTTGAGTTTATTCCAATCAGTTCAACTCGATGTGTATGTGTTTTCTTTAAATCTGGTGTTTGTGACCTTCTGTTTCCTCTGAGGAGCAGAGGGGCATGCTGGGACGCGCTCACGTCCCTCTGGATGCAGCCACGCTGCATCTGCATCCAGAGGGACGTGAGCGCGTCCCAGCATGCCGAGCGTGCCCTCTGCTCTCAGGCGGGTGGGATTACACTGGGAGTTAATTGATCTGACCCCCAGCTGTCACCACAAAGACACACAGGGAATTAAAACGGTGCGATGGATTTTTTTTTCCCCCCATTTCAAGCTGCTTCTGACATTTGACCTCCCTCTCTGTCAGCAGGAGACGAAACACTCAAGGTGTTTACTGAGCGTGTGCGAGACGGGACGGGCCGCGTGAATTAATGATGAGCAGGGGGAAATGTCAAGGGGCTGACCTGCGAGACTGATCACAGGTCAGCGTGGGACACTGTCTGCAGATCAGTATGGAGGCGAGGCCCCGGATGGTTGTCCTCGCCAACGCAACAAAGATGGGATCATTTTAACCGCATTACGTCTCTCCGGGTGGACTTTTATATCAACTCTTTGCTAAAAACATACAAATGCCAGGATGTTGTGCTCCGTCTGAACAGACAGTCCACGGGGGTCTAAGTCTAGCATATGAAGAGGAAGCCTCACGCTCCTCCGGTCATCTGCTGCATGAGAACCCACGCCGGCCTACCGGGCTCCCGCCCTGCAGGGTTCAGCAGAGGTCACCTCGTGAGGAAAAGCTTCCCAGGCTCACCGGACGCCATGAGCATCACTGACTGCGTTTCATTAATGAGTGTTGTGTCCGAGCGGACGGCGATTGCGGCGAGATGTTGAGCTACCTCAGTTTGTTACGCCCCCCCTTTCTGTTCCACTGCAAGCAGCATGCATTGTTTGATTCAACAAGCAAGGGGATTTAAAGTCAATGTTAGACAATAGTTGTTGCCTATGTGTGACATGTCAGCCAAAGGCACAGAGGAGGGACGCACACGGGGTGCATTCAAATGAGGCCGTACAAAGCAAGCCTGTGGTGGAAATGGCCTCTTGGATTGCCGAGAATAGACGTTTACTCGAGCAAAGCCACTCCGCTTCCAGTTTGGTGGTTTTAGTAAGTAAAGTAAACGTTGCAGGAGTACTGAGGAACTTCTACTTCCCTTCCCCACGTTTTCTCCGCTGCACATACTGCGGGAACTAAAACCAGCACAGGGCTGTTGGTAAGCACTTCTTTTCATTCAGAGAAAATGACTTTTTCCCCCTCATGAATTCAGTGTGCGCGCAGCACCAGCCTCAGGTAAGAAAGCATCACTCCAAAGCAAAGTATCATTGGAGTAATGTTAAAAATAAAACTTTTCCTAATTATTATATGTATGAAAAGACCCTAAATGAACACTGTAAGTGACTTATAGTAATCGGGTCGTGCGCTTACAGTGTTCATTTTGGGTATATGTATCGGAATGATTCAGGTTTTTGATCCTTATAAGCGGTTTACTTACAATCTTCCTTGAACCAAACCTCGTGAGACTTCTGTTAAATGTATTTCATCCATGTTGACCTCACAAAAACAAGATGAGAAAATGACGTTTGGGGTTTTTTTTCCTCATTTAAATGCAGCGTTCACGGACGGGAACGCTGCATTTGTCTCACGCGGTCCTGAAGCTGAGCAGGACCAACAGGGGCTGAAGGACACGGTTGACTTTGACCATCACACAATGAACTAAAGCTAATACGTGTCCCCGCCAGGGGGGAGGGGCCTGTGAGTCATCGCTGAAGGGCCCTTCAACCTCATTAAATAGCAAAGTAACAAACCCATTCGGAGCAGCGCGTCACGTTGCCTGTGGCTGAACCTAACTTGAGCTTTGCGTTCACGTTGCTGGTGCCGAGATGCACGAGCTGAAACTTAACCCAGAGGCAGAGCTTCTTCACATATTTACCTTGGACGGGCGACGTTGCCAATCTAGCGCAGAGTCCGTTCACGTCTCCGTAGCTTTCCTTAATCTTGTTCACCAGGTCTGTTCCTCTCAGCTCCATGAGAGCACACAGCTCCTGCGATGTACAACCAAACTCGGCCTCGTGGTTGGCCTCGCCACGCCGGCCATGCTTCGACCCCCGGAGAGAGTTGTTGGCCATCCTTGCTGTCGGCCTCCCAAAAAACACAGACTCAGTGGTCCGGTGCAGAGCTGGCCTTACAGGGACTCTGTGACTGGAGGGAGACAGAAGGACCGTGTCATTGCAGACTCTGGGGTAACGAATGAGAACCACACCGAGGGGCTGGACGGGGCCGCCGAGGTCATGTCTTTGGCTTTGCTTCAGGGGTTCATGGTTACATGCAAATGCACATGAGGGTTTTTAAAAGACTGATTCTGACAAATATGATGTCAATAAAATAAGAGGTATTTAATTCAATTACATTTTAGCCCAATATCACAAATTTGCCTCAGTGGCCTTAACAATCTGTACAACATTCAACATCCTTTTGTCCTTGAACCCACGCTATGAATAACCCCCCCCCCTCCCAAAAAAAACAACCTCCGGAAGCATAACTGAGAAGGGCAGAAGTGCAACAGATGTCATGTGTGCAGAATATACAACATAATAAAATGACATAATATAACAGTCAATACAACTTTAAAATCGTTCTTCTAGAATCATCATATAGAAAGATTTAACTGGGTTAAATAAAATAAACGTGAAATAATGATGAACATAATTATTTTGAGTGCGGGGCAAGGGTTACTTGGGCTCATTATCAACATACTTCAAAATAGTTTGCCAATATCAATATGTATCATGAAATGACCAGCGTTCCACGTAATCGTATCAGTTACGTGATCGGAAGCTGATGAAATGTAAAATTCAGATAAAGTTAATTTTATTGTCGTTATACAACAACGAATTGCAGATTGATTTTCCATTTTGCTCCACACCCAGACTGTTTGGCAATATGATTTTAAATAAATTTGGCTTAATGAGTGTTTGTTGAACTGAACTTAATTTACAGGACACGGTGGTCCGGGTCAGGCAACCCAGACCCCAACCTATAAACGCTATCTCTGTGGCGGGAAACAACCTTCTAACGGGAGGGGACACGATTCAGCAACGCTGGTAGAGACGGAGAGAATGTGTCAAATAGATTTCATGTACATACACGGCTCTTCCTGGCAGCAGGAGGACGAATAATATTTAAACATTTAAAAGTTTGTTCACTTTTTGAACCTCCTGATCAAACCAACTTTTCCTGAACTTACACTCCAACATTGGGCTCGGTTCCCCAGTTCAGAAGGTAAATATTCAGGACATTTGAATTGTTGATTGACATTGAACAGACGTTGTGCCTGCTGGTGTGTGGACTGACA
This sequence comes from Cottus gobio, assembly GCA_023566465.1. Taxonomy (NCBI): domain Eukaryota; kingdom Metazoa; phylum Chordata; class Actinopteri; order Perciformes; family Cottidae; genus Cottus; species Cottus gobio. The sequence goes on along the minus strand of CM042223.1, from coordinate 2,308,963 downwards.
GCCTTTATGTGTGTTCCTCACAGGTTGTGACCTCTGTGCCTTCAACTGTAATCTGTGTCAATCAGTCAGCCGAGGCTTAATCTGAGCAAGAGAGGAGCAGCCTGTTGGAGGCTGGAGGGGAGGGAAAAAGGAGCTGCTGGGAGGCTAATGGGCTGAACTGAAGTGGTATCTTGTCATACTGGTGGACGGAGCTTACTGTGCATAACCAGCGCCGCATTACTGATTTCAACCGACGGTCCAAAAAACACACAGTCAGTTCACAATAGGACACACAGAAGTAAATCTTCACATTGGAGATGCTGCAAAAGGATTTACTTTAATTGTATCAGTTACTAATAAACTGGTCATCAGAGCAGCGCACAGCAGAACACGACGCAAACTAATGGCGGAGTCAAACAGTTGAAAGGACCAAGCAGCCAGCTCTCCACGCTAAGAAAACACATGCAGGCTTCTTGACAGAAACAATACCCAGAGCCCGTTACCCTCTGATAAAACATTGTCACTTCATCACTGCAGCACTGAGGAGAAGAAAAGGCTTTACTTACAGAAACTTCCCCCATCACCTCCTGTTAGCAGCAGCAGGTATTAGTGGCAGTCCGATTACTCTGAGCAGCGTCACACTCACAGCTCCAGAAACAGCCCATAACCCAGCCACAGCTCCTCAGGCGGCAGCCTGCAGACCTGCTCCAAGACCAAGATCTACTCCCCCAAAAAACCTGCCGGTTTTCTCCGAAATGCAGTTTGACCTTCAGGAAGCTCACAGCCACGAGCAGCGCTCCATCGGAGAAAGAAACAGGAGCTAAATGATTATCTGAGGAAAGCCTCCCTTAATCTAATTAGACAATCTGTGGGTTCAGTGAGCGCCAGAGAGACTGCTGCTGCAGCTCCTCCTGCCGAGCACAACACAACAGGTCTGCACAGGGGACCACTGGGAAAGCACCAGCAACAGCCTAGCAACCCTGACTGGGATAGCGATGCTGTCCCCAGTGCTCCGACTGCATTTGATGTTGTTCACTCCTGTGGTTTCGTTTTCTTACAGAGACACGTAAAAAAACTCATCCACACTTTCCCTTCCCCCCACCATCTAACCAGTACTGATGCCGGTTGACGTCAGGTGGCGCACACACACACACACACACACACACACACACACACACACACACACACACACACAGGTGGATTACAGCACATAGACACAGGCGGATTAACTGAACACACACACACACACACACACACACACAGTGATATCACTGTTTCACATTTGCATCCTAGTGTTTTAACACTGAGTTAGTGTGACCTTTGACCCCCACTCTCACTCTACCAGATAAGTGGTTTCAGAACTGGCGTGGCCCACATTCACCAGTCTAGTAGAGAGCTGATTCTTACAGCCACAAAGCCATGATAATAAATTGTATTCATTTATAAATTTATTCTTGTATGCACTTGACAACTCAGTCTTGGATGCTACATGATGGTCACACACAGTCAACCACCTTAAGGCCCTGTCCACATGGACACATATTTGTTTTACAACATACATATATAACTCTCCTATCTCCTGTTAGGGGAAAACTTCCATTTACTGCATTATACTGTTATTAACTAAGACACAACAAAACTAAGACTTACTTTTTTTTCTTCAAAAAACACACATAAAAACATATTATCATTAGTTAGGCCTATAGTCTTCTATGACAATCCTAACTTTCCATTATTAAAAATGTTTCATGCACAATAACGTGTTTATTCGCTTCTGTGTAATACAAATCAGGCAGGGAAATATGTAAGAAACTTTACAATTAAGTTTCAACTCAAAACGTGACGCCGAGTGTCGGAAGCCGAACAGCGTTGATGCAGCGCCGCCATCGCTGAATCCAACTGGCAGTCATTCAGGCGCCAAAAGCGTTTCGGTGTGAACGCAGCATTAGAGACCCGTTAACGTTGCTCTCTAACAAGAATACCGTGTTCCGTTCACACTTCTTCTGGTCCTTCGAACAGGACACGGTGGTCCGAGTCAGGCAACCCCGACCCAACCTGTAAACGTTATGTGGACACGATTCAGCAACTCATTTACGTTGTTTGTCTACCGTAACGTTCAAAAACTGCCGTCGTGTGGCGAGCAGAGAGAGACGGGTTGAACTGGCAGCAGCCGGAAGAGCCGCCAGTTAAGAACTGGAAACACGTCACTGAGGGAAACGTTACGTTGATTCGGACGCTAATTGACACTAACGTTCAATAATAGCCGCTATCAATACCTTCAGTTGAGATTAAATGTCTCTCACTAAATTAATACTAAGATAGTTGAAATGCATAATCTGCTGTTATTGACCGGCAAACTGACGTTCGCTCATTGACTCCAGGTGGCGCTGTTGAATCAGCGGCCTGACCTCAGTTGACTAACGTTAGTTCCGTTAAACGACACTTAGTTCATACTTCAGATTTACGTCAGGGTTTTACTTACCGGTATTTGCACGGAGATACGCAGGTGTCGTCAATTAAGTTGGGGACGCTAGTAATTTCAAAACGGCTAACGGGGTTTCCTGTAAATTTACCTCTTGGACCCCGGGGCAAAATTCACGTCATCACGTAAGTACGTAAGATCGAAATGTCAGGAAACCAAAAGATCTGGGATCAGTTTATGGCCTGTACAGTGTGTGCGTGGATGCTACATGGTCACACACAGTCAACCACCTTAAGGCCCTGTCCACATGGACACATATTTGCTTCATAAAATATATCTATATACGTGTAGGCTGGGCCTATAACTCTCCTATCTCCTGTTAGGGGAACACTTCCATTTACTGTATTGTACTGTTATTAAACCACTGAGACACAACAACACCAAGACTTTACTTTTGTTTCAAAAATCGCATACCAACCTTTTTGCTCAACTTGTATGTCATGCCCCGAAATTAAAACATCTTATCTTTAGTTAGGTCTATATTCTTCTACGATAATCTTAATTTTCCATTATTCAAAATGCTTCATGCAAAATAATGTGTTTAGTTTTTTCCTGGGTAATACAAATCAGGCAGGGGAATATATAAGAAAGTAAAAAAGATACCATGTTTGTTTGGATTAAGAAATCCCATTTTAATAACTTGTTCTGAAAAGTTGTCATGCAGGCCGGATATTATGTATGAGATTCATCAAGTGTTACTCAAACTACATTGTAGGGGATTGGATCACTCATTCCTTTGTATTCCTGCTCATCCAGGTTTGGGTAATAAATAATACAGTACACGTATTGGCTAAACAATCCTTACAATGACAATAAAGTGACATACAAGTACGGTTAAGTACTACTAACACAGATTAAAACTATCATAAAAGGAGTCTGGAAGTGCAAAACATGGGAGGAATACTGGGACTTAAGTGGCACAGAAAGAGCTCTTTATAGTATTCAAAAGCATGGTGGAATATGGAGGAAAGAGATGGTCGTTATCCTTCTGAGAATGGAAAACACTATTATTTGGTTTCGCTTATTTTCCTGCATATCTGCTCCCGTCCAGTAGGTGGCGATGATGCCCCTCTACGCTGGCTTTTACCAATCGCTAAAAAACAACACCAAAGAAGAAGAGATGAGCGCTTATGGGAGGGGGGGGGGAGTGGCACGCTCAGAACTTGTACACAGCTGATCGTGACGTCACACGTCAACATGGCGGACTGGAATAGAGGTATTATTTTCTTGTGTGTGACACGTACTCGCTTTTAAATATGCACTTATGTATAAGTAAGAGGTGAATTATTGTGCTTGCTTTCTGTATGGCAGTGGGAGCGGGAAAAAAACAGCGTAGAGACCCGTTAACGTTGCTTTCTAACAAGAATACCGTGTTCCGTTCACACTTCTTCTGGTCCTTCGTACAGGACACGGTGGTCCGGGTCAGGCAACCCAGACCCCAACCTGTAAACGCTATCTCTGCGGCGGGAAACAACCTTCTAACGGGAGGGGACACGATTCAGCAACTCATTTACGTTGTTTGTCTACCGTAACGTTCAAAAACTGCCGTCGTGTGGCGAGCAGAGAGAGACGGGTTGAACTGGCAGCAGCCGGAAGAGCCGCCAGTTAAGAACTGGAAACACGTCACTGAGGGAAACGTTACGTTGATTCGGACGCTAATTGACACTAACGTTCAATAACAGCCGCTATCAATACCTTCAGTTGAGATTAAATGTCTCTCACTAAATTAATACTAAGATAGTTGAAATGCATAATCTGCTGTTATTGACCGGCAAACTGACGTTCGCTCATTGACTCCAGGTGGCGCTGTTGAATCAGCGGCCTGACCTCAGTTGACTAACGTTAGTTCCGTTAAACGGCACTTAACACTTTATTAAATGATAGAATACTAAAATATTAACATACATTTCTACTTACTTACTTTTTATTTGACGCAGATGCACAGGTGTCGCCAGTTAGTAATTTCAAAATGTAACGTGGGGCAACAAAACGCGTCATCACGTAATTACGTCAGATCGTTTTTTTATTGATTATTATTACGGATGTATTTGAATATATATATTTTTTTTTTGCAGAAAACTTTTCTTTTTTACCATTCATATATAATTTATCACACTTTATTAGCCCTTTATTGTATGTTTACTTGTTTGTTGCAGTGTAACTGAACCCAATAAAATATTTCTCTATGGGGACATTAAAGTACATTGTATTGTATTTATCACATGGTCAGCGGTTTATGTCCATTAAATTGGAATTAATCACACCGTTTTCCCAATAATAAGTTTAGAGAACTCAAACTGTTATCACTTCCAAATTTGTAGATTCATGTTATGAATGCAACAGAACCTGCAGAGGACTTTACATGGAAACAGTGTCTGCCACAACCACGTTACATTTCTGATCCGGTGTGTTTTCAGGTCACGACTCTGTGGACGACATGCTGGACACTGAAAACAAACGCCTGGCTGAGAACCTGGCCACCAAGGTCTCCAGACTGAAATCAGTGAGTCACCACCAACAAATCCTCACCATTCCACTAGGGATGGTGACTCCTCTGGTTGTATAGAAGTCTATGCTTCATGTGTTAAAGCTGCATTCTCTCTCCTGACCACCAGGGGGCGACTCCTCTGGTTGTATAGAAGTCTATGCTTCATGTGTTAAAGCTGCATTCTCTCTCCTGACCACCATGGGGTGACTCCTCTGGTTGTATAGAAGTCTATGATTCATGTGTTAAAGCTGCATTCTCTCTCCTGACCACCAGGGGGCGACTCCTCATGTTGTATAGAAGTCTATGCTTCATGTGTTAAAGCTGCATTCTCTCTCCTGACCACCAGGGGGCGACTCCTCTGGTTGTATAGAAGTCTATATAAATGACTCTACTTCTCTCTTGATGTATTCCCTCAGTAAACATTGTAAACATGAGTTTATGTCTCAATCTCTAGTTTCAAGTCTTCTTCAATACAGCATGATGTTCATTTAGTAAATTATGGTCCTTTAGAGTCAAACAGACAACTACGTCCACTTCCTTATATACAGTCTGTGCATTCACATGCAATCGGGAAGCTTTCAGGACGGCACAGGAAAAAACAGGTTTAAGACCCTGCGTTCTTTTAACCCAGTGGTTCTCAAACTGTGGGGCGCGGAGGTATTACAGGTGGGGCGCGAGAGGGTTGGGGAAATGTAGATTTCTTTTTTTAATTTTTTTAATTATTTTAAATAATTGTGAAAATGCCCGGATGTGATTTGATCCGCCCATTTTACCGGGGATGCATAGGATGAGACTTGTGCGTACTTGAGACAGCCAATATCCCAGAATGCATCCATCCATTCCCAATATCCCAGAATGCATTTCGCATTTTCAAATCTGTGGTTTAAATTACGCCGTTACGGTTCCGCATGCGCGACCGCGACAGATCCTTGTGTGAGTTGCGACTCACACTTGTAGACCTAATGGTGTGTTACTCGCGTGAGTTTAGTCGCTCGACTTTATGTGGTTAATTCGCGTCATTCGCTACTGGCTTTACTCGCCCCTTGAAGGGGGCGGGGCTTATCTCTGTGGCTTATCTCCGTAAAAACAGTACCATTTCCCCCATCCACCATTAAACTAACCACTAGTTCTGCTTTAAACTTCTTGTGGAAGTCCCTCTAATGTCGGACCATCAAACGCCCCCGTGTCCGGGTTCATAATATCATCCGTAACCGCACAACAGCGTCTGAATGAGGCCGCTGCCAGCGCTGCTTCAGGTGGATCAGCAGCTGTTTGATTCAGCACCGGCAGGACGGCGGTGATGACGCGCAGAGCTTCCTCTGTGAGATCGGCTTTTCTGCTGTTGCCTCTCTCAAAACAAAATACAGATCGAAGCTCAACTTTGAGCATGAATTGAGAGTGGCCGTATCAAATCTACAAACCCGTTTTACAAAGATTTGTAGTGGAAAGCAGGATCATATCTGCACTAATTTAGTTTTGTTTTGCACCGGTTGCACGTTATTGTTGTTTTGAAAAGATATGCAGTGTAAAACTCTTTATTGCCAAATATGTTTAACTGGTTTTATTTAGTTTTTCACAGGTTGAACTTTATTGTTATTATCCTGAAAAGATATTCAGTACAAAACATGTTAATTAGGCTATTACAATAAGCTATTTTTGCCAAATATTAGTTCTTTTTTTGCACAACTTTGTATTGTTCTAACAAAGTGATTGCACGTTTTCTTTGTTTTTGTCCGATGGAGCAATCTGGTTTACATGAAAGTGACATTTTCTTTGTTCTATTATTAATAAAAGCACAGATAGAGGAGTCACAAAATGTCGTTATTTCAATAAAAATTCAGCATGGACCATTTTGTTACAATTTTGTAGGGGCGGTGGGGCCCGAACATTTTTCGTCCTCCAAAGTGGGGCTTGACAAAAAAAGTTTGAGAACCACTGAGTTAACCGCATAATGTCTCGTCTCTGAATCCGACAGCTGGCGTACGACATCGACAGAGAGGCTGACGATCAGAACGAGTATCTGGACGGTATGGTGAGTACATCTGGCCTGGAAAGCAATCTTTTATTGATTTTATTTATAAATTTGACTTGTATAATATTACAATAATTGACATGCCATGTCCCTGGAAACAGCGGGCTTCTGAGTTGCTCCTTCGACAACAGATCTCATGCTTCTGTGCCACGGGTACGCTTTCTCAAAGGCTCATGGGAGATGTAGTTGTAATTCGTAAGGCCCGCCCTACAGGCGGTGTGGTGGTCCTGGACCAGAGACTGTTGGTTGTTCCATTTGACCGGCATTTAAAAAAAAAAAGCTTCTCTAAAAGCTAACTGACGTTCCGGCACGAGGAGAAATACTTTTTATTCTGTCTGTGTATATAATACTGCTATTGTGTTTTTTTTATTGCTTGTTTTTATTTTACTATGTGTCTCTTGTGTGCACTTTACCTGCTGCTGTAATCCTGCAATTTAAGGATTATCTTATCTTAAAAAATAAAAAGCTTAATGAAATCTTAAGTAAAGAATAAATGAAACGCCAATGTGCGGTTTACATTTTGTACTGTCTTGTTATTTCCACACGGCTCCATTTGGATTTGATTTTTAAATATACCAAGCTAAAATAGGGTGTAATAATGCCGGGTCGTCTGAAATGGAGGCCCACTTCACAATCTTTACTTGCTCTTCTCGTCAGGACTCGAACTTCCTGAGCGCGACGGGCCTGCTGAGCGGCAGCGTGAAGCGTTTCTCCACCATGGTGCGATCCGGCAGAGACAACCGGCGCATCCTCTGCTACGTGTCCGTGGGCCTCGTCCTGGTCTTCTTCCTGCTCTACTACATGGTCTCCAGGATCCAAAGCTGACGGGGATAACACCGTGAATACAAATACAAACAATCAGCCGGGAGCCCCGGACGCCGTGTCTCATCTCTGTGGTGGTTCTGCGCCGGAGCGGGAAAAACAAACAGGAAGTAAACAGAAAACATTTAGTTGAACGGACCAGCAGGGGGGAGGGGAAAGGCCAAAGATGGAGTATATTTAAAAAAAATAAAATAATTGTCACTTAAATTTGTATTTTGTTTAGATAATTAACATTAAACAAATACAAAAATGAGGTTTGTCAGACATAAACTAAACATGCCCGCACAACTTTTGCTCCTGTCTGCCGCAGCCAGGATGTCGTTATCCGTATAAAGAGGAGGTGGAGCCTGAACGCATCTCGGGTGGGAGAAGAACCAATCACAGTGGAGTAGCTGTGTCTCAGTTCCAGACTGAGCACTCGGTGGAAGCGTTTTTTAAGTTGAATCTAGTTTACGGCAAAAGTGACAAAATTCTTCAGAGAGAAATATTACGGACTAATAACCTAAATGCACAAAGGAAAAGGAAGGATGGACTTGCGGCTGCAAAATGTCATTGAATTATTTTATTTTATTTTTTGTGGTTTTTGGTTTGCGTATTTTATTACTTCCTGTCGGTACAAAAACGGAAAAGACAAACACTAACATGCAGAAACAAACTGATTATATGTTTAAAAATGTTTTAATTAAAGTGTTACATTGGGTTTAAGTTGGGTTTGATGAGCAGTTTCAGTTCAGTGGGTGTTTTGTGGTCAAGCCTGTTTCCTTCTAGTAATTATTTTGAAATATTGTTAATTACCACATAAGAGGGTTTAAAAATAATTTCCTTTGTCTTTACATTCCAGATGCTAATCAGCTGATGTTTAATATTGTTATTAATATATGAGATAAATTGAGTTATTTAGGTTCAGGGCAATATGTAAAGTAAACTAACAATGTATGAGAGTCATCAATAAAAATTTGTATATTTTAAATATCAGAATCATGACTTTGAGAATATAATCCGAGTCATATATTAAATTTAAGGTTTCTTTGTGTAAATATTATCTCCCAACATGGAGTTGTGAATATCGGGAATAAAGTTATGACGGGGAAAGGCAGTATCTTTACATTACATTTCATTTATCCAAAGAGACTCACATGCTATACAGTAGACTGTAAACACAGCAACGGTGAGCAATGAGGGTTAAGAGTAAAAGTATTTAATCATACATTCTACTTCCACTCAACTACTTGTACTTGAGTATTTTACGGTGTGGTATAAGTGCTTTTACTTAAGTAAAGGATCTAAATACTTCCTTGATTGGCTCCAACTCATTGAGCAAATACAACATTTACACATTTTTCTATTTAGAGTTTTTTTTAATCGAGGTGCGTTCACATGAAAACATTAACTGTTATGTTAGGATAAGATAATCCTTTATTACTCCCACAGTGGGAAATACAATTAAATAAATAAAAAACAGTAAATAATCCACTATATATATATATATATAGAGAGAGAGAGAGAGAGAGAATTATTGTTTTTTTATTACATATTAACTGGTAAACTGACTTTCTTCACGTGAAACAAAAACAGCATTTGTGTTGGCTGTTTGTTAAATTGAACAAGTGATAAATTCTCTTTCTAGTTACGGTTTCGTATTCCACAAGCCCTGCGCGCGCATGCGTGTGTATTGGCCGATGTGTGGCTTCGGAGCCACTCGTGTTCGTTCGGTAATCTCCGGCTCATCTCTTTCCCGAGACTTCATGCAAAGAGACAAACAGCGAGCGGCGGTCCCCGTACTCCCTCCGGACCAGCTCGCCTGACTCTTGGACGTTCCCGTAGATTTTTTACCGATTCGGTGAACGGATTACCGCGTTTTTACGGTTCGTTCCGAGCTCGTACGGGACTCGGCGGCGCTCGGACTACGCGCGTGCTCGGTCACGTTCGGCTCTTGTCGTTCGGCGGCAGGAAATGGACGAAGCGGACTCGGCCACGAAGGCGCTCGGGCTGCACGAACCGCCCATCGACATGGCGCCGGTGCAGGAAGTGGGCTCGGATACCGAATCGGAGCCCGAAGTCAGCACGATGGCCGTGATGGAGGACCCGGGAAACCTCGACATGGGAGCCGAGTCCCCGCCGAACTCAGACGAGGCCGAGGCGGCGTATGCAGGCGAGCTAGCGGGCCGCCGCCGAGCGGGGTGGCGCTGAAACGCACAGTGCGATCATAAAACATGGCAGCTGGAGAACACACACGCGCCTCTTATTGATCCCCTCGTATCGATCAAAGTGCATCAGTAACGAGTCTCACATTAAACCGCACAGCTCTTCATTGAGTCAAATAACCACTGCAGCTGCTGTGGATGACGATATTTGCCGAACTCCCATCGGTTATCGTGCAATTTAAGCATCTGCAGCTCCGCGATTGCATATGCCTCACAAATATAATATTGCACATTTACTCAATTTACTGATTTGATTGCGTTGCTGGATTCAACAATGACGGAAATCATGAAGCAACTACACAACTTTATTAACATTTTAAGTTTTGTGTTAGTTTGTGTGGGTGAATTAGTTTGTGAAGCTCCATCAGCTGTTCAGTGTCACCAGCTGACAGACTGGATGAGCACTTGCCAAATAATTATGAAATTCATACTTAATATAATAAATAATAATATAATTAATAATAATAATTTGTAATTCTACTTTCAGGGTGATGTTTGAAATATCGAGAATGCAGCTGAAAGTATACCCCCAAAAAACTAAAACTAAATTGCCTATTATAGCAAATGTATAAAAGTGCTTTAGTGTATATTTATCACGTGCATCCTGCCTGTGCAGCTCTACTGCTGTCATCTCTAACGTGTGCCTGTGACATCATAACTGCACCCTGACATTACATGAGTACCGTAGTAGCTGTAATAACACAGAAGTACTGCTGTGGAGACTCATGTATTAATTACATAACTTCATTATTGTTGTTGAACAGAGGTTACGGCTGTGACGGTGGCGGACGTCCATGCTGGAGAGGACAGCGTCTTTACCACGACGGTGGCCACGTCAGGAAGCCTCCCTGAACACGTGCTGGTACGTCCACACTCACGCTACTGCGCATGCTCAGTGTCGCTCTTACGCAGCCTATGCTTTCAGATCAGAATCAGTAAACATCAGTTTAACAATAGACATATAATACAAACAATAAACATTGTGCAATAATAGATCCAAATGGCAAATAACATCTATCTATCTATCTATCTATCTATCTATCTATCTATCTATCTATCTATCTATCTATCTATCTATCTATCTATCTATCTATCTATCTATCTATCTATCTATCTATCTATCTATCTATTGAAAGAGTGCACACTGCCATCTGCTGGTGAAACCAATATGTTTACAAATAACCAAAAGTGTGTGTGTGTGTGTGTGTGTGTGTGTGTGTGTGTGTGTGTGTGTGTGTGTGTGTGTCACACAGAGTGGCAGGACAACCCTGCAGCTGGGTGATGGTCTCAGTACCCAGAAGGCCACCTTGATCGTGGTTCACACTGACGGCAGCATCGTGGAGGCTACTGGCCTCAAGTCGGCTGCATCAATGGCATCAGGTGTGTGTGTGTGTGTGTGTGTGTGTGTGTGTGTGTGTGTGTGTGTGTGTGTGTGTGTGTGTGTGTGTGTGTGTGTGTGTGTGTGTGTGTGTGTGTGTGTGTGTGTGTGTGCGCGCTTTACAGTACTGACAAGGTCCCGCTGTCTGATCCGCTTGTGCTCGTTTTGGCCCCGCCCCTCAGGCCCACAGACCCCGCCCACCCCGATGACTCCGCCCCAGGACAAGGACTCCTGCTCCAAGTACAACTGGGACCCCTCGGTCTACAACAACGAGCTGCCGGTCCGCTGCAGGAACACCAGCGGGGTCCTCTACAAGACCCGGCTGGGATCAGGTGACCCATCACAACCCGAGCAGCAGGCGTAATGAGTGGAGTTACCATGGAAACTCTTTGAACATGACTCTCGTTGCTCTTCTGTGCTTGTTTTCTTTCTTATTTATTTCTGTTACTTCTCCATTTGTCCATGTCTGAGGCGACCACATCTTTCGCTGTTATCTAAATCTCGCCTGACGTTTCTTATCAAAGAACCAGATTAGTTCTCTAGCACTGTTGTGTACACGTTGTACTCTGCGGTGTGTGTTTCTGAGCCGCCGTGTCTCGTGTTCAGGGGGCAAAGGTCGCTGCGTCAGACACAACCAGCAGTGGTTCACGCCCACCGAGTTCGAGGGTCTGGCGGGAAGAGCGAGCAGCAAAGACTGGAAGAGGAGCATCAGATACGCTGGCCGACCTCTGCTGTGCCTCATCCAGGTACTAACGCACCTGGGGTACCACAGCGTACTGCGGGAGTACAGAGTACTGCGGGAGTACAGCGTACTGCGGGAGTACAGCGTACTGCGGGAGTACAGAGTACTGCGGGAGTACACCGTACTGCGGGAGTACAGCGTACTGCGGGAGTACAGAGTACTGCGGGAGTACAGAGTACTGCGGGAGTACACTGTACTGCGGGAGTACAGAGTACTGCGGTAGTACAGCGTACTGCGGGAGTACAGCGTACTGCGGGAGTACAGAGTACTGCGGGAGTACACCGCACTGCGGGAGTACAGCGCACTGCGGGAGTACAGAGTACTGCGGGAGTACAGTGCACTGCGGGAGTACAGAGTACTGCGGGAGTACAGCGTACTGCGGGAGTACAGCGTACTGCGGGAGTACAGCGTACTGCGGGAGTACACCGCACTGCGGGAGTACACCGCACTGCGGGAGTACAGCGCACTGCGGGAGTACAGAGTACTGCGGGAGTACAGAGTACTGCGGGAGTACAGAGTACTGCGGGAGTACAGTGTACTGCGGGAGTACAGTGTACTGCGGGAGTACAGTGCACTGCGGGAGTACAGAGTACTGCGGGAGTACAGAGTACTGCGGGAGTACAGAGTACTGCGGGAGTACAGTGCACTGCGGGAGTACAGTGTACTGCGGGAGTACAGTGTACTGCGGGAGTACAGTGCACTGCGGGAGTACAGCGCACTGCGGGAGTACAACGCACTGCGGGAGTGCTGCAGGAGTACACCGTACTATAGGAGTACACGCATACTTTAATAAGCGCGTACTGCAGTACTAAGCGACACAAAGGGATTCTGAATGTTCTGCTGAAGTTCTTCTTGTGTGTAGGAGCGGATCCTGAACCCACATGCTGCCTCCTGCACCTGTGCAGCCTGCTGCGACGACCTGACAGGGGTGAGTCGGTCCTGGTCCTGGACCTGGTCCTGGTCCTGGACCTGGTCCTGGTCCTGGTGCTGGTCCTGGTCCTGGCAATGCTCTTGTCCTGCTCCAGTTTCTTTCTTTTACATTGTTGAACTAAAGGGTAATTCGTTGCACCCCAGAGCCCCCAAAAATGGGGACTCTGGCTTCCTCGACCTCCTAAGGCCTATCAATCAAAACCCTTAGCAGAGCCACTGCTGTGATATAGCAAAAAGAACAGCACATCCTGGCCTCACACATCAATATAAGTAAATTTGTCATGTTTATAACAATATTACACAATAAATATGAACATAAACCGTAAGTAAGACTCAAAGTGACTCGAGAAAGCACCCAGAGTTTAGAAAATATGCCATTTCATATCGATAGCGTGAAGCTACACAGGAGTACTATCAAGCTGTCACACATTGCCATTTATGTCCAGCAAAAAAAAAAAAAGTACTCTTTTATGGCTGAAATATGATTAATCACGGCCTTCTTGGTCTCCATAGCTTCCTCTCAGCGAGGACTGTTCAGTGACCAGGGGGGAGTGTGGGAATTTTTTGTGTCGTCCAAGTTAACACGATTTCTCGAAATGTCTGAACTAAAATAATTATTAAAAATACTTAACTTCACCCAATCAAAGCAATTTTTGCTGATATACTCGTAACATATAGAGCTATGCTGTATATGTAAAAAAAAATAGTACAAATATGTCTGTATACTATTATAAACCAATATACCCCTAACACATATATGAACGTATTATCTATGTTCACAAGGGTCTTCTGTATATTATACCCTTTGAAATGATTCAAATAGACCTTGTGGTCTAGGAGATATTCAGGATTTAACATGAGAGGCAAAGCATTCAGTCTGTGGTGCAACGAGGAGGACCTGAAGGATGGATCAGTTCAGCCCGACGGCAGGACTCAGTTTGTTTGTGTTTGTTTCTTTCTCTTCAGTGTCCAAAGGATGGAGAGACTCTGGAAGTAGAGAACATCAGTATGGTACATTCAATGTCCTCATTATAACCTCTTAATATGCACCTGGGACGTTTGTATTCATTTCTTTATTGTTTGACAGTTTCTTTTATATTTGATAGACTTTTCTTCTTCTTGGACAATGTTTTAGTTCAGCTGACATTTAAAGTATTATGGGTAAAAAAAGAAAACCTAAAGTAATTATTTCCCCTCATCGTTGCTGAAGCATCCTATCTGTCTCCACCAGACCGGTCCGGTCCGGCTCTTCGTCCCGTACAAGAGACGGAAGAAGGACAACGAGCCTCTGGTCATCTCGCCAAAGAAGGAACTTCCTGCCAAAAACATCACCCTGACGCCGGGCACCACATGTACGTCAGGTGACCTCGCTCCGGCAGGAGAGGAGGAGGACAGATGGTTGTGGTTCAGGATCAGCAGGTTTAGACCGGATTGGATTGACGGGCTCAACGGCCACAGCAGCTTGTCGATGAGCGTTAGGGGAGGAGCTCCATCCTGTAAAAGCAGCGTTCATTTCATGGAGCTGAACTCTGAACCTTCAGATCCTGAAACCCGCCTAACGCGTCTGTCCTCCACCAACAGTCACCGTGTCCCCGTCGGGGCAGTTCACCACCTCGGGCACCTTGACCTTCGAGCGCTCGCCAACGGGGGACGCCGCCGCCGCCGCCATCCTCTCGGAGGGCTCGGCGCAGAGTGAGGTGTTCGCCAGCACGGCAGGTACCAGCTCCAGCTTACGATGTTTATAGTTCATAATTATGACAAGAAACCAGTGATGTGACAGACAAGTATTATACATATTGTACAGGGTATCTCGCAATTATGACAAGAAATGTAATAAGTAACGTAAGGAATAATAATTATGGCAACAATATCTCATCCCTGTGATGGAAAAGACCAAACATCTCGTGATCGTGACACCAAATCTCATGATTATGTCAAAAAGAATCTCTTAATTATAGCCAGAAATTCATGATTATTGTGTTTTGGGAAGAAAACAAATCTCCGTTGTCCTGGAAGTTTAATTTGTCCTTCCCCTTAACGATCTGTCCCACAATCCCCTGCTTCGCCGTTGACCTGCGGCCGGTTGGCACGGCAGCCGCTCTCTGATTGGCTGTTGTGTTTCCGTACCGAGGTCTCGGGGCGGATCTCTCCGTCCTGTGTGTGTGTGTGTGTGTGTGTGTGTGTGTGTGTGTGTGTGTGTGTGTGTGTGTGTGTGTGTGTGTGTGTGTGTGTGTGTGTGTGTGTGTGTGTGTGTGTGTGTGTGTACGTATATAGTCTTCAGTTCTTTGGTGAGAAACAATGACGTGTCTTTGGGTCTAGAAAACCTCTTGCAATACAATTAAATGTATTATAATAGTCATAATTATATTATAATGAGTATTATTCTCAGCTCTCTACCGTCCTCCTAAAGACTAAAAAACTCTCTCTCTCTCTCTCTCTCTCTCCCTCTGTCTCTCTCTCTCTCTCTGTCTCTCTCTCTCTCTCTCCCTCCCTCTGTCTCTCTCTCCCTCCCTCTGTCTCTCTCTCTCTCTCTCTCCCTCTGTCTCTCTCTCTCTCTCTCTCTCTCTCTCTCTCTGTCTCTCTCTCTCTCTCTCTCTCCCCCTCTCTCTCCCCCTCTCCCTCTCTCTCTCTCTGTCTCTCTCCCTCCCTCTCTCTCTCTCTCTCCCTCTCTCTCTCTCTGTCTCTCTCTCTCTCTGTCTCTCTCTCTCTCTCTCTCTCTCTCTCTCTCTCCCTCTCAGTGCTGACGGCGTTGCCGGCGCTGGCCGTGACCCCTCAGCCAGTTCAGGCCAAGTTGGCGGTGACGATGGCTCCGGCGGCCGCGCTGGTGAGCGGGCTGGAGGTGGGGCCTGTCGGGGGGGTGGGGCCTGCCGAGGGGGTGGGGCCTGTCGGGGGGCTGGGGCCGGCGGTCAGCGAGGGGCAGAGGAGCACCTGGCTGTACCTGGAGGAGATGGCCAACACGCTGATGAGCAACGTCCAGCAGCTGAAGGCTCTGATCGACCAGGCCAAAAGCTCTGCAGGGGTCAAAGGTCAGGGAGGCAGGAAGGAGGTGAGAACAGAGACGTACATGGGGCCTTCCTCATTTCTCAATTGTGAGCCTCCTTGTCTCCTTACTGACTAGTGTGTGTGTGTGTGTGTGTGTGTGTGTGTGTGTGGGGTGTGGTCTCACCCAGTCGTTTCACAACCAGATCACGTTTCAGCAGCCGGACGACTTGGAGGCCAAGAGGAGCTCGGACATCACCGAGATCATCATCAATGTATGACACACACACACACACACACACACACACACTCACACAACCCTGCCGGTCCGGGGATCGAACCCATTACCTTCCGGTTCTCTGACCCTTCAGTCCACTGCTCCAAATAACATGAACATTTACAGCTTCTATGTTTCTGTTTGTGGTTTTATTATTATTAGGGTCCGAGCGACTGTAGTAGACAGTCCAGCAAGGACCCTATTGCGTTCTTTAGGGGTATTATTATTTTTCCGTCTTCTTATTTTTCCTCTTTGGCCGCATATTTGGGACACTTGACATGTTCTAATCCGCACCAAATTTGGCACGGCTGTCAGGCTTGGCGAAAATAGCGATCCGACATAGACGTCAAATTAGCGGAAAAAGAAACTGCTCTCTAGCGCCCCCTCAAAGTTGGCCCGGCGACGCCCCTCGCCCAGATTGTCCGATCGATTTGAAAAAATTCACACATGTCCGTCTCCACCTGCTCTAAAAAAAAAGCCTCTCAGAGGCATAAAGTAATGTATATGAATGTGTACATTCATGTATATGAATGTGAACCCTCAACGTGTCCGTCATGTGTCCGTCTGCAGCAGATGTGTGTGAACTGCGGCCGGGTGGCGATGAGCGAGTGCACGGGCTGCCACAAGGTCAACTACTGCTCCGCCTTCTGCCAGAGGAAGGTGTGTGTGTGTGTGTGTGTGTGTGTGTGTGTGTGTGTGTGTGTGTGTGTGTGTGTGTGTGTGTGTGTGTGTGTGTGTGTGTGTGTGTGTGTGTGTGTGTGTGTGTGTGTGTGTGTGTGTGTGTGTGTGTGTGTGTGTGTGTGTGTGTGTGTGTGTGTGTGTGTGTGTGTGTGTGTGTGTGTGTGTGTGTGTGTGTGTGTGTGTGTGTGTGTGTGTGATTATAAATTAATAAATAGCTCCATCTCAAAACTAAAAATAATGTGTCATTGCAGGACTGGAAGGAGCATCAGCACACCTGCTGTCAATCAGCAGGGGGCGTGTCTGTCCAGGAGGAGGAGCCAATCATGGACATGGGCAAAGTGAAATGAAGGCGGCCTGCTGTCGGACAGGAAGTCCTTATATGCCGCAAAGAGGAGCGAGCCTGTTCTAAAGGCTTCACATTTCCTCACTGGAACTTTTATTTTGACAGTTCAGACAGGAAACGAAGGTCTTTGATCTCCTGAGGGATGAACTGGTCGTATGAAATCTATATTTGTGAGAGGAGTTTGCTTCACTACCGGTATGATGTTTCATAGAGCAAGGTTGGTTTAGGGCTGCAATTAAACATTATTTTCATTATCCATTAATCTGTCAATGTTTTCTTAGTTAATTATTTCATTAATAACCTTAATTATGTTTTTTTCAGTGTCTTTTTTTCCCTATTTATGTTTTTCGCTGCCATTTGTTACTGACAGTAAAATCTCCGTCCAGAGACCGTCCTGCTAAATAAAGGTCAATAGAATTATAATAAAAACACTGTGAAATTAACCCCACCCTGACCGATACTTAAAGATGAATTATCTGTGAATGTTGGTGTTTATTTAGTTTTTTTTTTATCATTAAGAGTCAGATTCTAAAGGTTTTCTTTGTTCTTCCAAAAAATACTTTGTTCAAGAAATGATCTTATGTGTAATTTCTTTATTTTTATTTCTACTATTTTTTTTACTTGTGATTCAAACTCAAGAAGCTCCAGAAGACAGAAACTTCAAAGCTGCAGTTTTCCACTCGTGATGAGCGGTCGCATGGCGTCCTGTGATTGGTGCGTTTCAGCCAATCAGATGTTGCGTCCACGCCCCCTGGATTAGACGATGGACTTTGACAGATCGCAGGAGGGAAAAGGAGATTCGATCTATTTCATTTTAACGAGACATTCGTCAAATTCAGGACAGAATTCATGTGTTCAAGTCCAGTTTTGCGTTTTTATTTCCAAGTTCAGGTCGAACATTTTATTTTGAGATCCACCTTACGTGACTTTTTATCTTTTAAATTAATTTTGTTTTATTTAAATTGTTAACTCTTTAAATTCTGCTAAGCAATACATATATATAAATAATAGTTTGGCTTGTGTATCTGGTTTATCAAACACCATTTTCTTTATTTATTATGACATTATGACGTTTCCCCTCCAGTGAATCTGAACAAATAAATACCTTTAATTTAATGAATAAAGTGTTTTCTACAACATCTTTAAGATCCTTAATGAGCCTCTTTATTGATTTATTATATCCACTCTGTTTTCTACCAGCCTTGATTTTCGTCTTTTAACAGGATCCAGAAGAGACTTCTGTCTTCATTCATCTCCTCAGATGTTTATTTAATGACTTCATCTAGTAATGAAACTATTTGTGTTTCACATTTGTTCTTATGTAATATGCTTTTTTATTGAGTTTATCTGCTGAAGACGGAGTTTAGTTTTTAATATTTGTGACACGAGCTCTGCTTGGGTTTCTGACAGAGATTTACCTCTGAGATGTCGTGGAGGAGTATAAAGTAGCAGAACATCGAAATACTAAAGTAAAAGTACCTCAACATTTTAACCACCATACTTGGGTAGAAAAATGATTGAAAGACACATCCAGTGGAAACTTTCAGTTTTTATTCAAATGTTTTAAGATCAGATTTCGTTGATTCATTTTCATCCTTTATTTCCCCTTAAACACACCCAATAAAGATCCCTTAATTTGTCTGTTAATTGGAAATCATAAAACTAAAACCCTACAATAAAACAAACTCAACATGCAAATCTTGCAATAATCAGACAACAAAACCTTTGATTTGGCCCCCAGATATGTAATGATTCAACAGTATTTAAGGCAGGCAATGCATTTATTAGAATTAGACTAGAAGATCAATGAGTGTTGTAAGAACTAGTAAAATACCAATCATAGAAAATATTCATAGAAAAAATCCCATTTGTCAGAATGTGAACAAACACTACACCATACATCAACAATAATAAATGTGTTACATTAATTATTAGTTAATCTCTGTAGAGGATCAAGTGTTTGTTCTACTCTCTGTGATTGACAGGAGAGATGATCAGAGGAGCAGAGTTTTTACCACCATCATTAAGACCTGGACTAAAGAATGGGTAGAGCTTCTCAGTGAAGCAGCAGCCAGTAAAGGAGTAGATAAGAGCTGCAGCATCACCGTCATGAAAGGAGACCAGACCCTCCATAGTCCACAAACACCCCCACCTTCTGGGGCTGGGACTTCAGAGAGAGACGGACTGGAGGGCCAGCAACAGCTGAGTACTCGTTCTGATTCCTCAACCTTATCAACCAGAAACCTTCCTGAGGAGACAATGAGATGTTTCTCTTCCTGTTGATCGACTCTCTCACCACTCCTAAGTCCACTTAGTCTTCCCTTTAACCTGAACCTCGTAGTAAAATCTTCCTGAAGAGAAACTCTGCTTTGCTAAGACATTAACACAAGAATCAAATCTCTCTGGATTGTCTGGAAGATTCTTCCTTACATCACCATGTTTAACTTGTTTTCCATCATCAGACAGGATGAGGTGGGGAGGTGCTGTATCAGGATCAAGTGTCACATCCACTGCAGACTGCTGGACCCTCTTCAGCTTCATCTGGTTACTGAGCGTCTCCTCCAGCTGATCCAAAGCTCTCACCACAGTCCCCTCATATGAAGGTGGACTGACTCTGACTCCTGTCCAGGTCTTGGTGGGTGGAGCAGCCTTCAGGGTCCTGGAGCTCTGGAGGAGGTGGAGGTGGTCTTCAGAGCGTGAGAGCTGCTCCACCTCAGTGCTTCTCTTCTTCAGCTCACAGATTTCCTGTTCCAGCTCTTTGATGAAGCCTTCAGCCTGTTTCTCTGTCTTTCTCTGCTTCTCCTTGATGGTGTGGATGAGCTCGGCCTGGCTTCTCTCAACAGACTCCTTCAGAGCGGTGAAGACCTGAACACCACCTGCTATCTCTCTGTCTGCATCTTCCTCACTGAGCTCCACCGAGTGTTTGATCTCCTGAATCTTCAGTCGTCTCTTCTGGATCATCTGCTGAATTTCATCATCGGTCTTCCCCAGCTCGGCCTTCTTTCCTTCATATTCTTCTTTCAGAGGAACGACATCATGGTTCTTGTGGTCTACAACAGTGCAGAGCATGCAGACACACATCTGGTCGGTCCTACAGAACAGCTCCAGAGGTTTATCGTGCTTCGTACACTTCCTGCCTTCCAGGTTCTCCACAGGGTCGATCAGCTGATGTCTCTTCAGACCTGGTCTGGTCAGATGAGGCTCCAGGTGAGTCTCACAGAAGGAGTCCAGACACACCAGGCAGGACTTCAGGGCCTTCAGTTTGGGTCCAGTGCAGACGTCACAGGGAACTTCTCCTGGTTTGGCAGCTTGTTGCTCTGAGCTGCTGCTGCTGGCTTTCTGTTGAGCTGCCTGTCTGAACTGAGCAGCCATCTCAGAGATGAAGGTGTTGACCTGCAGCTCAGGTCTGGTGGAGAAAAGCTTCTTACAGTTGGGACACTGATACGGGACCTTAACGTTCCAGTGTTGAGTGATGCAGGCTTTACAGAAGTTGTGTCCACATGGTGTACTGACTGGATCAGTGAACACATCCAGACAGATGGAGCACAGAAACTGATCTTCAGTCAGCTGGCAGCTGGCAGCAGACATATCGACTCTGAGAACAAAAAAAATAGAGAAAAGAAAAGAAAGAGATCTTAGAAGACGAAGAAGATTTCTATTTCTCTCTAAAAACACGACCACCGATGGAGCTCAGCTCAACATTCACTCTGAGAGGAACTTCCTGTCTGAGTAGAGCTGAGGTTTTGAGCTCAAACAGGAAACAGGTCTGTGAGTTAGCTGAAGCTAATGCTAGCTGTGGCTGTATCCTGTGTATCCTTTAACTAGCCAGAGTTCTGTGTTTGGTTTCTACCTGTTGGTTTGGTCTACGATGACACATTCATATGGCTTAATATTCTTTATCTGATAAAACTAGATTAAAACAATCAGATTCTAGTCTGAACTCAACGTGGACCAAATATTGAGAGTGTATTTAGTCTTTGTAGAACAGAGTACTCACCAGTGTTGGTCAGAGATTCTGTTGTTGAGGAAAAGCTGCTGGATTCAGTTGAATGTTTCTTTAGAGAGAAACAGAGAGACTTGTCTGGACTGCAGCTGCTGTCGCTCACAACTTCTTTACTTTCACTTCAGGAAAAGTGACTTTTAATCTCTCGTATCTCAGTGTTGGTCCTCCTCTCAGTGGCCCGTCGCCAGGAGGAAGTATTCAGATACTTAACTGAAGTAAAAGTACTAGCTTCATTGTGAAACACTGATACTTCACTACTAGTAAATGTCTTGCCTTCAAAACATCACGTCAAGTACTATCAGCCAAATGTACTTAAAGTATGAAAA
Organism: Cottus gobio; assembly: GCA_023566465.1. Taxonomy (NCBI): domain Eukaryota; kingdom Metazoa; phylum Chordata; class Actinopteri; order Perciformes; family Cottidae; genus Cottus; species Cottus gobio. Next base: position 2,287,297 of record CM042223.1, on the reverse strand, counting down.
GAAAAATGTTCCCTGTCAGTGTTTATATCCTGTTGGTTAGTTTAATCTACAACAATGCCTCACTCTCTATAAGGTTATAACATGTTTGTAGATTTGATTTTGTACTCAAGTACAACAGTGTACTTGGTCTTGAGGTATTCTCTGAATATCTCTGCATAAAGGTGAGTCAGGAGAAACTCACACTCTCACACACACACACACACACACACACCTTAACATCCAGCTTTTCTTTTTGTTGTGAAAACCTTTTATTCTGAAAAGATGCATTTCAACATATAAAATCAGTCCCTGGCGGCTGCGTGATCTTGAAATCCTCTGAAACAGTTTGTTCCTCAGACTGCAGCTGCTTCACGGGAGAAACACGGAGCTCAAACAAACGTTGCTGTCGTCACATGTAGAAAAAGTAAAAACCTCACAGAGGATGGAAACAATGGCGACGGACACGGACACTAAATCAACATCGCGAGTGAAGAGTCGTCCGGCGGCCTCATTGGGCGTTCTTGGAGTAGCATCGGTGCAGGAACTTTTTGAAGAACTTCCTGAACTCGGTGTTGAAGACGGTGTAGATGACGGGGTTGAGAGCGCTGTTGACGTAGCCGAGCCACGTCACCACGCTCATCAGGGCCGGTGGGACGTGGCAGTCCTGGCAGCGAGCTCGCATTGTGTGGAGGACAAAGAAGGGAGTCCAGCAGAACAGGAAGGCACCTGCAGGAGAAGAAGAAGAAGAAGAAGAAGGAAACGAAGAAGACGGGTTCGTCAAGGAAACAAAGAATTTGACTTCTCACCTACCTACCAACCTAACTACTTACAACTACTAATGTATCTATCTATGCCAGCCTATCTAACCATGGATGAATTTCTTCTGGACTTCAACTACAAAATATTACTCAAAGTAGGGCTGGGCGGTATACCGGTGTCAAATTTACAAACAGTATGAATCTTTCACATACCATTTCAATGGTGCACAAATGGAACACAAATTGTTGCCAGTGTAGCGGTCGGAGCTACTTGTGTTACGTGCATTGAGTCATGGTTTTAACTTTATAACAACAGCTAATAACCCACAACTAACGCTCTTTAACAGGTAAAACACCACAACACAACAGTTTGTGACACATAAACACTTTTGTAATACTAATAATTGTACATTTATTACATTTACACCGCCGAACTGCATGCTGGGTACAGCCCGCCCACTATCACAACAAGCAGAAACTCCGTCGCTACATTAAACAACAGAGCGATGCAGGAGGAACAAGAGAGAGCAGAGACGCACCAACACAACGTGTTGCCCAGAGAGGAGCTGTGTCTGCTGGCTGGAGGGTTTGAAAAGTCCGACGTAGTTTACAGTACATTGGTACTGGCGTACCGTGCTACGAACAGATCTGGTCCAGTCTACATCCAGGACATGGTAAAACCTTACACCCCAGCTCGTGCGCTCCGCTCGGCTTCTGCCAATCGCCTTGTAGCTCCGTCGCTGCGAGCTAAACACTCAACAAAGTCTCGACTGTTCTCTGTCCTGGCTCCTCGATGGTGGAATGAGCTCCCCATTGACATCAGGACATCAGAAAGTCTCTATATCTTCCGTCGCAAACTAAAAACACATCTTTTCCGACTATACCTTGAATAAAGGATGTAGCACTTTAGTAGCACTGACTCTTACTGGCTCTTACTGATAGCACTTTGTAGTTGAACTTTTGGACGAAATTGTACCTTCTTGATTCTTGTTGTTCTGATTCTTGTTTGTAACCGTAGAATGCACTTATTGTAAGTCGCTTTGGATAAAAGCGTCAGCTAAATGAAATGTAATGTAATGTTTAGGAAACGATGTATCGCAAAGAAGCTGAACCTGGAGGGACTTAGGACCCAGGGGAGTTGGCCAGCGATAGGTGAACAATGAGTGGCGAACAACGAGCGGTGAACAGCTGTTCAGGTGGCCGCCGGTCCTTTCCTATGTCAATAAATTAATGTGTTTACTTGAAGAAAAAATACAGTGAAACCGCCAGAATCTTACAAAATACCGTGATAGGAATGTTTGGCCATACCGCCCAGCCCTAACTCAAAGAGACACGCACAAACCATGAAGTGACTCAAATTGACCACACAAAAAGACCAAACACAAACAGCTTCAAAGAGAAACACATCTACTACATAGATACACAATACAAACACATCATTTTTAAACAACCCGGAATAGTCACAAAACAACCACAAAAAATGAAAACAACAACAATTTAAAGAAACAACAACCACAAAGAAAAGACTAAAACAACTATGAATACATTACATTTCATTTGACACAATAGACACAAAACAACCACAAAGAGATACAAAACAACTACAAAGAGACACAAAACAAACACAAAGAGATACAAAACAACTACAAAGAGACACAAAACAAACACAGAGACACAACACAACTACAAAGAGATACAAAACAACCACAAAGAGATACAAAACAACCACAAAGAGATACAAAACAACTATAAAGACACAAAACAAACACAAAGAGATACAAAACAACTACAAAGAGACACAAAACAAACACAAAAACACACAAAACAACCACACAGAGATACAAAACAACCACAAAGACACACAAAACAACCACAAAGAGATACAAAAGAACCACAAAGATACACAAAACAACCACAAAGAGATACAAAACAACTATAAAGAGACACAAAACAAACACAAAGAGATACAAAACAACTACAAAGAGACACAAAACAAACACAAAAACACACAAAACAACCACACAGAGATACAAAACAACCACAAAGACACACAAAACAACCACAAAGAGATACAAAAGAACCACAAAGATACACAAAACAACCACAAAGAGATACAAAACAACCACAAAGAGATACAAAACAACCACAAAGAGACACAAAACAACCACAAAGAGATACAAACCAACCACAAAGAGATACAAAACAACCACAAAGTGACACAAAATAACTAGGAATAGTCACAAAACAACTATAAAAAGACTAAAACAATTACAAATATAGACCAAACAACCACAAAATACTAAAACAACTAAGAATAGACAAACAACCAATGAAGACTCATAACAACTGCAAAGAGGCACAAATCGACCACAAAAAGAGGCTAAACAACTCTAAAATCTATGCGTACAACAGCGTCGGAGAGGTGGTGGGATCTTTTTTCATTGTCCATTGTCTCATAATCACGTATCTAACGCGAACCTAACTACCAATCTACTCACTTGCATTCAGACCCAATGCCAGGATGCCGCCTAATTGTCAGATTAGCTAATGAGGCACAGCTTCACCTTTCAACTCACACCTCCGCCGGTCCACCAACTCAACAAACGTCCTATCTACCTCCAAAATCTCCCCATTTCTCTACCTGTCACCCGACCAACCGGAATTATCGGAAAAACAGACAAGTTTACTTCTAAATTTACTTTTTTCTGAATGAGACGAGCGTAACACCAACGAGCATGATTTCATCAGATTCTGTTCAGTCAGAAACCAGATCAGATTTATGCAAAATGTTTCATTGGTCAGACAATAAATATGAGATATTTCCCTTACATTGTCAAGTCTTTCTCTCAGGTCGCGTAACTGAACTGTCAGATGAGCTAACAAAGCTGAGCTTCATGAGAACAACCTGCTCAATGAAAACCGTGTCTGGCCAACCTTTACGTAATAATTGGATTTCAGATTAGGGAGCTGCGGGATTAGCTGCAGTGTGCCAAAGGGAAGCACTTCTACGTATTAGATCCAACGCTGACCGCTAATAATAGGACGACCTTTTCTGATCCAACATCAGAGGTGGAGGTGAGGCGTTCAGGTACCCTCAGCCTCTGATCTTTCCGGAGTAAGGACCCATGGTGGCCCACTGGACTACACCTCTCTATTGACTTAATTTTCCAGCCAACTGAAGCTCCATACTCTTTGTAGAATTTCACAAAGTTCTTCTGTCTTTCTCGTCTCGTTTAAATAAACTTTGTCAAAGTACAAAACCAATCAGGGGTGCAATGTTTACATGAGCGCCTGATTGAATGTTTTGCACCTTAGAAGCAGGTGAAGTTCTGCCAGAACCTCCCGACTCGACAGTTCAACTCACATCTTTGTGAGATGGCTTTCCATTCGACATTAAATATATATATATATGTATATATTTTAATCTGTGGACGAGTTGCCCACATTGTTGGTGGCATTTCTTGGCTGCATTTAAGGGCTAAGCTTGGCCAGGCGTTCATGCTTGCTGAGAAACCGTTGACGAGATGTGTTCAGGTCCTATGACCTGACCAATGGGCTATCTTGACCCCGACTACTCAATGTCAATGCCTGGCCTTAACCAATCGTTACTGCTTCAACCTGCTACACAGGCTGGTCTTAACAAGAAATGCAGTGCGGTTCATAGACTGTATATAAGAAGTGGAGTCATCGTGTTGTCACCCATTGGTTTGTGGACTGCCGTTTTGAAGCCTTGAGTTCGCCATCTTGGATTACGGTCGTCACCACGTTGTTTGTTTTGCAACCAATGAACTGAAGTTACCATATCTGGTTGCAGCAGTGACATATCAATCAAAGTAAGCCCCGCCCCTAAAGCATCCCCTGCTTTATGGTCTGTTTGACTCTAAATGACCATAATTCACTAAATGAACATCATGCTGTATTGAAGAAGACTTGAAACTAGAGATTGAGACATAAACTCATGTTTACAATGTTTACTGAGGGAATACATCAAGAGAGAAGTAGAGTCATTTATATAGACTTCTATACAACCAGAGGAGTCACCCCCTGGTGGTCAGGAGAGAGAATGCAGCTTTAACACATGAAGCATAGACTTCTATACAACCAGAGGAGTCGCCCCCTGGTGGTCAGGAGAGAGAATGCAGCTTTAACACATGAAGCATATACTTCTATACAACCAGAGGAGTCGCCCCCTTGTGGTCAGGAGAGAGAATGCAGCTTTAACACATGACGCATAGACTTCTATACAACCAGAGGAGTCGCCCCCTGATGGACAATAGAGAGAATGCAGCTTTAAGACATGAAGCACATACTTCTATACAACCAGAGGAGTCGCCCCCTGATGGACAATAGACAGAATGCAGCTTTAAGACACTTCTGCATTGACTTTACTTGGCAGAACTGGAGGTTGCCACCTGAGTGGGATTCATAATTGTGCGTGGCAGTGATATGAATGCTAAATAGGAAATGAACTCACCGACAACGACAGGAAGTACCTTCATGGCCTTCCTCTCCCGGCTGTTGATCTTGGCTGTCTTCCTTCGGCGAGGGTCCGGGTTGAACTTGATCTCGGCGAAGCTGACGGTCGGCACGCGGCCGTCTCTGTACTCTGACGAGGGGAAGGACTTGTCCGCGGACGGCTCGTCTGGATTATCCGTCAGTTCTCGCTCTATGATGGGCGGCAGCGGCGGCGGCAGCGAGGCCAGCGGCGGCAGCGAGGCGGCGGCCTCCTGCAGCTTGCGGCAGGCCTGGATGCTGCTCTTCAGCTTGGCTTTGCGCGCCTCCTCCCAGCGCCGCAGGCCGCGGAACATGCCGCAGTACAGCAGCAGCATGATGGGACACGGGATGAAGAAGGAGCACACGGACGAGTACAGGACGTAGTCGTCGTTCTCCAGTTTACACTCGGTGGGGTCGCGGCCCGGCACGTTGTTGATGCCGAACATGATGGGCGAGGCCACCGCCAGGGCCACGATCCAGGTGGCCGACAGCAGCACCGTCTGCCGCAGGTCCACGTGCTTCCTGTTGTAGTTGAGAGGGATCAAGACGGCGATGAACCTGCAACAACGAGGGAGATATTACAGACAGCCGGGGCAAACTGTGGGAAAAATGTATTCATGCTAGTTATTTAAAGTGTTTGTTATTGTTTATGGCATTTCCTTATAAAATAACTGATCCAAAGAGTCTGACATCCTGCCCCCTGGAGGCTGCAGCGTTCATTACAGCCACAATACCAACAACATCGTGATGAGTCAGGTATTCTTTTCATTTCTCGATTTTTTTGATTTGACCAATTTAAGCTTTACTGACCGTGAACACAGAAACAAGATGTGCATCATTTGTTTTTCCTTTCTTGCCTATTAGGCCCTACAGACCAAACACAATGAGGACACAGTGAGGAGTTTAACGCCTGTGATAAAGCAAAAAGGAGGTGAATAATAAATGCATCCAGACTTGAAGACAGAGTTCTGTTCGGTACTTTCTTTAATCGATTTAGAACAGCCGGCTGCCTGGTGCTGATTGGCTCAATCGCCTGGTGCTGATTGGCTCAATCGCCTGGTGCTGATTGGCTCAATCGCCTGGTGCTGATTGGCTCAATCGCCTGGTGCTGATTGGCTCAATCGTTAGTTCCCCGTCGCGCTCATTGGTCGACTCCAAATCGAGAAGCAGCTGTTTCAACGCCAGAGTAATCAAACCAGTCTTTATGCTAAGCTAAGCCAACTGTACCTTTATTTCCATTTTACCGGGATCCTGATTGGGAGCAACAACGTGCGGATGAGGACTGAAGACTTCCGAAAGACCTCTTTGACTTTCAAGAAGCAAACTCCTTCAGAGGCTCCTCTGGCTCGGCCCTCGGGCCCCTGGTCCTGTGTAGTAATCCGTGTCGTAATCTGCAGCAGGTCATCCGTCACTTGGCGGTTTGAACCCATCCAACCTGCAGAAGGCCTGGTGGACTCTCTGCAGACCTTCAGGATCCGCTGCCCGGCCGGTCCGCTGAGTTATTCCGAATCTTAAACCTCTAACTGCAGCCGGCGGCTGCAAAAAGCTTCGGCTCGTCACCATCAGTCCACGTTAGCTTCACTGCCTCCATCAGTCTCTGACGTAATCGTATTTATCTGGAGCATCGGAGGAGCAGCTCCGACGTTCATCCGTCAACATCCGCCGAGAGTTCGGATAATCTCATTGCGTCAAACTAACGAGCGCAGAGCGAGAGCGGGCCGTTCGTCACCGCGGACGCATCCTCCCATTTTCCTTCTTTTGGATCTTTTTTTGTTGTTGTTGCAGGAAACAGACATAAAATGTCATCGACGTATTTCCACATGAACCGTGGCGAAACTGTCTGACCCCGATGACCTTCGGATGGAGAGCGGAAACTATCAGCGGTTCTGGTTTGATTAACCGGCTGCTCGACCCTGAACCAGACGGACGATTAAAGCTCCGGTTAGGACACGGAGTCCGTGAGTTACGGCTGACCTTTGACCTCTTCAGTTTCCTCTGATATTCCTGCAGGGTTTTGTCCCTCTCACTTTTATTGGCTCTTAAGACTTGAGTCAGACCAAGACTGTTTCATTGGACGAATGGTGACAGACCAAGAGAAGTTTTATAAAGTCTGGGCTCCTTTGAATTTCTTTGAATTATTTTATTTATTTATTTTAATTTATATATATATACACATGTACATTTTACTTGTATTACTACCTTTTTAATTTAATTTTTACTCTGCTACATTTATTTGACAGCTTTTGTTTTACTTGAATAATACAAAGTAGTATTGTAGTAAAGTAGTATTGTAGTATTTAAGAAACAGTATATCCATTCATTAAAATTCACTCCAGCTTTTACCAGCTAATATGTTCATCATTATTAATAATAATTATTATTATTATATTCCAGTATTATATGTATTGTTTATTTCTCTGAAATTAGTCATTTTGCACAAACGAATAATTTTTAGTTTTGGTACTTCAAGTATATTTTCATGCTTTTGTACTTTAATGAAAGTAATATTTAAAATGCAGTATTTTTACGCTGTGGTAGTATTACCGAGTACTCCTCCCACCCCTGACCTCTGCGCTGACTAGTTCAGACTTCATTTAAATCTAATCCTCAGACTGACCTGTGTACCTGTGCAGGTGAGCACTGACCTGTCGATGCTGATGGCGCAGAGGTTGAAGATGGAGGCGGTGCACAGCATCACGTCCATGGTCATCAGGCCGTCACACACGGTGGTGCTGAGGGTCCACACGCCGTCCTGGAACTGAAGGAAACCACATGCATACCAACACATAAATACACTAATGCAAGATAGAAAAGTGATAACACATAATAAATATAAAATACTACAATCATAACAGAATGCATGGAAAAAAAGTCACCAAATAAAAAATATTAAAGGAATGAATGAATTATACACACATAAACAGAAATATTAATAAATACCTACAAATGTAATAAGTACAAATTAACAAATACATCTAATAAATACATCTAATATAATAATCCATTAAAAAGTAAATCCTTTACAAATCTGAATGATGTAAAATTAAATGCATTTATGCAAATTTAAATTATGTGAATAAGATTCTTCAATGAACATGAATATAAAATAAATAAATACAAAAAACTCAAATATGATTTATTGCATTCGTCATAAATGCTCTCTATAAATCACTTAATTTACCCCAAAGACATAAATCGATATCATCCTTTGATATGTCTTTTAATGTACTCAAAGTGGACTATTTTGACATTGTAGTATTAATACTTGTACCTAAGTAAAGGGTTTCATAATACTTCTATATAATATTTTAGGTAAAATGTGTTTGAATGGTTTGAATTAGAAAACAAACAAAAGATAAACTGGGAAGAGGAGGAACGGATCAAACAAAGAGGACAAAAGAAAGAAGGGAAACTAACAAACACGCCTCTTGTTGTCATTGTTTTCCTTGAATCCTCTGATATTTGTGAGGCCCCTCGGTTTGACCTCTGACCCCGACAGGAGGAATGTACAGTCTGTTCCCTGAACACAACGGTGGCCTGTGGGCCGATGGAAACAGGACTTCAGCGAACAATAGTTAAAGCTTAATTAATCAATGAGAATACAGCAAATAGTAAATAATATTAATATTGAGATCATGAGGTGTTCGTGTCACTCGGCCGGACGCGTTTATTCGTATGCAGTGATGTCACAGGAGGGGGCGGAGCTTCACCTGAGGGTGAGCTGGAGTTCAGAGCAGTTAAAGGGACAGTTCACTGATTTTAAAACCCAAACTCCACTCACATGCTGGTCCAAACACTGACTGATTGATTGTATTGACTGATAGATTAAATAATTGATGATTGATGAAAATACATGAAAAAATACAATATATATAATCTAGAAACATACAAATATAAATGAATAAACCAAATAAATGCATAAATAACTACATAATACAAATAAAATGCACACAAAAAATCATAAAGAATTATCAAAATATACATAAAAAAAGAAAAGCATAGATGAATAAATGCATTATAATAATTAATATATATTAAGGTGGTCTTATTGGGCTATCTGCATGGTTAAACGTTTATTTTTTTAATAAATAAATATTTTTTACCTTAACTGGAAAAAAAAGGTATTAAAGGTATTTTTAAGGAATAGCATTTTTCCTCTTAAAAACTCAACAAGCAAACAAATCTAAGCTCTTAAATATAATAAATATAAATATGTTACAATTAATGAATTGCCCCCTTAAAAAACGATTAATAATTAATGTTTGAATTAAAGGAATGAAGGTCTCCAGGGTTGTAGGGACAGTTTCCTGCTGGCTGAAGATCTGAATTATTGTTTGATGACCTTGGAAATAGATGACAAAATAAATAAAACACAACCTCTACTCAAGGTCCATTTGTCCTGGAGCTTTTGAAGGTAAAACATGATCTTCATCGGCAGATGGAAGCGGCGGTGAAGGTCGACGTCTAGGTCGGCACAGAGGACCAGCGTGCTCAGAATGTAATGGGGTCACGTGACTGAGTGAACGGCTCCAGAAGAAACCAGTAAGTGGACCTTAATGGTGATGGCTTTAAGACAACATGGACAAGAAGCTGTAGATAATGAACAGTTCTTGGACAGCTGAGCAAACTCAATTTGCTGTCGAAGACCATGCGACGCGGTCGAAAGCTCTCGGACAAGTAAACCTGCAGCAGATAGTTGGAGCTGGAACAATAATACAAGCTCTCGGCTTTGAAAAACATCAAACTGATCCCTTTAACCAGCTTTCCAACCCGGCGGTCGGCATAAGTAAAAGTAGTAATACCACAGTGAGGAAGTACTTTGTTACGGGTAAAAGTCCTGCCTTAAAAAATTTAATTAAAGCTGCTAAATTCAACATTCAGACTATTAAAGGACCCGTGAGTAGCATATGGGTGGAAAGGCGTATAATATGAAAAAGTATGTTTTCTTAAGTGTATAATAATCACCTGAAAATAACTGTTAGCTTCTTCCACCGTTAGCTTCTACCACCATTAGCTTCTACCACCGTTAGCTTCTACCACCGTTAGCTTCTACCACGTTAGCTTCTACCACGTTAGCTTCTACCACGTTAGCTTCTACCACCGTTAGCTTCTACCACCGTTAGCTTCTACCACCGTTAGCTTCTACCACCGTTAGCTTCTACCACCGTTAGCTTCTACCACCGTTAGCTTCTACCACCGTTAGCTGCGAGCTGTCGGCATGTTGAAAGCCAAAAGAAATGCTGAGTACAAACGTATTAGCATCAAAAAATACTTAAAGAACCAAAAGTACTAGTTTTGCAAAATGGCCCATTTCAGAAAAATACATGTGAAAGTTAATGTCCAGCAAGTGGGTGATTATTGTGAAATGAACCCTGAATCTGATAATAATTCACAAGTTAATAGTTTATTTATACTTCGTATTAATGGAAGTACAAGTACAAAGTAGTAAAAATCATAAAGTCAAGCTCCTGCACGTTGTACTTGAGAGGCGGTGAAAGTGTTCACTGAACTTTATATTTATTGTTTGTGGCGCCAGCTGTTGACCTTTGACCCCCTGAAGTCAGGAAGGTTTGATTTTAATAAACATTTCTTTAACTTCAGCAGAGTTATAGTTATGATCGTCATAAACCTCACGGATGTCGCAGATTAGTGTTCGACACGAGTCTCGAAAACCAGACGGATACAAAAACGAGTGCAAAGAAGGTTTTGTGCACGGTATTTGAAAATGGAATAAATTCTTCATAACCAGACAAAACGTGTTTGTAAATGTATTTACGCATGAATAAACAGATGATGAAAGAGAATCGTTTAAAATATTATAAACACGTCTTCATGGGTGTGAATAACTGTTTAAAAACGCTGTGCATTAATAATAAATGTCTAATATTTAGATGTGTCTAACCACAGTGACCCTAACATCAGAGTGAGAGAGAGAAACAATACTCAAGTACTGCACTTAAAGACATTTTCAAGGTACTTTAAGTGAGTAATCTGCTACTTTCTACTTTTACTCCGCTACATCTCAGGACTTTTTATTCCAATTATTTCCTTTATTAACTTAAATTACTTCAGAGTCAGATGATTAGTATATAATATCATAAACAAATAAACTATGGCGTATCTTTATAATAAATAAAAATGAGCTCTGTGTTTACAAGCTGCAGCATTGAAGCGATGAACACAATAAAGCATAAAGATGATAACCCAGTAATATAATGTATATTATTCTGAAATAATGAGTACTTTTGGTACTTATGTATATCTTTTTACTTTAGTAAAACTGTGAAACACTTCATGTCATGTGTTATTGTACCGATATATTTTATTTGTAAATTCAGGTTCTCTATTGATCGCATGTGAAATAAAAGCTCTTCTTTGTTCACACTCAGGCAGCACTTCCTGTTCTTATTGCTTTTCCATTAGGGTTTCGTAGTTTTTTATTAGGATTTGCTGCTAAAAGAATTCCCCAATAAAGCTCTGGTCATAAGGTCACAAGATGAAAGATTTACCTGTTTTTACCTTAAAATCCCATTAATGAACCATATTGATGTACGTGCGGTACTTCAATGGGATGAATAATGGATAAATTAATATATTTTTATGTATCAAGGGGTTTAAAACAACCAAAAATAAACATTAGCCAAATGTAATGTAATGTTGATATTTCATTTATACAATAAACTATCAGTTTTTGTGATAACTTTCACGCTTTTAAGTTCATTTTGAGAGATGTTTTAACCATTTAAAGACATTATAGTACACCATTAAAACACCCTTCATGTACTGAGCTGAACTCACACAACAGAAGTAACATCAGTCTAAGGGGTTTGGTCATGCACCTCTTAGAATATACTTAATTTAATAATGAAGGCGTTTTAAAAGGGTCATGTTTTGCTCTCTTTACAATGCTTTAATAACACCTTGATGAAATGATAAGTATTGGGATTGAGCAATATTTCAGATTCATGCGTAAACTAAGCAGCCCTTCAATAAAGATGTTTTTAAGGGCTTTCTGCATTAATGGACACACTAAGGGAACTTAAGGCTCATTTGGGTCACGAAGGTTTTAGCGCATAACAAACAGCATCCTGATCCCCGCGTTACGGGGCAGGCTGATCCCCGCAGCGCGGTGACCTCACCTCGGAGTACACGAAGAGCGGCAGCACGAGCACCGCGAGCATCAGGTCCGCCACCGCGAGGCTGACGATGAAGTAGTTGGTGGTGGTCTTCAGCGCCTTCTCGGTGAACACGCTCAGGCACACCAGCAGGTTCCCGCAGGTGATCACCACGATCAGCAGCACGCCGAACAACAGGGCCGGCACGTTGTGTCCCCCCGCGGCCGCCTCTGGAGCCGCCGCCGCCGCCGCGCTCAGGTTGGTCGCCATCTCCGCGGCGGCTCCTCCGCTCCGTCCCGGTCCGAGCCACAGCAGCGCGGCCAGCGGGCTCTCATGAAGGCCGGGCCGGGCTCCGGTCCCCGCGCTGTGGTCTCATGCTGCTGTCACCGAGTCAAGACTCGAACATGGAGCTCCAGGGCGCTCCGGTGCGCACTTTACGCAAACAAACTGCGCGTAAAACGGGACGGAACCGGGCGGAATTTGTTTGGTATCTACACAACAAAGACATGCGTTCACAGCCCACTAACTCATAACTGCTGAGCGCGTGCTCACAAAGTTCTGTTGAGAAAGAGCATGTCGTGAAGGTGACGACCTCACGTGATCAAAAGTGCATTAAAAACCCTCAAACCATCAGAGAGTGGAGGAGGAAGTCCATGTCTCCTCTGTTAAAAGCTCCAGTTGAAGAGCGACGACCAAGCGGGGCGTCTCTGCGGTCAAGCCGCACTGCGTGTGTCGGACTGCGGGTGTCTCTCCTCCTGCAGCCCGCTAAAGGCCACCGGGCCAAATTAGCCGATTAAAGCCGATTATCAGCTGCGCTTTACGGTGTCCTTCAGTCCTTGAGCTCCAGCAGCAGACCGTCCGTCCGTCTGTCCGTCTGTCCGTCTGTCCGTCTGTCCGTCCGTCCGTCCGTCTGTCCGTCTGTCTGTCTGTCTGTCTGTCTGTCTGTCTGTCTGTCTGTCTGTCTGTCTGCCTGCCTGCCTGCCTGCCTGCCTGCCTGCCTGCCTGCCTGCCTGCCTGCCTGCCTGCCTGCCTGCCTGCCTGTCTGTCTGTCTGTCTGTCTGTCTGTCTGTCTGCCTGCCTGCCTGCCTGCCTGCCTGCCTGCCTGCCTGCCTGCCTGACTGCCTGCCTGTCTGCCTGCCTGCCTGCCTGCCTGCCTGCCTGCCTGCCTGCCTGTCTGTCTGTCTGTCTGTCTGTCTGCCTGCCTGCCTGCCTGCCTGCCTGCCTGCCTGCCTGCCTGCCTGCCTGCCTGCCTGCCTGCCTGCCTGTCTGTCTGTCTGTCTGTCTGTCTGTCTGTCTGTCTGTCTGTCTGTCTGTCTGCCTGCCTGCCTGCCTGCCTGCCTGCCTGCCTGCCTGTCTGTCTGTCTGTCTGCCTGCCTGCCTGTCTGTCTGTCTGTCTGTCTGTCTGCCTGCCTGCCTGTCTGTTTGACGCTGCAAATAAATATCCACAACTTTATTTAACAGTTAATTAAAGAGGACAGGTGAGGTGCAGTAAGAAGTAAATATATATAAATATATATTACACTAAATAATAAAATACAATACGGAGTGTATGATATAGACAACACGTGAACCTTTAAACGGCATTGTTTCACTTTAGAGGCAATTAAAGGCATTTCATGTTTTTTTAATTTAATAATTTTTTTAAATTAATTGTATTTTTTTAGGATTATGACACATGGTCACAATATACATGTTTCATGTGCTTTATATTTCATGACTGGTAATTTCCCTGTTCATAATCTGCTCATAAAAAAAAAGAAATGTCAAAAAATAAACCCCTTGAAAACTTCTTAATTTCCAGAGCCTTTAGTTTACCTAAAATTGATCAAAAACCATTAACCATCTTCATCTTCATCAAGAGGAAAATGCAGGTTTAATGTTACTTGTTCTTTATTGTTCAGCCAATTAAAAAACTGCCTAAATCATGTTGATTATTCAAGTAAACAACTTTAATATTGAATTGCTTATTGCACATTAATTGCTCAATTAATCAATGGATTGAGTCGTTGTCGTTGCAGATGGAACATGCTGCTTCGTGCTTTTACCTGAAATTGTCTGAATAAAAGTTTGTTTTGTCCCATAATATCATATATATGAAGGTGAACACACCTTCATGCTTTTGATTTGTATTCTTCTTCTGATTAAAACAAAATGTGATGGATAGTCGTGAATGTTTTACATCTGATTAGTTCAGTGTTGCTCAGCGTCACGTTCATGCTGCTGCTGCCCAGTTTGCTTCAGGATCCTCCTCCTCCTCCTCCTCCTCCTCCTCCTCCTCCTCCTCCTCCTCCTCCTCCTCCTCCTCCTCCTCCTCCTCCTCCTCCTCCTCCTCCTCGTGGCTGAGAGCAGAAGGAGAGAGTCTCATGATACGTTTCCTTTTCAGCAGCGCAAACAGCTGTTCACGTTTCTGCCCCAAAACAATTAAAAAAGGATTTAATTTGTGTGTTACTGTTTTGTAGAGACTTAGAGCTCGTTGGTTGTTCTCTGAATCTAGGTTTTCCCGCTGAGACCCAACTGGTCCTGTCCCGTCTCCGTGGAGGCTGTTCTGGATCAGTCGGGTGTCGGGCTCAGCAGGATCTGGGTCTGAAGGTGGTTTTTAATTAGAGTCCTTGTTGTGATGATGGATCAGCTGGGCAGTGACGTCATCCAAACCTCAGCAGAGCAGACACACCTCCTGCGGTCTGGACGCCTCACAAACATTACAACTCCATTCATAACCCAGTCCTCCAGTAAAGGTTGGTTCCCCCTCCAGCAGCGGTGTAAACTGGGAACCAGTCAGGTTTTGACATTTAACTCCAGTTTTTTTGAGTCCTTGTTTCTCTGAATCTCTCCAACGGAGGAGGGGAGTTAAAAGTTAGTTCAACCCAAAGAGCCACATTTATGAAAACACTTCAGTTTAAAATGAACAAGTCCTCACCGACCATTGGATATCGCTCAATCACATACAGAACACCTTCAAGGACCTCTGTGCCATCTATGACTACAGAAGAACCACTGTAGCCTCATCAATGCACCTGGGACCTCCTCAAGGACCTCTGCTGCTTCTTCAAGGTCACCTGGAAACCTCCCCAAAGGTTGCTGGAGTCTCTATAAGGATCCAGAGAAACCTCTGAAGGAGCTCTTTCCCCTGGAACCTTCTCAAAAACTCGCATCACTCCCTAAAAGGACAACTACAGACCTTTTATTGACTCGTGGAACCTCCTCAAGGACCTTTTAGCATCCGGGGCTACAGGGAACCTAATTGAGGGCACCTCTCCAAAGACCCCTGCTGCTTCTCCAAGGTCACCTGGATCCTCCAGGATCTCCTGAAGGACCTTTGTAGCATTCAGGACTACGGAAGAAACCCACCAAGGACCTGAAACCTCCCCAAAGATTCCTGTGTGTCTTTATGGATCATAGAAACTTCTCAAGAACCTCTGCTGCCTCTCCAAAGACCTGGAACCTTCTCACAATATGCAGACTGAAGAAAAACAATGAAATGAACAGCCAGTTCTGTATGAACTGCCTTTCTGTGTCTTAAAACTCATTTTTTACTGACCGATGTCCTCTGTTGACATCTGCTGGTCCTTTACTGGCGTTTCCCTTTAAAAAAATATTTTATATACGGAGATATCTTCAATATCCATATCAAGACCAGTGGGACAGATCCAGTTATGAGATTATTTTTAATGCACATAAAAAAATATCATCTTTATCAGGACTTTGGCGACTTATATCATCCAATTAAGAGAGCTCAAATTACAAAATACACCTTCGTCAACTAAAGATGTATAACCAGTTTACTGCTGTGTGACGGTGTCCAATCCCGTGGTTGGAATGTTGGCAGTGGGCGGGGCTTAGCTTTACACCAGTGGTCACTGATTGGCTCTCTAAGGCTCAATGAGCTGAAACCTTTTGTTTAACTTGGAGTTCAGTCAGAGGATTTGGCAACTTGTTTCAAAGACACAGTGGAGCTTCTGTGAGGTCATGTGATCCCTCCCCCCCATGATGTCATCAGTCCTCCAGGCCAATGACGCCGTCGCTGAGCAGGAAGTGAGGTCGCAGCAGGGACAGGATGGGGCTCCGCGGGGCCCCGGCCAGACAGTAGGCCTCGTCCACGCTCAGGCCGCGGGACCTCAGCGTCCGCAGGGCGAGGCCGCAGCTCTCCCGGTCGCCGCTCGACGTCACCAGGACGACGCTGAGGGGGCTGTCCAGCGCGCCGAACCGCCGCCGCATCTCGCCAAGCCGAGCCGAGAAACTCTGCGGGGCAAGAACGCGAACTACGGGTCAGCTCAGTGAAAAGAACCTCAGACGACGTGCGAGCGGGATGCCGCTGCGAGTACCTGAGCGGCCGGCCGGCTCGCCGGCGCCGGGCCGGCGTCGGGCCGGACGACGGCATCCCCGCACAGCAGGACTCGGAGCTGCTCGGCCGGAGCGACCTGCCGGTCCAGCAGCGCCGAGAGAACACCTGCACCAATGACAGAGGAGGGTGATTCACCTTCATACTTTCCACAGGTAGAAATCTAATTGGTCTGCCTGGCAAATAGTTATTTTGTCATTTTTTTTAATAGGAAATTATTCTCGTTTTGTTGGTGCTTTAATATTTTGTTGTTTACATCTTGGAGCCTGAAAATCCTGAAAACAGAAAATGAGATAACGACCTTAACGGAGACGGTGATCGGCTGTAAAAACGCCACCTCATACCAGTCACACATCAGCTGTGATAAATGCCAGAGAAGAAGAAGAAGAAGAAGAAGAAGCTTCCTGACCTTTCTGTGATGCCTGCAGCGCCTCGTTTCTGTCCGTCGACAGGAAGAGCTGCACTTTGTTTTGCAGTAAACTCTCGATGAAATCCTCCTGGCTGGAAAAGCAGAACCGGCCGACTTCCAGACCTGCAACAGAGCGACGATGACATCATGACAGGAAGTCTACATTATATTACCGTAATGTCTGGTGATGGATAAGATGGTTAACGCTATATTACCGTAATGTCTGGTGATGATATAATGGTTAACGCTATATTACCGTAATGTCTGGTGATGATATGATGGTTAACGCTATATTACCGTAATGTCTGGTGATGATTTGATGGTTAACGCTATATTACCATAATGTCTGGAGATGATATGATGGTTAATGTTACATTACCGTAATATCTGGTGATGATATGATGGTTAACGCTATATTACCGTAGTGTCTGGTGATGATATGATAGTTAACGTTATATTACTGTAATGTCCATCTAAATAGTAAATAATAAATGGTGATGATATGATGGTTAATGTTACATTACCGTAATGTCTGGTGATGATATAATGGTTAACGCTATATTACCGTAATGTCTGGTGATGATATGATGGTTAACGCTATATTACCGTAATGTCTGGTGATGATATGATGGTTAACGCTACATTACCGTAATGTCTGGTGATGATATGATGGTTAACGCTATATTACCGTAATGTCTGGTGATGATTTGATGGTTAACGCTATATTACCGTAATGTCTGGTGATGATATGATGGTTAACGTTACATTACCGTAATGTTTGGTGCTGCTGACGATGCGGGAGCTCTGCTGCTGGCTGTCGGTGGCGATCAGGACGACATCAAACAGCAGCGACTCAGCAGGATTTTCCTCCAGCAGACGTTCATTCACTCTCTGCAGCGCCTGAATTATGAACCACATTAAGAATGTTCCTTTAGAGCTCTGCTGTTATTCTATATTGTTCTTATTGTCAACAATGGCCATATTTCAATGCTTCTTGGTCCAGACCCATCAGTTCTTTCCAAAAAGGTAAATGGAAAAACACCCAAGTGCAACAGATCATGTCTTTTAATAGTTAATGGAGGAATACAGAGCTCTATGGCACAGAGGAAGGATGTGTTTTAATAAATAAATGTTTTAACTGTATGTTTAATTCTGACCTGCAGTAGCGGGAAAGCCACGCCCATCCCGTACACATCTTCACCGTCACCATCCTCAGCACCGGATTCGAACACTGCACGAGCGGTTACCGCGACCACCACTGCACGATCAGCATCTTTCTGCAGAGGAGACACATGGCCTGCATCTTCATCCAACAAACAATACTCAGCACACACAGAATGTGAAATATGAAATCACCTGACGTTCATCACATATTCAACATTAAACCCTACTTACAGTGTGATTAAATACATGTGACCTTTGACCTCATATAGACATTTTAACCAAAGTGCTACAACGAATTTAGTATTTTACAAAACACTAGGCTATTGTACAATTGCTCACGGTCTGAAACAATAGTTTTCTGCTTGTTCTGTGCAGCCAGCGTCTCTTGCCTTTAAGCCTCATATTCTGCAGTCCGAATCCCTATCGCAAAACATGAAATTTTAGCATTGTGCCGCAAACTGGTGAAGATATATAATAGCATAACATTGACTTGCATTATATTTCAAATTATTAGTTCCCGCTCATCATTTCGGCATACGTAACATACACTACATGAACATTTAAATATATATTTAAAATAGGTTGGTCTCTTTCAATGCATCCACCACTCTGACATACGTTTAAAAGCGCAAAGAGTTCAATGGAGATTTATTTTATGAGCCGAAGTGGCCAGAAGACACAGACATGTCGAGTTATACCATTAACAAGATGTTCTCAAGAAAAAGAGGAAGACGACAATAAAATACGTGATTATTTCAATGGAATCTGGTGGAAAACTCTGAAAAATGGCACAAAATACGGCGTGTTTTGTCAGATATTTGCCAGAGCTGGATTACGGCTGTTTTGCAAGTTGTGTGCTCCGTCGTTGCAGACAACGACGCAAACCTCAGCGTCAGGTGAGTCTCACCTGCTTCACGTCGGTGTTCTGGATCGTGGCGACCATGTCCGCCTCTTCGCTGAAACAATTCCGGTCGTAAAGAGTCTCGCGAGCTGAATCTACCGACCTGTTCACATGTCTCAACGCAGCAATTATTACAGAACTGCTTGTAAAACTAAGTTGTTTTTAAACTTCCCCCCAGAAACAGAGACGTGCCTGTTCAAGGTTCCGCCAACAAAGGTTCCGCCCACAGAAGGTTCCGCCTGACTGCGACTCGGACGTTTGCTTTAAGAGCACAGCGTGATGGCGTCACTTCCTTGTTTGTCTGCCGCTGGCTGCCCCGCCCACAGCAGTGATTCTCTGGACAGGTAGACACGGACGGCGTCGCCGTATACTTGGTTTTTGTTTTACCCCCTCAAAACCGCCATAGCCGGACTAAGTGCCCGAGACGGAGACGGGAGGAGGTCTGGAGCGGCTCTAGGGGAGCGGGGTCCGGTCTGGAGCGGGTCTGACCCGGTTGGAGCGGGTTTTGTAAAGAAGAGGAGGGAAAGTTTGCTTCGGTTCACGGTGAGAAAACCCGTCCCCTCTTTCCCTTCATTCCTCCCTCACCTTCCTCCCTTCTTCACCTCGGTCCTCAAGGCGTGGACCACGCGGGGCCGCGCTCGGCTTCCTGTTGAGCCTCGTTGAGGGTCTGCAGGTGAGCAGCAGGTGATTGGCTGGTTCAGGTGAAGGAGACGGATGTCTCTAGTCACTTTCAGACCAGACGATACAACAGTCCGTTATCTGCCTGCAAGCAGGAGAGGACACGAAGTAGGCTACAAGTACTCAAGTACACATGCAAGGTACTTTAGGCCACATTCAAGGTACTTTACCTAAACCTGTAGTTTACCTACAGGTGTACCTCAGATGACAGCTTTTCATCCCCTTCCTGTCCAGGTAAAACCTCGTATCTCCAGATGTGTGATGATGAATGTTTATGATAAACTGAAGGATGAAGTGTTCCTTTATGTGATGATGAATGTTTATGATAAACTGAAGGATGAAGTGTTCCTTTATGTGATGATGAATGTTTATGATAAACTGAAGGATGAAGTGTTCCTTTATGTGATGATGAATGTTTATGATAAACTGAAGGATGAAGTGTTTATGAGTTGATGCATGTGATTTACAGTGAGGTATGAGTATTAAATACCTCTTCTCTCTGTCACTGACTTAAAAGAGCTCACCCATTATGTCAGTAAGTAGTCAACAGCAAACGGTTAGTGAGCCATTGTTTCTATCGTCTGTCTCATCTGTGCAGACGGAAGCAGTCGGACCAGTCCGTCTTGTTGTCAGTCTGGTTGTCAGTGTTGTGAGTCGGTAGATGGCGTGTGATTAAACAGTCAGTAGACAGACACACAAAGTTGCAGCCGGTTAGCTTAGCTTAGCATAAAGACTGGAAACATCCCATAATACTAATTTCTGTGTTTATTTTACAACTTTGTCTGCTCGTGTGTGTGGATTCAATCTCAATTCACCAAAAGTTAGAATTAGAAAAAATGGATAATTTGCATTTAAAAACAAAATTCCTAAAAAGGTGTTGTACAAAATATGATTTGCTTTTAATGTAAATGAGTAACTGGGAAGTTTCCTGGTTGTCTGTTAGTTCAACCCTTACTCAGGTGTTGTCACAGGTGTGCTCACCTGTCCGTGTCGTCTCGCCCCGTGTGTAAATAAAGCTTTACGCTCACTTCAAGGTCGGATGGAACATTCGTCTCCAACTTTAGTTTCAGGTAGATAGATTCCTGCTACCTGTTCACGTCCAAACTGTTTGTCAAAATGCATCATGGGAACTTTAAAGCGGTCTTCGTCATGCATGTCAGTTTTATTGAAATCGAGTCGTAATTAACTGTTTTTGTGCTCCTCCTTTTTTTGGGTCTCTGCAGGGTCATGTTCAGGTAGAGACCGGCTCGGCGGTGCCCCCACCATGCGGAAGCATCTGGACAGGATCCGGTTCCGGGGCCAGCGGCGGGACGAGTTCCTGGACCTGGCCGATTCGCCCAACACGTCCGACACAGAGTGCACCGAGGAGGTCGTGACCCGACCTCAACTCGCCGCCAGAGAGCTGGAGGAGCTGAGGGAGGCGGAGGGAGAGCAGCTGAGTGACGCTTCGGTACTCGCATGAGAAAGAAACACGTTTCTCTGATCCGTATATGGGAAATCAATAAAATTCTGTTATAAATTCTGATTTGACCGGAGTCCGAACGCTGGTCGGGTTTCAACATCTCTCTCTTCTGATAATCTAAATCTATAGTTGGGTTTAACGGTGCAGATTTGTTATCAACCTGCTACAAAAACACATTTTAAAATCCTTAAGTTAAAGTACAGAAGTCTCATCATGTACTTGTTAGTCTTACTCGTTTTAACTACTTTATACGTTAGCTAGTTTAGTGGTTCCCAACCTATGGTTCGGTCCCTCCAAAGGGTCACCAGATAAATCGGACGGGTTGTGAGACTATTAATGGGAGAGAGAAGAAGAACAAAATATTAATTTGACCACCATGTGAGGAGTTTAGATGTAAAATGTGCAATATTTTCCTCTAAAATGTAGTACTTCAACAGAATAAAAATTTCGCTTAACTTTAATTTTGTATGAATGGATAAAGAGAAGATATTCTCTGTATTTAAATACAATATTTTGTGTAATATTTGTGTGTCAACGTTTGTTGTACACACATCTTAATGATGGTTTTGTGTTTGAGTTTCATGCAGTGTGAGTAGAGGAGGACCCAGGATTGAACCCTGTGGCACTCCACATCAAAGCAACGGATTTTATTTCTCTGTTGTCAAGTCACATCTTCTGTGTTGTCAGTTTATTTTACGTGTGTTCGTGTGTGTGTTCGTGTGTGTGTTCCTCAGGCTGGTCCAGGAACCTTTTCTGTAGTTCTCCAAGAAGACTCAAGGACGGATCTCAACGTGGTCAAAGGTCACCTAGAAATCGCTTTGTTAGAGAAACACTTCTTACGTGAGTATTCCGATCTTTTTTTATTTAAATTTTTAATTTCTTTACCTGGATCCTGATTAACGGGAACAACTATTCTTAAAATTGGTAACGTAAGCTAACGGAAACTCCTCACTGCAACGTACGTCCACTAAGTTGTTTCTGCCAGCAAGTGTCTGACAGCATTACGGACCCGGCAGATAGAGACACTTCTCTACCTTCTTTCTTATCTTCACATGTCTGAAGTGAGTTTCTCTCTGAAAACACAGCCACTTAGATTCCCTCCGACCCGTGAGACCCAGAGTCGGATTACACAGACGGATTAAAGCTAGTAAGTGGCTTTTGTCGGGCTAAAAGTAGTAAAAGTAAAGTGTCCGTTTTAAATCTGTCAAACGTCCCACAGCACACGAGCGTGCTGGGTAATCCGTCAATATCTGTCCGTCAGCTTTAACACACACACACACACACACACACACACACACACACACACACACACACACACACACACACACACACACACACACAGCTAATAATAACCCTGCTGACCTCATCTGTCACACACACACACACACACAATATGAGAAGCGCTGAATTAGGATGTTGTTTTTCCCTCGTTAAAAATAATTATAATATTTACATAAATTTAACAAAAGGCCCCAAACTCTATGTCTTGCTCCGCTCAGCTGGGTCGCTGTTGTTATGAAACAGGAAGTTCTCTGATTGGTGACGATGGGAGAAGCTCATGATGTAGCAGAGGCCGCTTTAGAGTCACGAGCTCTGCAGTTAAAGGGGCAGTGCACCGCCCCTTTAACGTGTCTTAAAACAATATCCACTTGTCGTTCCACATTGAAACGGTTTTTATTCACCGTTAACTGCTATTTATTTTATGGCATGTGCATGGTGTTAATTTTCACTTAGTCTCATTTTTTATTGTCGATCTTTATTGTTTGCATTGTGTTTTATTGCAGTATGCAGGGTCGGGGGTGGGGAAGAAATAGCACAAGGTAGTACTGCAATGTTTAGCATGGCAACACTGTATCAACGTACGGACGCCAAGTTTACACCTTTTTAATTTATTATACAAACTATTTATCAAGCAAATCCAGATGAAACCTGGTAATAATAGTTCTGCTGGGTCGGCAGGAAGTTGGTCATAGCGGAGAGATTTGACGAGTTTTGATCGGTCTGCTTCCACGAAACCCGTTTTGCTGCAATAAAACTTAATCTCATTAGATAAAACAGATTTTGACAAATTGCATAATTTGCGTTAATGAGAACCAGATTACGAATTGCAAAAAATCCCAATATATGTTTTCTCAATAGTCAGTTAAGCGTTGTGAAGGTATCCCATCCTCTCATATTTGCATTCCAACTGCTGCACCAATATCTTCCTCAAGATATACAAAAAAAAGAATATAATAAATAAATGAGAAAAGCCCGTTGGATGCCAGATGTAGACGAACACCAAGTAGGGAGACAAAGATGTCAGCGGTCCACAGGCACTCAGTTTGTCATCATCGTCATCGTCTTCGTCATCTGTTTCAGAGGAGGAGCTGCGGAAACTCAAAGAGGAGTCCAACGTGGATTCTCTGCGCCAGGAGCTGGAGAGCGAGCGCAGCAGGTGCTCTGAGCTGGAGCAGAAGATCAACGACGCCCTGAAGCCCAGGTGCGGGACTCGTAACAGACCTCAGCCAATGGGCTCGTTCTCGGGCGTCGCTGATGTGGGCGTTTTGTTTTTATCGCTTCACAGACCTGAAGACTCACCTTCTCTGATTCCTAAAGCCCCGCCCCCTCCTCCTCCACCTGCAGTCACCAGCACAGGTGAGCTTTTTCTTTCCAACGCTTACTGGAATGTGTGGCTGAGCTGATTGGTTGGGTTACATTTTAAATGTGTACCTAATAAAGTGGCCCCTGAGTGTAGAAACACTGGGTCTCCCCCTGATGGTTTGAAGATCATACAGGTTTATGTTGGGGTCACCAGTCTGAATTGGTCTTAGTCACCAGTTACTTTATGGATTAGGATTAATACACTCAAAACCTTTGAAGAGGTTATAACGTGATATGAATTGAACTGCGGCCCCTAACCACGAATACAAGTAGAGCTCAAACAATTACTTGATTGAGAGAAAATGTAGTTTAAATTATTTATTTTTTTTATAATTTTCATGCAAAAACATTTCACGCTTCTTTCAGCTTCTCGAGATGTAAAGATTTGCTCCAACAGCTTCCTGAAGTGGCTTTACGACCGCTTCGGCGTTTACATCGAGGACTTCCGCTTCCAGCCGGAGGAGCCGACGGTGGAGCCGGACGAGCCGCTGAGCGGCAAGAGGTGAGCTGGAGGCCCCCGGTGGCCCAGGCCGGTACTCACTGCCCCCGGTGGCCGAGGCCGGTACTCACTGCCCTCTGTGGCTGAGGCTGGTACTCACTGCCCCCGGTGGCCGAGGCCGGTACTCACTGCCCCCGGTGGCCGAGGCCGGTACTCACAAAAAATATATAAAATAATAAAATATAAATAATATAAATAAAATATTTGATCTGGCTTCTGATCCACAGGTTGACGGAAAACATGAGACGGCTCAGTGAGTTTTTCTTTTTTCTGATTTGTACTTTAAGGCAACACGTTCACATTCTTTCCCCAAATAAAGCACAGAAGACACAAAGCTGAGGTTTCTGTCGTGATAAATTCTCAGTCTGTGATTGGTCGGTCGGTCCGTCATCGTTGTTGTTTCCAGAACGAGGATTCAAACCTGTGACCAATTTTAAGAGGAACCTTACTGCCTTATCCAGCTGGAACTCCGTCTACACGTCGGCCATCGCCTTCATTGTGAGTGCACACACACACACACACACACACACACACACACACACACACACACACACACACACACACACACACACACACACACACACACACAAATGTGACGAGGAAACAATATAACATAATTTGTACGAGTGATCATCCAATTGTACAAAAGAATGTTATTTAGTTTTATGAAGATAAGTTTTTAGAAAGTGTGTGTGTGTGTGTGTGTGTGTGTGTGTGTTGCACAGGTCTACATGTATGCGGCGTGGCACGGCTGGGCCGTCCCCATGTTCCTGTTTCTCGCCATCCTCCGCCTCTCCTTGAATTGCCTCATTGCCAGGTCAGTGCAAGCCCCTCCCCCTTCTCCGTTGTCAGCCAATCAGAAGCTGTAAAACCAGGTTCAGCACACAATCTTTGTTGCGGATTTAAAATCCCTCCTTCAAAGTGTAGCGAGTGTGCACCGCTCTCTGTGTCTTACCTGTGTCGTACCTGTGTGTTCCCATGATGCACTTCACCCTCAGAGGCTGGAGGATCCAGTGGAGCATCGTACCTGAAGTCTCGGAGCCTGTGGTGAGAGATCTCTTTTTACACCTGTTTGTTTGAGTGTTGCGTCTCTTTAGTTTTGTCCGACAGACGTTTCAGTCCTCGAGTTCAGCGACTGACGCTGCCTCGCCCCACAGGAGCCGCCGAAGGAAGAGCTCACGGTGTCGGAGAAGTTCCAGCTGGTTCTGGACGTCGCTCAGAAAGCTCAGGTGAGACGGCGGCGGAGAAGCCGGAGGAGTCGCCGCGTGTCACACCTGCAGGAAGATTTCACAACACCTGTTTGTTTGTTTGTTTGTTTGTTTGTTTTTGTCTTCGCAGAATCTGTTTGGGAGGATGGCAAACATCCTGGAGAAAATAAAGAAGTGAGTTTGTCTGAGCATATTCAAGGTCACGGTGAGGTCATGGCCTCACACACTGATCATTAATGTGTGTGTGTGTGTGTGTGTGTGTGCGCAGCCTGTTCATGTGGGTCCAGCCAGAGTTGACCCAGAAGCTGTACGTTGGTCTGTGGTTGGCCTTCATCTCCTCCTGCCTGCTGCCCTTCAAACTGCTGGGATTCTTCATAGGTACGACGCCACAGCTTTTACAAACGGATATATATATATATATATATATACATATATATATATATATATATCTATATCTATATATATATCTATATATATATATATATAGATATATATATATCTATCTATAGATATATATCAACACATGTTGATTTTTGCCAATTTCCTTCCTAAAAACCTGCATGTACACACATCAAAATAAATAACTACTTTATTTACCCCCCCCAGGTGTGTACGCAGGTATCAAGTTCTTCATCATCGACTTCATCTTCAAGAGCTGTCCCAAGCTGAGGCAGCGCTTCGACACGCCCTTCATCATCTGGACCCACCTGCCCACCGACCTGCAGCTGAAGGAGCGCGGCGGCACCACGCTGAGCAGACGGGTCAGTACCCAACGCCGACCACGGGGCGCTGGTCTGGGGTCAGCCAGCTGGCTCAGATGGCACCTGGCCACCGGTTCTTACTGGTCCCAGTGGGTGATCTCTGGTCTGCGTTCAGTTCTGTTCAGTCTGTTCTTTTTTCTCTCTCTCAGCTGTCTGAGTGTGAACAGGTAGGACCTGTGTGTGTGTGTGTGTGTGTGTGTTAGAGCAGTAGAATCAGTGGGGTCCCCGCCCTCCAGAGGATGAACCCTTTAGCCTGTAGCCACCGTCCCTGTAGCGCCTCCTGCAGGACAAGCTATGGATCACATCCTACTGGAATTATCAGGCTTTTACGCAGTTTTTTCGCCAAATTTTCAAGTTGGATCTTATTTGTGGATTTCAAACGCGTCGTTAAATCGTCCCAATTTTTCTGTAAAAAAATAAATATTTAAGATTCGTATCAACATTTTATTTGTATTTCTGTACGTTTCAGGTGTGGTTTTACCGCCACTTGCATTATTCTTTATTTTATTTTAATTATTAAAATGTTTTGTTCCACTACTGGTAAGACTCTATCATCAGAAGATTTTAGGCACATATAAAAAACAAAAACATTTTAAGAACAACAAAGATCTTAGAGTCCAGCTGTGAACACACCTGGACAGGTGAGTTGTTCTTGTTGCAGCTTCGCTCTCTGGCCGCGTTGCTCAGGATGCCTCCGCAGAACCTCCTGCTGCTGCTTCTGGTTTTTCTAATCCAGTACGCCCGCCCCCCCTCCCCCTGCACACCTGTCCAGGTGACTGTGACGGCCGGCCGCAGCGGCCTCGGCGCCGCAGCCCCTCTGGGCAGCAGCCGGGACGAGGACGGGGCGCGGTACTCCAGCACCAAGAGAGGAGCCTTTCACGACGTCTTCAGCCTGCCGGAGAGCGAGCGGCCTCTGACAGGTGACTCTGACTTGGCTTCACATTTCAGACTGGGAAAAAGTATTTTTACATACTTTTTTCTGCAGAATCGTGGCCAAGAATTTGTCAAATTTAAGTCCCCCAACGTGATATTTTATCAGTCAAATGTGAATTTACCATCAGGAATTTGATTCCGACTGTAAGTAGTAGTTATGGCCTCTGGAATCGGCCATGTTTCCACCCCGAATCCCCCCAAACAGGCAACATGCTGCTGGGCCGTCGACCGCTGTCTGACTCCTGTTTTCTGTTTGTGGTCTCAGTGTGTGAGAGCGGCTGGCGCTGCTGCCTCATCAACAGAGACCGCAAGACGCCGACAGACTACATCCGCAACGGATACCTCTACGTCACCGAGAAGTAGGTCCCTCACGTCTCCGCCGGCTCAGTTTTATTCATTTATTTCCTGTCAATTGTATTTTTTTGTTGTTGTCGTTTGCTGTTCGAGCATTTCGACTCCAAACTGTCATTTGTATTAGACGTGAAATGAGGCAAAGACGTGTCTTTAAACATGTCGGCTTGTGTGTGTGCTCATCCTGAGATGTTATGAATCTAAAAAGGGAAAGAGACATCTAGTACGCCCTGAGAGGCCGCAGAAGAAGAAGAAGAGGAAATAGTATTATTAGTAGTGGTTTCTGGCACAACCTCCAAGGTTCATGTAGAAGGGAAAAGGCCTGAAGAAAGCTCCTGCCACGTAACATGTTTTCCTCCTCAGTCATCTGTGTTTCGAGAGCTCCAGCTCCAGATCCGGGTCCTCCAAGAGGAACAAGGTCATCAAGTTGTTGGACATCATCGACATCCAGAAGGTACGTGGACACTCTCTGGACTCTCTCTCTGGAGTCTCTCTCTGGAGACTCTCTCTGGAGTCTCTCTCTGGAGTCTCTCTCTGGACTCTCTCTCTGGAGTCTCTCTGGAGTCTCTCTCTGGAGACTCTCTCTGGAGTCTCTCTGGAGTCTCTCTGGAGTCTCTCTCTGGAGTCTCTCTCTGGACTCTCTCTCTGGAGTCTCTCTCTGGAGTCTCTCTCTGGAGACTCTCTCTCTAAAGTCTCTCTGGAGTCTCTCTCTGGAGTCTCTCTCTGGACTCTCTCTCTGGACTCTCTCTCTGGACTCTCTCTCTAAAGTCTCTCTGGAGTCTCTCTCTGGAGACTCTCTCTCTAAAGTCTCTCTGGAGTCTCTCTGGAGTCTCTCTGGAGTCTCTCTCTGGAGTCTCTCTGGAGTCTCTCTGGACTCTCTCTCTGGACTCTCTCTCTAAAGTCTCTCTGGAGTCTCTCTGGAGTCTCTCTCTGGAGTCTCTCTCTGGAGTCTCTCTCTAAAGTCTCTCTCTGGAGACTCTCTCTCTAAAGTCTCTCTGGAGTCTCTCTCTGGAGTCTCTCTCTGGACTCTCTCTCTAAAGTCTCTCTGGAGTCTCTCTGGAGTCTCTCTCTGGAGTCTCTCTCTAGAGTCTCTCTGGAGTCTCTCTCTGGAGACTCTCTCTCTAAAGTCTCTCTGGAGTCTCTCTAGAGTCTCTCTCTGGAGTCTCTCTCTGGAGTCTCTCTCTGGAGTCTCTCTCTGGAGTCTCTCTCTGGAGTCTCTCTCTAAAGTCTCTCTGGAGTCTCTCTCTGGAGTCTCTCTCTGGAGTCTCTCTCTGGAGTCTCTCTCTGGAGTCTCTCTCTAAAGTCTCTCTGGAGTCTCTCTCTAAAGTCTCTCTCTAGAGTCTCTCTCTGGAGTCTCTCTCTGGAGTCTCTGCCGATTCGTTTATCTAAGCGTGTTGTCTTCTCCCGTCTCGCAGTACAAGGTTTTGTCGGTGCTTCCTGGATCTGGGATGGGCATCTCCATCGCCACGCCCTCCACCCAGAAGGTAAGCTCAGATCTGACATTATGTTCTAATGCGTAAAAGAACATGGTGCATTCAGGGGCTTTTCTTTTTAACGGACGTGACATTACGACGGTATAAAACAATACTGCATTCAAAGTATTACTTAATGTAGTTTTACTTAACAGAAAAATTATCTTTAAGTATAAAAAGTGTTACAGTTTTATACATTATGTATTTGTTCCTACAGATGCATCAAAGTATGAGCAGCATTTAGCTGTTAATGCCATTAATTTGGTAGTTTTATCAATAATAAAGCATGACATTTTATATAAGGATCATTTATTTAGTTTTTACACTTTTAAAGCCCATCGTCAACCCACACAAATGTTTTTGTTTTGTGTTACCTAGTTCATATTGCTCACGCCAAACTGTTTTTTGACATCCACGAGTTATTTATTTATTAGGATTTTATTTTCTGTTTCCTACCAAAGACTACGGATGTAAATGAGCTAATTCTGGCCACTGTCCCGGTCAAATAATCAAATATTATAACAAATTGTCAGGTTTCCATCCAAATGTAGCGAAGATAAAAAAAATTATAAAGGGCTGGGAATAATTTAGAAAATGACCAGTCAGCTTAATTTGATCCTTCCTCCTCCCATGTGGGCGGTTACCTCCTCCCATGTGGGTGGTAACCTCCTCCCATGTGGGCGGTTACCTCCTGCCATATGGGCGGTTACCTCCTCCCATATGGGCGGTTACCTCCTCCCATGTGGGCGGTTACCTCCTCCCGTGTGGGTGGTAACCTCCTCCCGTGTGGGCGGTTACCTCCTCCCGTGTGGGCGGTTACCTCCTGCCGTGTGGGCGGTTACCTCCTGCCGTGTGGGCGGTTACCTCCTGCCGTGTGGGCGGTTACCTCCTGCCGTGTGGGGGGTAACCTCCTCCCGTGTGGGGGGTAACCTCCTCCCGTGTGGGCGGTAACCTCCTCCCGTGTGGGCGGTTACCTCCTGCCGTGTGGGCGGTTACCTCCTCCCGTGTGGGCGGTAACCTCCTCCCGTGTGGGCGGTTACCTCCGGCTCCCCCCCGCAGGCTAATGCCGGTAGCGCTGTCGGCGCTGTTCACGCGCGACTTAACGCTTCGTTTCCTTCGGTTCTCTCGCAGCCGATGGTGTTCGGCGCGATGATCCACAGGGACGAGGCCTTCGACGCCATCTTCACTCAGTACATGAAGATCCAGAACACGACGACAGCCACCGGCCCGGAGACACAGTGACGTCTTCCCAAGATGGCCACACACACACACACACACACACACACACACACACGCACGCACGCACACACACACACAGAAATACTGCAAGGGTTTCACTGTGTTCAAACAGCTTTGAGTCTTCAAACTCAATGATCAGCGATACCGACCACTGTTCTCAAACCGCTTCACAGAAAGTTCCCCGCAGAACGGAGAACGTAACGTAAGGGTTCATGTACCAGGCCGGGAACCTGCAACGTCTCACTTGATTTAATTCAGCACATTAAAGAACATTTCAGTAAACAGCAGCTCACCAGCTGCTCACGGACATCAATGCTCATTCACTGGTTCCAGTTTTATAATTCTATCCATGTGAAGCTGCAGTCAGTGAAGCTCAACACTTCCTGCACAGGTGCTTCACATTAAAAGCCCTCCAAGAGCACAACCCCTCCTCTACTTGTGAGGCTCTTATTGTGAAGCACGAGCTGTGTGACTGCTCTTTTAGCATTTACATGGATTCATCATTTAAGTCACTTATCAATCAAAAACTTTAAACTTTCTTTGGGTGGAGCTTCTCCAATGTGAGGATTTTCTGATCCATTCCTCTTTGAGAACTGAATATATGTTTCGGACTGTTGGTCGGGCAAAACGAGACATTTGAAGAATCACTGGAAGTTACGTATAAAGAGACAAAAATACCTTAAAACAGATAAACACTTAATAATGGGACATTGTTCCTTTTAAAGACTTTATGTGACGGACTTGAAAAATGTCTGACTTTGGCGTCAACTAGTGGTCAAACTAAACATTACACTTTTAAAGTGCATCTGCAATGTTAAATTATTTTTAATTTAATTAAATAAATAACAAATGTAGTAATAAAGTGAGAAAATAGGGAAAAATGTCCGTCACAAGGAGATGTCGTCAATTTCTGTCTGAGAACGTTCAAAAGTCCAAAATATTCAGTTTAGAATGATCTTAAAAAGCACCGTTACATATAAATATTTAAGAAAATATGTTTTTGACTTAAGTTTAATCAATTAGAAGATTAACATTTTTAAAGCTCATTCATTTACATTAGTGTCTTCAGGGATTTGTAAAACGTACGTTACACGACTCCGTATTGTACTTAGCAGCTAAGCCTTACAGTTAGTTAATATTATGGGATGTCGTTTTTTATGTGCTGTAAGAGACGGTTTGTTTTCTATATGAATGTTCTAGAAAATGTAAACCACGGAATTAACCTCAACATTGCTCTTTTGTCTTAAGCTAAAATACTAAATCTAACAATGTAAACCACTAAAGTTATTTCAGCGTAGTTATTTTATTTTTTTATTTAAGTTTTAGCTACAACTTAAATAACTAAATATAACAATATTAAAGACCAGTTGAACCGAAGGTTGATCCTCGCTTCAGCTAAAAGCTGAAGGTTTGTCTAATTGTTAATTCAGCTCATACTTTAGCTTTATTTCACAATCAAGAAGACAAACAACTGAATATTGACGTTAAATATCAACTGTAGTTTTTCTCTCTGCTGGAAGCTAATCGGTGAAAACCTAAACAAATGACAACAACAATATTCTGAAATGTTTTCTTAGGTTTCGCTTTCTTTCATAGCCAATAAGCTACGAGCGACCCTGAACACACAATATAGTTACGGTTTACATCCGTTAAAATATTGTATTTATTAAATAGTGTAAGTGCCACCGAATCATTTTTGAAGGTTGAAGAAACTTTTTGAAATCATAACAATTAAGTTTGTTTTAAATTATAAGATCATTTGTCGTTGGGAAAGACGGCCGGCCAAAAAAAACCCCCCCCAAAAAAATTACAAAATTAAAAAAAAATACGGCGAAACTAAAACTATTTAGAAGCAATTCATTAGACCGCTCGTCTCCCGGAGAGACATCGGAGACGGCGCTCCGGATGGTTGGAGAGTTCCTCCAACTTCCACGTGTTCGTGACCGTTTCATGTTAATGTGGAAACGACGTGGACGCTGCAAAGAAGATGAGCTGTGTTGTGTAGAAAACTATTATTTTAATACCACTGGATTAAAGCACAAATCTCAATGTTAATGAAAGTGAAAACACAATGCGGCCGTAAACAAACAGACAGACACACATATATATATATATATATATATATATATATATATATATATATAATGTTGAGCTCCAGTTTAAAGTGGCAATAGGCATTTTTTGAGTTATCAATATGTACTAAATGTTGTTTGCACAATGTAATGACTACGACGGGAATTCCTTGTAATATATTTGAATATATTCCTGCTTTTCCCCTGATGGTCTGAATAAGTAAAAATGAACTAAAGCTAATAACTAAATTGGTTCAGTTGGTTTCGTGTGAGTAAACGTGGTCTTTGTGCAATAAGTCGTCTGTTGCCACTTTAAGTATAAGTTTTATTTCTAATCGGCTAATGCTAAACCAGTTAAAACTAAAACTGTGACGTTTAGATTCTCTTATCTTTGTGCAGCCGGCAGGTGTTGTAGAAGAAATTACTAAACTAATTATTGCTCCCACAAAATTAGTTAGATTTTAAACTTTTGATTTAAAATACATTTTACTTTAGGAAACTACTCTTTTGTATTATTGGCTTGCCGCCTGATGAAGTGTTTGCTAGCCAGCTAAAGAGCAGCCGTGTACATTTTATAATGGTGTCTGTGTATTAACCCCCAACTGGCCGTCTGAAGGCGGTCACACCAGCATTTAGTACTTTTATTTCACCTGAAATTCACTCCATTTTATTGGGAAAAACAAAAGTGTCCAAAACAATCTGTCCAAAATAGATCTTTTTGAATGAGTACAATGAGGTAATAATTGTTTCTAAACATGGAACCTGCAGTGTAATGAAAGCGTCAGCGTAATAATATATCAATGTTTTTAGTCAAGTACATGTTTTATAAATCTTTCTCACTTCAGTGATCGGGCCTCTCAGCTCTTTCGTTGCCAAGTATTTTGTCTTTTGTAGTTTTTAATTTGTCAGTATTGATGCCAGTTATTAACGCCATGTTGCCTCATTTAGAGTTTGTGTGTGTTAATGTGCTTCCTGACGCTTTTGCTTTCGACTCGTGATCTCGGGTTTGTTTTCTGGTTCCTCGTGTTCTGTCGGCCTGTCGAGTCCTGAATGGTTTTATAAAAGGGTGTCATTGTACAAATAGGTGTTCATTTTTTTTTTTAAATGAAATTATTTCGGTTTTAAAAAGTGATGTAAATCTTTTTTTATTTAAGTAAAATCAAATGTCAAACACTGACAATCTCTTGTTGTTGTTTTCAGTGCAGTACCTGCTTCAGCCTGGTGGTGTCAGTAGAGAGTCATCTGGTTTCAGAAGGAAACTTTGTCCTCTTTGTTTATGACTAAATAAGCAGCCAAATATTCAATATAATCAGTAAATTAATGATTATAGAATTATTAGAATAGATTAAGTCAAATAATACAAGTTGGAAGACAATATTCATGAAGCACGTTATTTCTTAGTTTAAGGGTTTATTAATGGTTTGAGCCAAACAATCAACGGACAAATTTAGACACAAGTTTCAATTCTTTCAGTTCATCTGCCGACACGTTTGTGTTGTTTATGGACGTTCAGAGTTCGCTTCTGTCGTAATGTTTTACGGCCTTCAGTTTCAGCCGAGAGGGTTTTATCCTCACAGACTAACAGCTGACGTTCAGCTTTTTATTGTTTTCATCACCGGCTGTTTCTGTTTTTAAAAACGTCATGATTGTATTCGTCCGTTAGTGCTGAACATCCATCATAACCAGTGAATTATCGACTTTAAATACCAGTAAATCGAGGAACCTTCCTGCTAAAATATATCGTGTTGTAAAACTAAAGGGAGAAGCGGAAAGACTAAACTTTCAGGATAAAAAATGTCTAATATCAAACAGAGCATGCATATTAACCTGAAGATATGTCTTAACACACAAGTTGGTAACTTTAAAATACATGTTTTGATTTTAGGGAACATAAATCTATCAAATAAAATAAAAATCTCTCACGAACAAACTGCAACTAACAAGAACCACTAGAAACGTAGAAACGATGGTATCTGTATTTCCCCCGACATAAGATAAGAGCCTCAAACTCATTTAATATGAACATAATATCTTTAATTAGGAAACTCTACATAAATTATGACACGTGAAGTATTTACATCAACTTTAAATGCTGTAAAAGTTTAAATTTATTTAGAAGCTTCCCCCGCCAAAGAATTAAAATACTTTCTCAAAAACAAATCTTTCCATAAGGTGCGTTCCAGTCCTGGTCCTCTGTCATTAATTGATTAGGCAGATGGTTACAAGCCTGCCGATTAATCATTAGATTTTATGATGGGCGGACTCGTCTTTCACAGATCAACGGTCAACACTTCGTCACCCTCCTCGTCTTCATCCGGATCCTCTTCCATCTTCACCCCGAGACCACTGTCCAGATCCGCGTCGGTAAAGCCCACCCGCTGGGTCCTGACCCGCGGGCCGTCTTCGTCGTCGTCCTCTCTGCCGCTGGACGACGGCTCCTCGTCTTCCTCCTCGCTGTCAGCCTCGCTGCTGTTTGGGATGATGACCACCTCCTCCTTGGCGTTGGGGTCGATGTCCTCCTTGAACCAGACCGACTTGTACCCGTCGTCCGCCCGTCTGTCCTTGGTCAGGATGGGTCTCACCTCCTTCTCCTCGCTGTCCGAGCCGGCCTGGCTGGCCACGTCGCCGCCGCCGGGTGGGAGAGCACGCAGCGGCATCGCCGGCGGCAGGAAGTCGGCCCGCACGCTTCCCGCCGCCGGGCCGTCGGAGCCGGTGCTGTCTCCGTCGTCATCGTTTTGAAAGGCCTCGTTGGTGTACTGGACGCCCCCCTTCTGACCGCCTTGAACCAGCTGTGGAAGGGAAACACAGTCAGAGCTTCAAAGTCCGGCTGGTGACCCCAAGAAGCTGCAGGGCTCGTCACCCTATGGGGCCCACCATGGGGCCCACCATGGGGTCCACCATGGGGTCCACCATGGGGTCCACCATGGGTCCACCATGGGGTCCACCATGGGGTCCACCATGGGGCCCACCATGGGGTCCACCATGGGGTCCACCATGGGGTCCACCATGGGTCCACCATGGGGTCCACCATGGGTCCACCATGGGGTCCACCATGGGGTCCACCATGGGGCCCACCATGGGGTCCACCATGGGGTCCACCATGGGGTCCACCATGGGTCCACCATGGGTCCACCATGGGGCCCACCATGGGGCCCACCATGGGGTCCACCATGGGGTCCACCATGGGTCCACCATGGGGTCCACCATGGGGTCCACCATGGGGAAAATTTAGCTGTGATCGTAAAAATATCCCCATGGTAAGTCATAATTATGAGAGTCATAATTATGAGATAAAGTCATAATTAGGAGATATAAAGTCAAAATTGATTTTGACTTTCTGTCTCCTAATTATTTTTTTCTCATTTTGACTTTCTATCATAGGGATATCTTTATTATCACAGCTACATTTATTATCTTATTTTTTTCTTTACTAGCGGAAATAGGTTTCCATAGCATAACAGTCTTCTGGACTAATTATTAGACCAGAATTCAGACTTAAAAATAAGTTATTTCTGGGGTTCCTTTCCAGTGATTAAGCAAAACTTTCCACACTTTGGTTACATTACGACTTAAATCTCAAAAAGAGATTTTGGATTTCTTGGGCACTCGTTAGCAGCTGCCATTTAAATCTGCCCACTAGTTGGAGGGAATGCGTCTCTGGGGACGGTTATGCGTTATGTACAATAATCCTAGATCCGAGTCAGCGTATACGTACAGAGCTCTGGAACACGCTGGCTTCAAAGATCTTCCTCCGGTCGGCGTCCACCCTCCGGATGCGCATTGCGAGCGCCACGATGACCCCCAGGCAGGCGAGCAGCAGGACCCCCAGGGTCGCCCCGAGCGCCGCCATGTCCACCGGCCCGAAGCCGCCCGGCGGGGCGAGCGCTGCAGGAGCAGAAAGTCAGTGAATACAGGCGAAAATAAACTGAAATGTGGAACCAACACTGTTGGTCAATCTAAATAAAAAGGTGAATAAATAGTCTGTTAATATATGACATCGGCATGATATGACCTTTTAATGGTAGACTATAATATGACATGTATATATATTTTATAATTATAATAATAGAATATCTAGATTTTATAATGTGTATATGTATTTATATATATATATATATATATTAAACAAGTGTGTATATATATACACACATAAAATATAAATATTATAAAATTATTATAAAATATAAATATTATATATCTTTGTGAAATGCTGCATTAAGAATTAAATGTACGATCTAGTTGTTTTTTGTGACTTCTGATGACATTTTTGTGTCTTAGTTAATTTGTGATCTCAG
Source organism: Cottus gobio (assembly GCA_023566465.1). Lineage (NCBI taxonomy): Eukaryota > Metazoa > Chordata > Actinopteri > Perciformes > Cottidae > Cottus > Cottus gobio. The sequence goes on along the minus strand of CM042223.1, from coordinate 2,250,525 downwards.
GTACATATGACGGCATTGCAGAAACATGACTAAATATTATAAAGCTTATGTTTTACAGCCAGAAGAAATGCAGACATTCTCAATATCTCATATGGGTTATTTTGTTGCTTTGCTGTCGGCTCAAATTACGTTTCCCTCCTAACATTCTGCAGAATACCACTAAACATGAGGGATTTATGCTAGTTTTTGTATTTTAGTGGTTGGCTGCTGTTCATGTCAACAACGAGACACTCGGCCTTTGCTCCTGAACGCATCGTGAACTCTTCAACCCAACAACAAGGCTACGCCCTCGCCGCCTCACCTTCACTTTAGTTTCTAACCAACGGGCGGATCGCGCTCATCTGAGCAGAACAGGAAGCCGCGAGACAGAAAAGGGTGACCACCTGTGTGCGGCTCAGCTGTGCTGGCTGTGGCGGTGCTGCCTTCACTGGTCATACTGGGATCAGTGGTGGAGATGATGCTCTCCATGGTCGTTTCAGCGATGGTGGTTGAGAGGCTGCTGCTAGCGGGTGTCGTGGGGTTGGAGGTGGACTCCCCGGCTGTGGTCTCGCTGTCGGGCGTCGTGGCCACACTGGTGCTCAGGGGCAAACTGGTGGTGGTCAGACCTACGAGGAGAACACACTTTGAAGCTTCGTGGTTTCACCTCGTGTTCCGGTTCTCTCCGAGCCTCCAATGGTCCTTCAGACGGGATGCATTGAGTTATTTGCAGAAACCTGACAGCTAGAAAGTTTGTTGTTTTTTATAAACCGCTCTGCACAATCATGGACCCGATGGTTCCCGACACGACCAGCCAGCCAACTGAGCTCCTGCTGCTTCACGGGAAGTGTAGCAGACGTTGAAAGAAGAAAAGAGATTCTCGTGTCCCATCTGTAAAGGTTACTGGTGTGGAATCCTAAAGATCCAGGAAATCGTTTGCACGAGTTGAAAGATGTTAAACTGTGTCTCCACCACGTCACTGAACCAGCTCTGGATCAAGAAGATCATCCGAAATTCCCCTTTTTGTTCATCCTGAACGCTCAACGTTTAAACGATACGAAACCGCTGCACTAGGACCCTGTTTGTCTGTTTTTGCTGACAGGAGAGCAGACCAACCACAGGACCCAGGAAACCAATTCTCAACCTGGAATTTATTATGAATCGGCTTTTGTTCTTGAGGCGTCAGCAGCTAATTAGCATTTTGCATGCTCTTCCTTCTGGCCCTCACGGTTGCATGTGCAGGATAACGCTGCATTGCTGAAGCAGAGCGGATTAAATGCGCCTCTCAGCGCTTGGCAGAGCGTCCATCAGGGGTTTCCTCCTACCTGTGGTCACCTCCACCAACAGCTGAGCTTCAGCTGTTTCTCCGTTAGTCGCGTCCACCGCCAGCAACTGGAAGAACAAAGTTAATAGTTAAATATCGTTAAATATCGTTCTGTGACTTTAGGTTTTTCTAGATTTGTAAACTCACTTGCAGAGATAGCGTGCCCTCCGGGAGATCCGTCGTCATGAACAAATAGCCGCCAACGACGGAGAACCCATTGCTCCCGTTGACGGAGTAGGTGATGTGGGGATTGATGCCCTGTTTGGTCAGAAATCAAAAGGTCAGTAGACAGACAACTCCCAAAGAGACTTCTCAGTCCCCAAACACTGGAAACCGATACGATGGACATTCAGTTTAACGGTAGATTCCCGTTTTTAGTTCACAACAAAGCTGCTCTATATTAAAAGTGAAGAGGGTTTACTGAAAGGGTTTACTGGAGTCGGGTGCAGATTTCAGGTGCATTACCCTTCAGTTTGACCTCTAAATTAAGTTTGTGTTTGTTTTACAGCCTGTCCAATTTACGGTCTGTCTTTTTGGAGAATTTCTTGATGATCCCAGCTATTAACTTGATGAGTTAATGATAATAAAAAAAGATTCTTGTTGAATCTTCAGCGTTTCCCCTTTACTGAAAATTCCCATAATAACCGGAGGGTGGAATCGCACTTCGATCCGCCGCCGTCTGGAATCTGTGTTTTCTTTACCGAAGTGGCGGCGTAGTCGTCGTCCGTGGCGAGGATCCGCAGCGGCTCGCCCCCGGCCTCCGGGTCGGTGGCCATGGCGCCCACTGCGGTGACGACGGCTTCGTACCGAGGCCTCTGGAACCGAGGCCGGTGGAGACTCTTCACCTGAACGCTGACCGTGACGGCGGTCGTGGCAAACTGGTAACTGTTGGTCGTCTGAGCCGCCTGGGAGAGAAACACCACGGATGACCACCTATAACCTAAACTGTGCTCATCTTTCAGTGAACGACAACCCTCACATTTTGTTTATTGATAAATAGATGTTCTATTATTTTTACATGTGGTCTCAAAAAAAATGTGTCTCTTCAAATATATTTTCATGTCCAAACCAAAGCCCCTTTTCTGGAGTAAAAAAACATTTCAAATGTGAAAACTAAAATGAATCTGTTGAATCGACAGAAAACAAGAATATTTATCGGCAACCATTAAAGATAACCCTCGATCTTTATTATTATTATTATTTATCATTGAATAAAAGTCATGCAAGTTTTCTTAGTCATATATAAATGTTTTTTACTGTTGGTTTGACCAAACACGTCAACTTTGATTTTTCTGAAGTTATGGCGGCCATCTTGTGGACCAAACGAATATAAATTAGTAAAAATAAATTGATAATGTAGAATAACTGTTAAATGCTCTATTTTTGTCTCAGAGGGCTGGAGTTTGGTGTGATTGAAAAATAAAAATGTCTTTCTGTTTGGTTTCAGGTTTTTTCCTTCTTGAAGGAGAGACATGAGACTAGTCACAAAGAAACCCAAAAACTGTAACGTGAAATTAATTCTAGAATTTAAACTCATTATCAAACTTTCCAAATTCCCATAAATATGACTGAGGGCTAGACTATATGTTATACTGCTTGTATTTTAATTATCAAACCGTTGAAACAAAGAAGACACAAAGAAGCCGTCCTTTGAACGGCCGATTGGATAGAAACAAGGTTTTTCTTTACCAGAACCGTCAGATGGATCGTCCCCAACACGTCGGCCGGCTTCAGCATGGTGATGTTCCCCGTGTTGGGGTTGATCTGAAACAGACCGCCTGCATCTCCTGAAACAAAGACAGACTGAGCTGCTTCTACCCGCCGATCACCTGCAGACTTATGTCGGCTGGACGTTGGCGTCAGACCGAGGAACGAACCACGCGTTGCTTACCGTCCAAGAACGAGTACGTCACTGCCCCGTTTATCCCTGAGTCTCCGTCGATGGCGTACAGCGGCCCTGGTTCCAGAGGCAACGCTCCGGTCTGCGGGGGGAAGTGAAAATTGGCAAAGGTGCACTTATGTCCATTTCCATCCCTACGTTGTGCGGTTATTGGGAGTTGGTTGAGGGAGATTAACGGACAATTGTCCAGTCGGGGGCCATTGTCCAGTCGGGGGTCATTGTCCAGTCGGGGCCATTGAACAAACGAAGCAGAAATCTCTGAGAAGATGACGACACGTGAGCTCCACTCAAATCTCAAACTATAAAAAAAATGATGCAAATTTAGGCATTTCTGTTTGTTTTATATATTAGTTTGAGGAATGTTAGTCTCTTCATTCCTGATCCTGGTTCAGCATCAGCGCTGGACTTTCCAGATAAAGGGTCGCACCTCTTGTTCGTTCAGGACGACCCTGCCGGTGTAGCCGGCGCTCTGGCAGATCATGGCGCCCGCAACCTCGTGTTTGCTGCAGGGCTGGAACCACGGTGGCCGGTTGTCCACGTCTACGATGGTGATGAGGATGGTGGTGGTGGCGGAGAGCGTAACACCGGCCAATGTGTCCTTTAAAAAAGGACAATCTGATCATTTTAGTAGAACAAAGCTGCGGTATGACGGTTAGATACCTGAGAAACTGGACTGAAACTTGTTCAGGGACTCAAAACCCAAACACTTTACAGAGGTCTCCATTTAAACACACATTGTGTTTATTTTGGCTCCTGAGTTTAATTTAGTTTCAAGGCTCGGCAATGTGTGTTAGCTTCAGTCAAAAAAAATTGTCTGAAACGTTTGTCTCAAGCGTTTCAGAGCCTGACCTCCAGACACTGAAAGACATGGTTGATTTCATTGAATCGGACAAGAGGAAATCAGAGTTCAGAACCAGCAGTGAGCAGTACTCACCTGAGCGGTTAACACCAGTTCGACATTTCGGACCTTCTCGTAGTCGAGCGGCGTCTCAACGAGGAGTTCCGGGTTGGTGGGCGACTTCAGGGCAAAGCCGCTCTGCAGGAGTCCAACAGGACAATGTCAGGTCTCTTTAGCTTTGTCCCTTCAGCGGGCAGTTTCCTCCTACCTCTTTGAGCTAGGGTACATCTTTTCTGGGCAAATCTCTGGATTAAAGATTAAACTATATCTCATCTGACCCCGAGGAAGACAAACAACAAGAAGATGTATCTAAATGTTGGACCTGCTGAGAGATGAAAGAACAAACAAGCAGGAGGTCTTACAGATTCTGACGTCAGCTTGTAGTTGATCACTTGAGAATCTAAGTCTGTGGCGGCGAAGCGGCGCACGGTCGTGCCGACTGGAGACATCTGGAACAAAAACCACCAAAGGGATTAATTATGAACTTGAATCACAGTTTTTACACATCCTAAAAAACTCTTTGACACTTCACGAGCATCAATAGACCTTTGGTCTATCGGACACAAGAGCTTCACTGATGTTGGGTGATCAGGTCTGGCTCACAGTCTTTGTTCAAGTTCATCCCAAAGGTGTTGGGGTCAGGACTGTGCACACCTGTTAAATTCTTTCACCCCAAACTGGGGAAAAACAAAGGGTTGGGACAAAGATGGAAGCACACTAGCGCCTAAAATATTATTTCACTGTAACAAAAACATGAAATCCACAAAGTGTACTGTAATCCAGAGTAACTTGGATTTAAAATTTTAAACAACATTTTGTCATTGGTCAGGTCTGCAAGGCAACAAACAAACAAACAACAATAACTCCTGTTTATCTAAAGGTGTTCATCAGACTCTTACCTCATTGACATTGACGTGGTACGGGTTCTGGTCAAAGACGGGAGGGTTATCATTCACATTCTGCACAACTACAATAATGATGAGTTGAAGCTAAAAACAAAGAGACACAAGCCGTGTTTACTTGTTTTGCTATTGATTTTATATAATTGTATATTGCAACTTTCATTGCATAGAAATTGTTTATAATGTGTGACTATACATGCATATTAAATAAATCAAAGACAACATTCTAACATCCATCTCTGATCTCAGTGGTTCAAAGTCAGCTTTAATGTCAATTTTTTACATGTGCAAACATACAAAAGATCGAAAGAACGTTTCTCTTCTGTCCAACATAAAGTGAATAATAATAATAATAATAAAGTGCAAAAACAAATTAAGAAAAGAGAGAAACATATAAGCAGTTATAACAACATAAATAACATACATTTGGAACTCTGAATGACTGTGGTTGACACGTGATCAGATTTTCTGTATGTAAGACCGGCTTAGAAATGTGGAACAGAAACTCTAAAGCTTCACCAAATACCTTCACAATGTTCTCAAAAACCTGTAAAACCTCTACAAGCACCTTGAGAACCTCCTCACACACTCACAGAGCTTGACCACCATCTCAAGAACCTGTAGAAACTCTTCGAACACCCTCCACAACATCCTCAATGACCCAAATAAGCCAAATAAGAACCTGGTCGCTCCTCAAGCATCTGTAGGACCTCTACAAGAACCAGTAGAACCTCCTCAAACTGTTAGAGAACCTCCTCAAGCGTCTGTAGAACATCCTCAAGCCTCCGGAGAACCTCCTCAAGCACTTGTATATATTTTTCAAGAACCCATACAGGCTCCTCAAGCATCTGCAGAACCTCTAAAGCTGCCTCAAGCCCATAGAGAACATCTTCAAGCCCCAGAGAACCTCCTCAAGCACGTGTATGTCATTATCAAGAACCTGTAACTCCCCTCAAGCCCATAGAGAACATCTTCAGGCACCTGGAGAATCTCTTTCAAGCACCTGTACGTCATCATCAAGAACCTGTACAACCTACTTAAGCCCATAGATAACATCTTCAAGGCCCCAGAGAACCTTCTCAAGCACCGTTACATTTGGATCGAGAACCGGTACAAGCTCCTTAAGCCCATAGAGAACATCTTCAAGCACCTGGAGAACCTCCTCAAGCATCTGTACGTCATCATCAAGAACCTGTAATACCTCTTCAAGCCCACTTACCCAGAGAAGCTCTTCAAACACATGTACTGCCTCTGCAAGAACCTTTACAACCACCCGAAGAACCTCCTCAGGAACCATTACAAATGTAATTGGTCAATGTAACCGTTTGAATACACCACAAAGTGAAAGTTAAAGTCACCACAGTATAATGCATCACAGTTCAACGTGTTTAGTGTATGAAGAGCGTGTTACCGCGTTGGTTCCGTTCATGCAGTTGATTTCGACCGCATGATTCGTTGCATTCTGCAAACAAAAACAAAGGTTTATGCTCGACAGTCCGGTGTTTTCACAGACGAGTATCTAAAGTGAGGTCTGGATCTGTTTGACACCTACACACCTCATAGTCCAACACCCTCGCAGCCACCAGCTCGTTTCCTCTCAAGATGAATGGGTTGTTGGGGTTTGCCGGGGCAGGTTTGAACTCGAGGGTCACACCCGGTTGGATCGTGATCGCCACCACGACTTCACCCACCACGTTGTTTTCTGAAAACTCCACCGATGAAGCTGCCGAACAGACTGTTGGGAAACAAGAAGAGATGAATTAGAAAATGAAAAACAGTGTATTTCATGAAGTGCTTAGAGGTCCTAAAAAATATTCTTAATTATACTTAAGAAATATTTGAAAAGTTCAAACGTAGTATTAGTTTAACAGAGCAACGGAGCTACGCTATGACTTAGTAACATCTGGTCACACCATAATAAGTTACATTAAGTAACATGATTTTATGGTGCAATCGCCAGAAAAGGATTCACTGCAAACTACAACCGGGATCTGGGAGAAAGTAGATTTCTCTCAAACCGTTGTCCAGGAACGTCATTTTGCAGGAATGACGTTCTTTGTGTTCAAACTTTGTGTTCACGTTAGCTTAGCACAAAGCGTTTATATCCACGAAGTAGCTGGTTCTCTTCAAGGAGCCGGTCGCCATGTTTCTACTGAAGCCCAGAACGGACAAACCAAACATTGGTTCTCGACAGGGACGTTCGTGTTTTTGTGTCGGCCATTTTGGTTTAAATAGCTTCATTTGTTAGCAATCTGCAGCCTCGTCGCGAGATGCCACCAAATCCTTCACGATGTTTTATCGCTTCCACAATCTGCTGGTTAATAAAACCCCAGATTGTCCACAGATAAACTGATCGATAATGATAGTTTGAAACCCTTAATTGGCTCCACACAGGAAACTTTCCACTGCGCGGTTTCAATGTCAAACCTCCCGCTTCAGTCGCTCGAGCTCCTTCTGCTCTTTATTCCCCTTCTATGTAATTTATCTACCTTCCCACATTGTGAGGAGCTATAACTGACCTGTTCCTGAGGTAGCTACATGCTAGCACACTGCTGTTCAGTACTCACTCTGGGCGGTGGACGTTGGAAGCAGAACCAGAAGCAGAAAGCAGAAGGACTTGCTCGCGGTGGAGAGCGGGTGAATCCCGTCCATGTCTCCGCCCGTCCCGTCTGAACTGATCCTCGCCCGTCTCTTCTCGACTTATCTGCTCGGCTTTATGGCCGCCGTGGACTTTCGCCCCGCCGTCGTAAAAACACCCCACACGTCTGTTTGTGTCGAGTCATAAAAACATTATTTGTGACAAATGATCTTTCCCTTGATGGGTTTGACTTGAGGAACATCGTGGTCACATGTTTACTCACAGAAGGTGAAATAATTTATGAATGATAGCCCTTATTTACGACAATAAACAGAACCCACAAACGTTATTATTTATACATGTAATGTGGAGGTTTAGATTTATGGGTTTTACACGTCCACACCAAGATATCCAAACTACTACTTTAATATATCCAAAATGTGAACGTTAATGATTATGTGCGGTTACACTTGCGAGCTCGCCAGTGTTCCCATCAAACCATCAGCGATGCCACAACTGGGAGGAGGTTTTAGGTCTTCAGGGCGTGTCAGGGCGTATGATATACTTTTCCCATTTAGGTGAAATATACTGAAAAGGCTTTTACTATTGTTATTATTATTATGAGGATTTTCACATTCACACTTGCTGTAGTCTGAGCCTCAGTTGTCAAGTTGTGCTGCATTTCCTTTTATAATTATATTAAATAAAACATTTGCAACATATCACAAAAGGTTGTGTGGGTACAATATTTAAATCATGTTAAAAATAATAAATCATCATCTGCATATAAAGAAATATTGATGTGTCCTTAACAGTTATAGTGTAGGGCTGTATTTCTTATTCAATGATCATTTATGAACAAAACCTTTGTGGCAGACATATGTGCACGCTATAAATAAACAGTGACAAATTATAGCTTTTAAGGCGCTAACTTCGAAATTTAAAGCATATCTGTTGCCTCCACATGGCTCTCAACATGGCGGCTCACAGCTAAGGGTCTAAAATTCCTTAAAACAGTAAGTGATATTTTTCCGTAAGACCGAAACCTTTGTGTGAAACCAATAGGACGTGAGCCGCATACTATTTCCTGTGAAACACTCGAGTGTGCAAACACTGGACACTACGGCCGCTTTACCTGGCCGTCCAGGGTTTGATTTATTTTATTTGTTCATTTTAAATATCACCGCTTCTTTCACCGATATCAATAACTCTAGTTGAACAGTCCTTATAATACAGATTAAACACAATAAACATGTAACGTACTTCATAAAACGTATTTTTTAATAACAAAGATATTTCTGTTTCCATATGAAATACAGTTGCAGCTGCATATAAAGCGCTTCATTGTTGTTGTTGTTGTTGTTGTTTTCTTCTACAGGCCGGTGGGCCAGTTGTTGTAGACAGACGGACACATGTACTGTTTCAGCAGCTGGTTCACCTTCTCCAGGTCTCCGCCCACGCCGCTGTGGACAGAAACACAGTGAGGGCGTGGTCTTCTTCCAGAACACGAACATTACATCCTGACAAATAAAGGAATCAAATGTTCTGACAAACAAAATCAAAAATAATCTGGGATCTGTGGCTGTAAAAAGCCCCTCCGATCCTTTCATTGGGCCCAAATGTTGCCCAACTTTAATTTTTAAGTTTACCAACCCAGCTTCAAACAGTGCTGGAGAGGAAACTCCTTCTTGTCATAACGACAATAAAAAGGTATTTAATATATCGTGTTTTCTTATTATCACAACGATCATAAGTCAATATGAGCCGAGAAAATATATCTTGTATTTATGAGTTATCCGTTTCTGCACCTGCAGGCTCGTGTTTGAAACTTAATTTCTGTTTTCATAGTATAATGCACATTTATAGTATAATGCACATGCACATTCATTGTATAATGCACATGCATAGTATAATGCACATTTATAGTATAATGCACATGCACATTCATTGTATAATGCACATGCATAGTATAATGCACATTTATAGTATAATGCACATGCATAGTATAATGCACATTTCCTCTGCATTAATATCACCAGTACACCATCTCTGTTTAAGACTGATGTCGTCTTCACTGGTTTCTACTTTTTTTCCCAATCTCCTGAGATCGGCAGATCCTCAGATGTCCTAACGTGTGTGAAGTGCACCTCTTCCTGACGCTCTGCATGCGGCGCAGGAAGGCGCAGACGGAGCCGTGTTTGGCTTTCGATCGCAGGAACTCGGCGTATCTGTTGGAGAACTCGATGTCTCCCAGCTGCCTCCTGCGGTCCAGACCCGCCGACAGCAGCAGCTGCCTGGAACACGATCACATCAAGTTAGAAAGGATGTATTAAAACAAAACAAAGAAAAGGACTATTTGGCCGTTGGATCAACCAAATCTTTTCTCGAACAAGCATCATGAGTTAACAAAAACATGAAGAACATTAAAACTAAAAGATGATTAATGTAAATTGCTCAACGGCTTATTTTATAAGGGTGTTTCAGACTAACTGCACCATGAACAGAACACCACCGTATGGCGGTTAGAAGGAACAGCTGCATGAATGTGATCCAGAATACAATGAATCACTGAACGAGGGAGGAGAAATATGTCTTCTGGCCACTTGGGGGCAGCAGAAACAAAGGAAAGCTCTCCAGATTGGAAAAAGTGACTCCAATGCTGAAGGTTGCTTTTTCCTGATTGTACAGAAGTCTATGAGACACGAGGAGCTTCGAGCCCCACAAATAAATATACTTTTGTTTTTCTTGTGAACTCACTGGAGTCTGGCCTCGAGCAGAGCGTCCTCAGAGTTCATCCTCGACAGAGACCACGGTGCGTTCAGGTGTCCGATCGGAGTCAGGAAACTCTCCACCTCTTCTTCATCCCTGGGGTCACATGACAGGAAGACACAACATCTTAAAACGAATACAAAGGACACTATCAGAAAATATGATTTAAAAGGAGGATTTCCATTTGATGAAGAAAGAGGAAAGCTGAACTCAACGTGACGATAAGATCGTTCCGTATTTCGTTATCAGCGGTTATTGTTTCATATGAATGGGGTGTGGCATGTTATTATATTTAGAGGAATCAGGGAGGGATTTCTTTGGAAGCGTCTGTGAGAAGTTCACAGGTGAAGGTACCTGACAGGAAGTGACGTGGTGAGGTGGAGGAGGGCCAACAGCAAGAACAGCTGAGTCACACTGATGGATGGCATCATGAGGACGATGAAGAAGAAGACGAGGTCGATGACTTCCTGCGAAGGCAAACAGGTTTTACTTTTTTAAACCTCCAATCAGACAGATGCATCCTTTGGTTCTGGGTCTATTTGTTCTGGAAATCCTGCAGATTTGGAATATGCAATTGTTCTTGAAAATACCGTTTTTTACTGGAAATCTTTGTTTTGTGAGCTTGAACATAAAAAAATTAAATAAAAATAATAATGCCTGTAAATTCTACTATAAAAGATTCTATGTTCAGGTCTGCCATTTTATTTTACATTAAAAACACATCTGACAGGTTTACTGTGGGAACAAACTCCGAGTTATCGGAAATACAAGTTTCCTTCTTTTTTACAGCAACACCAAAGTCAAAAATTACAATTATTAAAATGAAAACTGAAACATCCGACTTGACAATCAATAATGTGGAAGTGCCAAATTTAGAACCTATCAGCCCAAAAACACATTTAAACTTTTAATGCACAAACTTAAAACAAAAAAAGTAAACTAAACAAGCAAAGAGTTAACGGGTAAAAGTTTACAAAATTGAGATTACTACAAAACAATTGTTCAGTACACCCCTCTTAACAACTATAATAAATATATATATTAAAAAATAAATCCTCAAACGTGATCTTAAAAGTTACATTTTCAACCTAAAAGTTTAAAATAAATATGTTCAAAACCTACAGACACGACTACATCTAAGTTAAAAAACAAGCAGAGATATTAATAATATAAACATCATCACCAGTTTGACCCTTGTCAAATGTCAAATAATAATACAAAAAAACATAAGAAAACTAACATAAAAACATATTATATTCAGCCAGTTTAAAAAATGTCTTACAGAAAGTGTAAATTAAATTAAAATATAATAAGATAATATAATAAGATAAATTAAAATAATATAAGGTAAAATAAGATAAATTAAAATAATATAAGGTAAAATAAGATACATTCAAATTAAAATAAATAAATAATACATTTAATTTAAAATGAATTAAAACAAGCTAAAGGGACTAAAATGTCTTCAGAGGAAACTCACCTGGACAGATCCTTCTCAGAGACCAGACCGAACCGGATCAGACCTGCAGACTGGGTGTTGGGGTTCGAGCTTCCCTCTTTTGTACCCCCTCGGGTATCGACCCTCCGGTTTTATCGGCCTGACTATTTGCCGTGTCAACACATTTACTGATTCACAAATTTTGCAGTTTTCTCCGCTTCCTGAAACCCTAATGAGATTATTGGATCCCACTTCCTTGATGAGCTCTAATCGGCGCCTGCTGCTCGCTCACATGGAACCGACCTCTGATCAACGCAGAGTATTGATCCACGAACACACGTTATGATCTTTTTATTGCTCAGATTAATGCTCCTGTTTGCTCACTCGTTCAGGTGACGTCCCATGAGTCACTTCAGCCACGAGCAGCTTCAGGTCTACGGATCAGACTTCTACTCTGAAGTCAATGTTGATGTCACAAAGTGAAGGCAGAATAGTAACCGTCAGCGTTTGGTTCTCCAGAAGCATCGCCTCACTGAGCGGTATAGTTTATTTTTAATTATTGTGCTTCACAGGATCATAACATGTTGGGAATTAATATGCAAAATGAGAACCAAACCTTTCTACGGGTGTCAGTTTTTAAGCCACAACAAAGGTCAGAATGTGACCTCTGAGAGATAAAGTGTGTTTTTAGCCTTTAGTTGAGGATCGCTTTTAAAACTAGGAAACTGAAAATAGTATTAATTAACTAAAGGTGCTCTCCTCCTCATCCGTCCTGCATTGTGTCAATTGGTTATTTTACACCTTCCACTGAAATACAATACATACAGATTAGTGTGTGTGTGTGTCGCAGGCTAATTAAGGTCAAGATGGAGTTCATCCTGTTACAATTGTTTATGAATCATTAGAGGCAGAAAAAAAAGTTGCTCTTCCTCCTGTGTCCTCCATGAAGGTAATTAGTCAAGGAAGGAAGGAAGCACACACACACACACACACACACACACACACACACACACACACACACACACACACACACACACACACACACACACACACACACACACACACACACACACACACACACACACACACACACACACACACACACACACACACACACACACACACACACACACACACACACACACACACACACACACACACACACACACACACACACACACACACACACACACACACACACACACACACACACACACACACACACACAAAATGATGACTTGCATACAAAGTGTTGAATACGTTTTTATTCTGGTGATTGAACCGTGACAGCAGAAGGAGAGATCGTTACAGCTCGACTGAAACATCCAGAGTTCAGTCGGGATTGAAAAGGTAAATATTCGTTAGTTAGAGGTTTAAATTAAGGGAAACTAAAGAGTCACCGAGGGAAACGTTGTCATTTCAGGACTTGAGATGGACGTTTGATAGAAAACTAAATCAGAAAGATAATCCACTGAAAAGATTCTTTATTTCCAAAAGGCTAAACCTTCATTCTACAAGTTCTACATGCCGTTAGTAAAACATCCCACAAGCTGATCCGACATCTTTAACTCTACTTGTTATAATCGAGGTTACTACACATGTTACTACGGTCCCAGCATTCGTATAACTGACACATTTAAAGACAACATCTATTCAGTTCTTCACAATCGGTGGATTAAAGAAGCTGCATTTAGTTTGTCAGAAGACATTCAACCCGTCCTGACAGTGTTGACCTCTGAGGGTCGCCCTCAAGGTCATGCAGCGTCACCTCGTATGGTGCGGTCACCGCAGCTGACCGACGGCAACGAGTACAAAGCACGTCTGCAGAATGCAAACAACTAGAAAACTGCATGTTTTTATGTTTTTGGAAGTTATTTTACACCAAGTGGGCGATATCATAGCGTCATGTCGTAGTTATTGTTGTTTTTTTAAATCTCAGAAGGAGCAAGAATTGACTTAAACTGAACGCGTTTCCCACTTGGCTGCTGGTAAATCAGGCTCGGCCACTTCTACATTTAAATAGCAGACAAATCAATTAATTCCACTGGAATCGTCGCGATGATTCCAGGACGACGACTAACTTTGACACGCAAACGCATGCGGTTCACCCAAAGCAAGTCGCAGTTAGCGAAGGCTGCTTAGCTTCTGCTAGTGTACAAACTGCACGACAGATGTTAGGCGTCAACGGTACAAAGACGTCTTTGGAAATATACTGTGTGAATCCATTGCCTCCGTTAGCTAACGAGCTAACGAGCTTGCTCATTGAATGCAATGAGTTGAACGGCCCAGCAGAGAAAGAACAGGAAGAAGCTACTCGCGTGCTCCCGCCTTGCTAGCGCGTTAGCCGTTAGCTTACCAGACACCGTAGTTTACCAACCATCCATGCGTCCGGTGGCTACGTCGCCTAGCTTCTAGTAAAGCCTCGTCAAGATGTGCATTTAATATTTCTTTATGCAACTTTGGAGTTTTTTCTTGACCGGGTCTTTTCGGTCCGTACGCATTGTGAACGCAGCATTAGCTAGCAGCGAGCCGGCTAGCTCGGCAGCTAGCTCTGAGCAGCTTAGCTAGATAATACGTGATTAGCAGGTTCGCCCTCTCCGGCACCAAATATCACCACAAAGAAACATGCCAACGAATGAGCCGGTTTCCTGTTTGAACTAAATCTAGACACTAAAGCACAAAGACATTTAGTTACAGACCGCTAAGCGTGAATAAATAACCAGTATCCAGTAAAATAACACCTCAGCCATCCATCAGTCGACATCTGTGCACATTTGGTTGTTCGGAGGTTTTACAGCAAACACTACGACTCTGATTGTGTCCACACAGCGTTAAGACACATCAACACTGTTTGCTTTCTTTTGATTGGGTTCAATATTTTGGACCAGCGAGGTCCTCTCGGCTGGTATTCGGCCCGTTGGCGTCCATGAGCACCGAGAGCTGCTACTGGTTCCCTCCTCCGTTGGTTCGAGTCCAGCTCGACGCCAGCGGAGATATATATATATACACACACACATCTGCACATCTACTGCATATACTGCACAAACATCTTAAAGATGTGCAGCTTCTAGTGAAGAGGAAAGACTACGTAGTTACTACAATCTAAAAGGTTCATCCTCTTGAAAGTAGGCATAGATTCGGGACATTTGATGACATCATTATCCTCAGTGGAGAAAATAGAACGCTGCTATGAATATTAAGAAAGAATAACAATACAGATGCTGCTACATGTTGATTGTATTACACATCAATCCAAAGTGTGTGTGTGTGTGTGTGTGTGTGTGTGTGTAATATTAACACTGGACTTTACGGCTCCGCTTCCTTCAACAAGAATTCCCAAAACTTCAAATCAATAATACGAACCTTCCAGCAACACGATACAATTACAAATTTGGTTTCATGGAACATAATAATATTCCATTGGTCGTGAGAAATCAGATTGTTTTTTGTTCATTAATAGGACAAACGCACCAGTTAACACGGTCACTGGTTTAACACAAACACCGGTAACGTCTACGGCTGCGAGCGTTTCTTCTTCTTCTTCTTAGACGAGCGGTCGTGAGAGGGTTCAGTATTATTCTGGTCTTTGGTCACATGTGACACATATTTGATTTGTGGAAGGTTCAGATTATCAACTGGAAGGTTTTACGAAACAAAATAAACCAGACGCACAACTTTAAAAACACAATTTCACACCGGAAGCATATTGAAGTTAAAGCTACAACTTCAGCTGATTTTGAAGACGGAATATCTGTTAGAGTGAAACAATGTCTTGTATGTATGTATGTATGTATGTATGTATGTATGTATGTATGTATGTATATATATACATACATATATAACATTGTGTTATGCTTTTTCAGTTGTCCTGCGTTTGTTCATTTGCATATTGAGCAGAAATAGAAGATTAAAAACATTCACGCATGCTGTTCAGTCACGAGCAGCTCGACTGACACTTCATGACAAAAAAATCTAAATCAGAGGTTTTTTCATAGTTTCGTTTTTTTTCTGAATTGCTGGTAATTTAAACTATTAAAAAGTCAAATTTCACAGTTACGATTAAGCTCAGGTTTTCCTGAGGACTGGAGACAAAGACCAGCATGAGAGGAAGGTTCAACGCTGTCAGCATTATTTCCCCCCAGACAGGTTCTGACCTTGTGCCCTAGGATTATGACCCGAGCTATGACTGGCAGGTGTCTGGCATCCTCGACACATGTAACAGATAATCCCAAATCCAACATTTAAAAGTGCAAATAAGCTAAGATTTCTGTAACAATTCTTTAAAATATTTTTAAAAGCTGAATAAATATGAAAACTGATCTTAAAAAAAAAAGTCTGAGTCAAATCATCAATAAAGACAAAGTAAGGATCCGAGATAATAAATTAAAACATCTTGAGACTCGACACCCGACTGAAGCACGAATAATAAAGAATGTGGAAATAAGTTTCAAGTCCAAATAGGGGTCGAGCTCGACACCAGACTAGAGATTAACACCAGATGTGTGTGCTCCAGTAACACCGTGCACATGGTAGCCCTCAAAGGCTCAGTTTCAATACCAAAAATACAATCCGGTGCCAGACACCGGCACACAAACCCAATCGGAGGCGGAGCCTCAGCAGATTATTACTCTGAAGCTTCAGAGCCCGGAGAACACGTTTCTCACTTCCTGTCTGTGGGGGAAATATTGTGACTTGTCTCCTTCCTCTACTGCTTATCGGTGTCGAGTAACAGCACAACTCTGTAAATCCTGTCGAGCCTCCAGGTGAGGGTCACCTGGAGGCGGCAGCAACAACAACAACAACAACAACAACGACGACGAGGCTGAAAACAGAGAGACGCCTCCAGTGTCCGACGGGGGAATAACTGGGGGCGGGGTCCTATATTGCACAGGGGTTGGTGAGGTCCTCAAACACCGCCGGTTCCTCGATCCCTCGGGCGAACAGCTTGATCAACTGGCAGTGCACCCTGGGAAAAAACCACCACGACAAAGGAGAAGGTTTAAAAAGACACCGGGTTAAAACATCTGATCAAAGCGAAGGACTCCTTCAGGCTGGTCGTACCGGACGTCGATGGCCGTGTGGGTCAGGATCTCGCCGTCGCAGTTCCAGCTGCTGTAGGCGGGGCCACAGCCGCACGCCGGGTGGTCTCGGCAGATCTGGCTGAAGATCTGGTGTTTGCCGCTGTCCCGCAGGTCCAGGTCCGAGTCACTCTGGCAGTGACGCGGCGTGAAGCGGAAGCGCCGCACCCGGTGGACCTCGACGAAGGTCAGGTCGAACTGGTCGGGACAGAGCGAGGCGGTGAGGGAGGTCTAGGGGGGGCGGGGCTGTGAGACCCGGTGGTGGGTACCTCGGGTATCGGTTACCTGGTCGTCTTTGCTGGTGTGCCGTAGGAGGTGTCTGAGGAAGTCGAAGCGGGAACATTTTCGGACCAGGATGAGGTCGGTGGTGCCGTCGGCCAGGTGAGCGGCGGGGGAGAGGCCTTTGGGGCTGCGAGGACAAGCACAGCTCATACTGGCAGCGTTGATGGCCAGGAACTTCCCTCGGATGGTCCTCCACTCGCTGGCCCTTTCTGGAAGCCCCCAAAACACACATTTCACTTTGGACTGCTTCGTGTGTTGAAGCAGCTTCAGAAGCTCTGAATGAGGAGCTGGACTCACCGCTGTCCGGTGCCTCATCCACCTCGAACCGCTCAGCTGGCTCTGAAAGCAGCTGCCCGCTCTGCTGGCAGACCACACAGCTGGACGAGGACGTATAGGATGTATAAAACATATATAAATCCAGAGCCTCTTAGATAATTTGACATAGATATACTGTAGTTATGGTTACAGGCTCTCTGTAACTACTGTAATCTACTACATTTGAGTGTAAATTATTTTACAAAACAAAAAATATATACATTTGGCCGATAGCTTAATTATTAACATTATATTTCCGGTTTTATATTCAAGTGAAACTTAGGCTAACTTTATTCTTACTACATCTTTTCCGCACATCGTTGTTTAACATCTCTCTCACCCGGATCGACACTTGGCGGCGTCCCGCGGCGTTCCCATGATGCCTCTGGCCGGCAGGTAGGACACCGTTCCTTCGTAGTAGTGATGAGTCAGGAACATCTTCACACCTGCAGTCACGGAAACAGGGCAGCGACTGTGGCTCAGTGGTTAGCAGGTCTGAATTTCAATCAGAAGATCGGTGGTTCAAACCCCGGCTCAGCCAGTCCATGTCGTTGTGTCCTTGAGCAAGACACTTAACCCTCATTGCTCACCGTTGCTGTGTCTACTGTCTACTGTATATCATGTAAGTCGCTTTGGATAAAAGCCTCAGATAAATGAAATGTGATGTAATACCACTTCTGTCCACAGGGGCCGCCAGAATCAACACACAACGAAAGCTCCTGGCAGGAATCATCAGGAATGTATCAGATTCCCTCCGGAAAACTTGTCAACACTTGTTTGTTCCTACCTGAGAGGTCGTATCTGGCTGGCCCCATCCATCTCTTCCTCTCGCTGTCAGTCAGCACGTCGCCGTAGAAACCGTAACCCAGCAGGGACACGGAGTATCGCAGGAAGGCGTTGTGGTGGTGGACCGAGCACACGTCCATCGGCTGGGAGTCTCCTGACAAACGCACACAATCAGCATACAAACGTCTTATGTAAAAGCTTTTGATTAAGTCCAACATGCCGTTTTATTTTAAATCTTTATATCTTCATTGTTTATATTCCATTTTTCTCCTCTGAGTAAATTTTGTCCCACTTGATCTATTGATTTGTTTTATTTCTGGTTCTACCATGTGGAACCATGTTTTTTACAAAGTTCTTGATAAAAAAAGTTTAAATTAATGGTATTTATTTACTCATCGTGCAGACGGCATATTACTATATCTTTCTTCATCTGTTTGCATTATTTCTGTTCTGAGCCTTGTGAGTGTCTCGAGCCCGAACTCAAATTTAAAGCTGACTTTGACTTTTAGAATATATTTTCTTGTATTTTTAAAAACCTGTTGTTTTGTTTTACTTCTTACATAAATCTGACCTTTTTTCAACCCAAAATGCTTTGCGCTGGTTATGGGTTATAAATATCAATATTTTACAGACTGAAACCATTCCTCTCTATTTGTGATGTACTGAATAAACTGAATAAAGTTGACTTACAACACCACTAGATGGCAGCATGAGGCTGTAGACCGATGGAGGAGGAACTGGATATGATATGATAAATAAATAAAAAATGGCGACATTTGTGAAACAAACACTATAATCTGAGATGACAGGGAAACACACGACAACATTTTATAACCAAAATATTGTAAAAATTAGATCACATTTTATTTCTCTTGCAAATTTGAGAACTAACAACTATCAATTATTTTCATTAAAGATTCATCTTCAGTGTTATTTGATTAATTAGTTGGTCTATAAATCAGAAAGCAGTGATTCTAATGTTCAAACAGGAAGCCAGACTGGACTCCATCATCAAACTAGTTCTTCATCAAACTAGTTCATCATCAAACTAGTTCATCATCAAACTAGTCCTTCATCAAACTAGTTCTTCATCAAACTAGTTCTTCATCAAACTAGTTCTTCATCAAACTAGTTCTTCATCAAACTAGTTCATCATCAAACTAGTTCATCATCAAACTAGTTCATCATCAAACTAGTTCATCATCAAACTAGTTCTTCATCAAACTAGTCCATCATCAAACTAGTCCATCATCAAACTAGTCCATCATCAAACTAGTTCTTCATCAAACTAGTCCATCATCAAACTAGTTCATCATCAAACTAGTTCTTCATCAAACTAGTCCATCATCAAACTAGTTCATCATCAAACTAGTTCATCATCAAACTAGTTCTTCATCAAACTAGTTCATCATCAAACTAGTTCTTCATCAAACTAGTTCTTCATCAAACTAGTTCATCATCAAACTAGTTCATCATCAAACTAGTTCATCATCAAACTAGTTCTTCATCAAACTAGTTCATCATCAAACTAGTTCTTCATCAAACTAGTTCATCATCAAACTAGTTCTTCATCAAACTAGTTCATCATCAAACTAGTTCTTCATCAAACTAGTTCATCATCAAACTAGTCCATCATCAAACTAGTTCATCATCAAACTAGTCCATCATCAAACTAGTCCATCATCAAACTAGTTCTTCATCAAACTAGTTCATCATCAAACTAGTTCATCATCAAACTAGTTCATCATCAAACTAGTTCTTCATCAAACTAGTTCTTCATCAAACTAGTTCATCATCAAACTAGTTCTTCATCAAACTAGTTCTTCATCAAACTAGTCCATCATCAAACTAGTTCATCATCAAACTAGTTCATCATCAAACTAGTTCTTCATCAAACTAGTTCTTCATCAAACTAGTTCTTCATCAAACTAGTTCTTCATCAAACTAGTTCATCATCAAACTAGTTCTTCATCAAACTAGTTCATCATCAAACTAGTTCTTCATCAAACTAGTCCATCATCAAACTAGTTCATCATCAAACTAGTTCTTCATCAAACTAGTTCTTCATCAAACTAGTTCTTCATCAAACTAGTTCTTCATCAAACTAGTTCTTCATCAAACTAGTCCATCATCAAACTAGTCCATCATCAAACTAGTTCTTCATCAAACTAGTTCATCATCAAACTAGTTCTTCATCAAACTAGTTCATCATCAAACTAGTTCTTCATCAAACTAGTTCATCATCAAACTAGTTCATCATCAAACTAGTTCTTCATCAAACTAGTTCATCATCAAACTAGTTCTTCATCAAACTAGTTCTTCATCAAACTAGTTCTTCATCAAACTAGTTCATCATCAAACTAGTTCTTCATCAAACTAGTTCTTCATCAAACTAGTTCTTCATCAAACTAGTTCATCATCAAACTAGTTCTTCATCAAACTAGTTCATCATCAAACTAGTTCTTCATCAAACTAGTTCTTCATCAAACTAGTTCATCATCAAACTAGTTCATCATCAAACTAGTTCATTTTCTGTGGCTCGCCTGATCGTTGCAGCTCTAAATTGTTTTGCATACGAGATGAAACCGTTTAAAAAAAGGGGAAACGGACAAAACCTACATCACTTGATGTCTTTCAGAGACAGAGGTCGATATTTATCGCATATGAAAGCGCAATGTTGGCAAGATATTCACCCAAAAGTGTCTTATTTTGGTGAATAATTATACTTTTGCCTTCCCAGAGTTTTCCCTTTTCTTTTTTTAATTTCGTGATTCCTGTTGTAGCCGATGGTGCGTGACGCACAGTACTGACCCACAATGATGTGCAGCGCAGAGGTCACGGGGTCGTTGGCGCCCACGGTGGCGAAGCAGATGCAGTCGGTTGAACCTGAAACAGATGAAGAGCTCGTGTGACGTCCAGCAGTCAGCGGCCATTAATTAACCAGGTGAGCTGCTTCTTCTCTGAGGGATTAATGTCTGTGTGTGTGTGTGTGTGTGTGTGTGTGTGTGTGTGTGTGTGTGTGTGTGTTTATAGAGCATTTGAACAACAGGAAACGCAAAAGCAAACAAACAGAACAAACGGAGAAACGGGGCCACAGTCGGTACTTGCATTACTCCCCGGCAACAGAGGCTCCTGCTCTCTGATTGGCTGTCGGCTGTCAATCAAAATCTATCAAGATTCATCTCAAACATGCTTCTCATCAACAATCTAACCTCCGTTATATTTATTAAAACCTTCTGACGTCTAGTTTTTTTTTAATATAGTAAAATAACTATATATAAATAAATAAATTCTATTAATTCTATTAATTATCTTACTATATATTATATGTTGTCATATATACAGTTGTTTATATATACAGTTATACAATATATATAAACTAGACGTCAGACGGTTTTAATAAAAGTAAAAGGCCCTACATCATATTTATATATATATATATATATATATATATATATATATAAATAATATTTAGACAAGTCAGCCTTATAGGTGAGTTTACACAAAATAAAGGATGTATAAAGGGATGAGGCAAAATTAACCCTAGAGGTATAAACTGCAGGTAACCATAGCAACATGACGACTTTAAAGACATTTTAAAATCAAACCCCCCAAAAAATAACAAATAAAATAAAAGCCTTATTTAAGTGTATCTGACCTGCAGGAATGATTCCAATGCGGAGCGAGCAGGGCAGCAGCGCCTCATCCGGACCGCTTGGATCCACGCCGCCGTCCACCTGCGTCCTCCAGACCAGCCCGTGGAGGACCTCACTGAACATGCCGTCCCCCCCGACACACACCACCCTGAGGGCCACGCAGAGGTTGACCATGTTCACGTCCCTCAGAAGGGTAAAAAAAAAAGCCTGCCGCCTTCTCCCTGGTGCTTTTATTTTGGCGGTCCATTAGCCGCACTGAACTCTTACCCGTCAATCTTCTTCAGCTCCGCCTCCGTCCTCAGGTGGTCCCTGGCGTAATTGGCGCGCTCTGTCACTGTGACAACAAACACGTTAGGAGTAACGAACGCCCCGAGGACGGGAAGCGAGAGAGGCGGGACCTACCGACGACGTGGGCGGAGACGCCGGCCTGGGCGAACAGCGGGGCGACCTTCTGCTCGTAGATGCGTTTGCCCTGCCGCTTCCCGCTGAGCGGGTTGATGTAGACCAGCAGGCGCTTGGGTCTGCCGGCTGAAGACAACAACAACAACAACAACAACAACGATGATGTCACTGCTGTTTCTGGACAACGACCACATGCGAGGTAGTCGGCGTGAAGTCGTACCGATGGCGGCGAGCTGCTCTCGGATGCTGCCGACCCAGCGCCGGCACAGCGCCCCCTCTGGACAGGTGAAGGTGACCTCCGCGCTCCGCCAGCGGTGCTGCTGGCGCCGCTCCACGAACAACACTGACAACACACGTTGTGCTCAAACAGCTGTTTGTTCATCAGATCACATCATTGTTTATCACGCACTTTGATGGTTTGGTATTTTCCAGGTGTGTTTACTTCATTTACAGACGTGTTTCTCTGTGTTTTAACTTTCAATGTCTGTTGATTGTGTTGTTGTTTGTTTACTTTGTTTCAAAGCAGACTTTCACTTATATTTCCAGGCGCATTTCCAGATGTTTTGCAACTGTCTTTCCAGATGTGTTGAATATGTTTTCAGTTATATTCTCATGCATGTTTCCAGGTACATGTACAGGCGTGTTTTACATGTTTCCAGGTACATGTACAGGCGTGTTTCCAGATGTTTTGTGGTCATGTTTCCAGGTGTGTTTACCTGTGAAGGCCTGCCCGCAGCCCTTTCCTCCTCTCTCTTTGATCTTTTTCCAGCTGCCATCGTCTCTTCCTCGGCTACTGTTCTCCTCCTCTTCCTCTCTGACAGAGATGATCTCTGACACCGACACGCTGCGAGACACACCTACACACACACACACACACACACACACACACACACACACACACACACACACACACACACACACACACACACACACACACACACACACACACACACACACACACACACACACACACACACACACACACACACACACACACACACACACACACACACACACACACACACACACACACACACACACACACACACACACACACACACACACAGTAGATATTTCGGAGCCTCTCTGCAGTACATGAATGCACCACGAGTTTCCAGTTTCTTGATATTTAAAGAGATGAACTGAAACTCGAGAAAAGATCCAGAACACAAATTAACATCAATGGATTCAAAACGTCAGCTTCTCTCCTCACGATCTACTTCAGATGCAATGAATAAAACCGACACCGTGAACTAAACATTTACTTTTTCTGTGACTCGCCGAGTCAAAGATCTAAAGGACGTCTGTATATGATTGCTGTCGTTGGAATGATTGATCTATTCAAGTCAATGTTTAGAGGAATTTTGGTTCCCGTTTAAGTTTTGACCCAATTTGTTCCTCTTTTTTCTGCCAATGTTGCATAAGGCATGAAGTAAATGAGCCGGTGAGGCATACAGCTAAATTATTGAACACTGGTGTCCGATCGGTATTGGCCGATAACCAAAGACCAGGAGGTCCACATATATATATATATATCTATCCATCCATCCATTATCTGAACCGCTTATCCTCTTTAGGGTCGCGGGGCGCTGGAGCCGATCCCAGCTGTCATTGGGTGAAGGCAGGGTACACCCTGGATAAGTCGCCAGTCTATATATATATATATATATATATATATATATATATATATATAGCGTGGACCTCCAGTACACTTTTTGTACAGTTTGTGTCTAAATCATGACCAGACTGTTTAGAAAGGAAGCAATAGAGGAATCGACTTCAATTAATTTATCCTGTGCTTATTAGCGCTGAAGATATCCTAAAAGAAATGTAAATGTGGATCCTTTTTTCCCCAGATTAATTTACTATTACCAATAACTATACTGCCGAGTACAAACTCTCATATTTTATTTGTAGAGTTATACTTTGCATTATACTAATCATAGTCTGCAAAGTAACTGAAGTTGTCAAATAAATGCAGTGGAGTATTTGCAGGCCACTAGAGGTATAAAAGGAGTATACTGTGACATATCCAAGTACAAGTACCTCAAAACAATGTACTTAACAGTACAGCTTCCCTCCATGTGAGTTAACTATAAAAGTATGTTATTTAAACTGTCAACACGCATTTTAACTTCTGAATGTCTCCAGATGTTTCCTGAAACTAAAGTACAGTAGAACACGTATGAGGTTTGGTTTGTCCCCCCCCGCCCACCGTCCTTTGTTTACCACACAGGACGTCACGGGTTCTAAAGGCCCGACAGACACAACAGACACACGGGATCCAACGGGACTCGTTCTCCGGGTCTTACTGGGTCTGAACGGGTGGTACAGCGGGCTGGAGAGCCGTCTCTTCCAGGTGAGCAGGGACCGGCTCAGGCTCACGTCGCACGCCGCGTTTCTGACGCGGAGCTCGGACAGCAGCAGCAGCCTGCCCGGCCTCTCCATCCCTCCTCCTCCGTCCGTCCTGCTGCGGCCCTTCAGCCGGCCGAGGAGGCAGCAGCAGCACCGGGGACGGTCACCTCCGTCCGGGCATGGCTCCCTCTGTGTGTCCGGAGAGGCCCCAATAGTGACGGTCACAACAGCGGCGACACCAAGTAGCGGATTTCACCTCGGGGATGTTTTTCTCTGACAGATAGCGGTTTTCTACCGGAAGTAGGAGGAGCTCGGTGGTGCGTTCGGGTGCTGCCGGAAAACTGTCCTTTCTATATTTCGTAATTCACCTATTTTGTTGCGCAAGCCTGTTTGCGTGGCATGAATAACGTTGTTAATAGAAAAACAGAAACTCAACTTAAATTACATATTGGATTTTTTTTTTGGTCGCATTGTATATTTTCCATGGGTTTCTTTCTAAGATGTACCTTTACATTGTTCCAAATGTATTACTTGGATAGATTAATATACTTCAATAACTCTACATATACAATACATAGTACACATTATATTTTATTTACTAGTATCAATTATTACATTTGTGCATTAACCATATCTGTGTTTTGTGGGAATTGAATTTTTTTTTTTTAGATAGTTAAGATAAAAAAAGAGTGTTATAATAAACCCAACACTCTCTCAGAAAACTAAACAAACACAACTTGTATGTCTTTACAGGAGTTAACTGCGATCCCCTCTCACTGATTGGTTACTTGCGTTTACGTAAGATACTTCACAATTCCAACATTTCATAGAGCACTTGAAAGCACCAGAGATCGGTGGCGTCGGTCGTCAGGTACGTCATCACGTCGTCTGCCTGATCCTGGGAGAGGAGGAGCTGAGCTCCTATAAATAAGGACATAGTTTTAAAGAAGTAGTTCAAAATGAGCTCAGCTAAAGCTACTACAAAAGTAAAATCCTGTTTTTGTATTTACGCATGCGTAATAATAATAATATAATAGTAAAACATTTCAAAATAAAAGCGTAGAGTAAAAGTTGGTATCTTGATCAGCATTTGTTGCTTTTAACGGTGTTCATTAATAATGTTTTTCCATTATTATTATTAATTTAAAAACCTAATTTTTTTTTCTATATTTTTCAATCATTGGAAGAAGCAACCATTCACACTCACATTCACACCTATGGGCAATTTAGAGTCCAATTAACCTAACATGCATGTCTTTGGACTGTGGGAGGAAGCCAGAGAACCCGGAGAGAACCCCAATGACAGCTGGGATCGGCTCCAGCGCCCCGCGACCCTAAAGAGGATAAGCGGTTCAGATAATGGATGGATGGATGGATGGAAGAAGCAAGTTTCAGGTTTCCCAGGATGTGATGCGTTATTCAGAGACAGCAGGCGGCGCTGCTGCTACACTCACTACTGTGTGTGTGTGTGTGTGTGTGTGTGTGTGTGTGTGTGTGTGTGTGTGTGTGTGTGTGTGTGTGTGTGTGTGTGTGTGTGTGTGTGTGTGTGTGTGTGTGTGTGTGTGTGTGTGTGTGTGTGTGTGTGTGTGTGTGTGTGTGTGTGTGTGTGTGTGTGTGTCTGTGGTTTCTCTGAAACAGCTGTTTTCTGTTGCATATTTCTTCGATGTGATGAGTTTAATTTGAACCAATACGATTTCAAACTCAACTCAAACTGGTTTAAGTGTTTCCTGACTCACCTGCACACCTGTTCAAAACCCCGTTCCCTTTAAAACTCCACTCAGTCTTCTGGGTTCATCTTAGTTCTCTTTCGCGTTGCATTTAATTGATGTTTTAGGGATTTGAACCTGTGTACTTTCAAGTTCAGGTGGCATTGGGACATTAAATGAGGCACAAATTAAGCTTGATATTTTTTACTTAAACCCGCCCTTTATGATAATTTTGGTGTCGGCCGCAGATTATTAATACTAGAATTAACACACTGATACACATAATTTAAATAAAGATTTAAGGATAATTACGTAACAAGAGTATGTATTCACACAGCCATAAACAAAGTTCAGAGGTATTTGAGAAACATGTATTTTACAGGAGGGTTTATGTTTATTTCAGTAGCACTAAGTGAGTTGCAAAAAGAGTTACTTAAAATAAGAAAACTGACAAAGAACGCGTGACGGTCCGTGGAGAAGAGTTGACATCAATTCTACGCAGTGAAACTACTCCACAAATAAAAGTCCTGCATTCAAAACCTTACCCCAAAAAACATGTTTTCAGCTCTGTGCCTGACAGACTGACCTTTCATGTGTTAAAGACTTTTATTTTGAAATTTGACCCCCGTGACCTCTCTTGTTCTCAGGTTCGTGCAGCCAGCAGTCGTCCTCTCCTCCCCGAGAGGTGGAGAGCAGAGATGGATGAGTCCGACAGGAAGGTCCTCTCCGGCCGGTGATGGATGCCGCTGCCTCGGACGCTCGTGCCGCGGCGAGGGAACGAGGCGGCTCGGTGGCGAGGAGGAGGAGAAGAGGAGGGCGAGGAAGAGGAGGGTGTAGGTCAGGGTTATATATAGAAAACAGATGATGAGCCCTCTGCTCTGCCCTCTCTTCGTGATGCATGATGACAGCCTCTCCAGCTGCACCCACGCAGGTGATGTCATCTTAAATGGACGATTGGCGAGGTGGTGGAGCAGCTGTCCCCGCACAGCGCCGGCTGACCCAGTAAAGTAA
This sequence comes from Cottus gobio, assembly GCA_023566465.1. NCBI lineage: Eukaryota > Metazoa > Chordata > Actinopteri > Perciformes > Cottidae > Cottus > Cottus gobio. Next base: position 2,223,149 of record CM042223.1, on the reverse strand, counting down.
ACTCTCTGCAGCATGAACAGGTCAGAAGGAAGGTCAAAGGTCATTCGTGGGGTATAGGGGTTGTGTTTACAAAAAAAGAAAGCTCCTAGTTTTTGTTCTGAAAGTGGTTTTAAGTGCTCAATGTAGTTCAGACGTTAGAGGCCGTCCAGAAGTCGAAGACAATCCAGTTGTGGAGGAAGTATTCAGATCCTTTACCAGGTAAAAGTACTGATATTATACTCTGTTATAGGTGAAGGGTGGAACGGAAGTACTCAAGTACTGTAATAAAGCAATTTAGCTACTTGAGGTCCTGAGTACCTTTCTCAGACTTGAATCCTTCACTGTCCTATCAGGTAAAGCCTTCTAGCTACAAATGTGTTGATGACAAATGTGTTGATGACGGGGGCGACTGTGGCTCAGTGGTTAGCAATTCGGTCTTTCAATCAGAGGGTCGGTGGTTCAAACCCCGGCTCAGCCAGTCCATGTCGTTGTGTCCTTGAGCAAGACACTTAACCCTCATTGCTCACCGTTGCTGTGTCTACGGTCTACTGTATATCATGTAAGTCTCTTTGGATAAAAGCGTCAGATGAAATGTAATAAAGATGAATATTTATGATGGCTGGGCGTTATACCGTAAACCGGTGTCTAAACAACGTACATAGGGGAGAGCGGGGTAATGTGGGACACCCCCTGTATCTATGCAAGGGAACACATTTGTGGTCATGTGACCCTTATGTTTTCAAGCCCCTCTCATTCCCCCCTTGCCATGAAGGAGAAGTTGGTGCTGTGGTAAGTATGTTTTTTTCACAAAAATGTGTTTTTTGCATGTAAAAGTAAATTTTCTCGCTGTGAACTTAATCAACTGCTGTGTCAAAGCAAATTGATTCAGGTAGAAAAACTTATATCATAGATGTTGATGAACTTCCAACATATCAAACCATGTGATTAATGCTAGCTGAAGATTAGCCTGAATTGCTAAGAGATGTTGTTTTTTCTAAAATGGTAGCTGTGGGTAAAGTGAGACAAGTTAAGTTTAGTCTTAAACATATTTTAGTGTAATATTACATTACATATGTTTTATTTTTAATGTCATAAACATTGTAGAAAAGCCATCATGCCAAGAAACTACACCAGGAAGACAACCTGGGGCCAAACACCCCTGGCAGAGATGGAGAGAGCAGCCGCTGAGGTCATGCAAGGAAAGAAGTCCTTAAGAAAAGCTGGAAGGGATAGAAATATTGACAAGACAACCCTCCAAAGATTCATAAAGAAAAAAGAGAAAGGGGAAGTAAAATCAGTAGCCTGGGGTGCAGTAGCTGAGGCAAAGAGAATATTCACTGATGAGATGGAGGAGGAGCTTGCCAAACACTTGAAACAACTAGCTGACCAGTTCCATGGCCTTGCTCCAGTTAAGTGCCGTGAACTGGCATTTGAATACGCAGAGAAACACAATATCCCTGTCCCTGCCAACTGGACAGAGAAACAATGTGCAGGTAGGCTGGGTGTGCAAGAGATCACATGATTCTGTAGGTTAACTTAGGCCAACTGATCTTGCCACAAAGCTAAATCTTATAATAATGAATTCTCTACTTTAGGAGAAGAGTGGTTTGGCAGCTTCCCAGCACATCTCTCTGTCCGAACTCCGGAGGCAACATCCCCGGGTAAACCCAAAAAGAAAGCGCCCAAAAAGAAAATCATAGATAGCAGCTCTGAGGAGAGTGATGTCCCTGTCCCACTTGATGATGAGTTTGACAAAAAGAGCTCTGAGGATGAGAGAAGTGATCCTGGAAACACAGATCTGTCCGTGGGTGACTTTGTCCTAGTTAACTTTGCAACCAAACACAGGAGTCTCCGTTACGTTGGCATGGTTGAGAAAGTTGAGGATGACGAAATACTTACACAATTCCTCAGAAGAATCCAGGGAAACAAGAAAGAGTGGGAGAGACCCACGTTTGCTATAAAAGAAAATGATGTGGCACATGTTCCTAAAGGAGATGTGGTGAAGAAGCTGCCTCAACCTAATAGGCCTGGAGGAACCACACGGAGAGAGCAACTCTTCACCTTTCCCTGTAACCTTCAGGGCTGGAATGTAGAGTAGGTCTTGTTATAGAGTATGAGGCTGATGTTCTAACCCAGGTGGGTCTAGTCCTGTGTTCTGAGTCCCAGGCTGTTCTAGCTGGTTCTGATTATGGTCCCATGTGTTCTAATCTAACTGGTTCTATCTGTCATTTGAATGTTAATTAAAACATTTTGAATTATATTATGTTGTATATGATTTTGTTCGGAGTTACTTTCAAGTTTTTAAAAAATATGCTTAATTGACCAATCCCCATGATTCTTTTACTAGTTCAATATACATTTTGGAATGTGTGGTTGTCAATCTAGCTGTCAGGATTCTAACTGTTACAACATGTGTTGTTATTGTAGTTTTAAAGTGGAAAAAGTAAGTGTCTCACTTTACCCCTAAGCTGGGGTAAAGTGAGACACAAGACCACTTTTTTTAAAACAATCATATTTTCACTGTCCTTTGCCCTGAAAACATTCTGATCATTTCCATTGCTAGGAAACATCTATGGAGCTAAATCCAGGCCATATGTTTTGTTCATTCGAAAAAAAGATTTGAACCTGAAAAATCAAGTTTTGTTGTTGAACTTTGAAAAATTCAACAATGTATTCGAAATAAAAATAAGTGTATGAAAAGTTTTTTTGGGTTGAATATAATTTTGAATCAGTTATTTTTTTTTTTGAATAAAATATATTTTTTCAGTTTTCAGTAACAGATTTTATATTTTCAACTTTCACTCTTTTTTTTTTTTTTTACAGTTGGAGTTTTTTTTTTTCCGGGTACATTTTTTTTTTCAGGTTTCAGATCTTTTTTTCAGGTTTCAGGGGCCTCATTTATAAACGTTGCGTATGCACAAAAGAAGGCGTACGCCGCTCTCTACGCAATAATTGGTATTTATAAAAAGCAAACTTGACGGAAAAATGTGCGGTCCTTCACGCAAGCTCGGACCCATGCGTACGCACAAAAACGGGTGAAATGAGAACCGTCGGCAAATGCAAGAAACACGCAAACGTGTGTGAAAGTGTGTAAAACTAGACTGTTGTGTAAAAGAAATGCCAATACTGCCTCTCATAAATAACACGAACACCCGTTTGATCGATCTGGCATGTGCTGTGCTACATAATGTGGCACATATAATGTGGCATATATATGTATATATATGTATATATATATATATATATATATATATATATATATATACATATATACATATATTACACACATGACGCACAACAGCGTTTGTAAAGATGTATTGACGTGAGTGTTTTAGGCTTCGGCTCGTAGCACCAACCTTTACTTTCACTCTTGTCCTCAGCGTCTCAACCACAGCCTCACGAGCGGGTAGTGACGTTAACAGCAAACTGATCTGTTTATGTCTTTATAACAATGTGACAGAGAGGCTCAGCTCATCTGCCTCACGCTAAAATAATAAACCAGTTCATTAAAACCAGTTCATCTCACAACTGACGACATCGCAGTTACGCTGCATGTGTTCACAGTGGTGCGACACGTCAGATATTATAGTGTAGTCTTTGAACGGCACAACCTGGCATAGTTTATTGCTCTTATATTGCTACTCATGCCAAGTCCGGTCTAAACAGCTTGCTAAACGTAACTGTGTCACTGGCGTCAACTTAGTTTACCGTCAATCCCGTGAATATGCTGTATAAAGGAAGTCAGTCATAATTACCACGTTACCTGAAGACAACGTGGTTGAGGCCGCTCCTCCGCCTTCTTTGTTATGCTGTCCCTCATGAGACCACGCCCCTTCAGTAGAAACCACGCCCCCACGACAGATCCGGGCCATAAGTCTGAAACCTGAAAAAAGATCTGAAACCTGAAAAAAAAATACCTGAAAAAAAAATGTACCCGAAAAAAAAAAAACTCGAACTGTAAAAAAAAAAAAAAAGAGTGAAAGTTGAATATAAAATCTGTTACTGAAAACTGAAAAAATATATTTTATTCAAAAAATAAAATAACTGATTAAAAATGATATTCAACCCAAAAAAACTTTTCATACACTTATTTTTATTTCGAATACATTGTTGAATTTTTCAAAGTTCAACAACAAAACTTGATTTTTCAGGTTCAAATCTTTTTTTCGAATGAACAAAACATATGGCCTGGATTTAGCTCCATACAGTCACAGCTAGCATTAGCTTCAGCTAATTCACAGACCTGTTTCCTGTTTGAGCTCAAAACCTCAGCTCTACTCAGACAGGAAGTTCCTCTCAGAGTGAATGTTGAGCTGAGCTCCATCGGTGGTCGTGTTTTTAGAGAGAAATAGATTGATTGATTGATTGATTGATTTATTAGACAGTAAAAAATATAAAATAAATGCATAACAATATGCCAACATAGTGACATTGTACATTTATGTATTATTTATAACTGTCGAGGATAACACAAGAAAGTTACAAAACTTATTTCCATTGTGGTCCTCGTTGTAGTCTGATATGATGTCCAGGCAAGCTATAAATATGACTAAAGGTACCTTGCACACTCAACCACATACAAATACAAAACAAACACAAATATACACACTATAATAATAAATATTCATTAAGACTAAAAATTCTAATTAGCAATTAGCAACCATTCACCACAAGCTCGATTAAAACAGTAATCCGACTGGCTTAATTTAATCTCAACTGGAAGTTTATTCCATTCCATTGCAGCCATGTACAAAAAGGTATTTTGCCCAGAACAAGTCTTAAATCTACACGGAATTATGTCTGTGGCACTGCCTCTGGTTGAGTAGCTATGAGAGTTCCTAATAAGCTTGAAATAATCTTTAAAATATCTTGGCTCATTTTTGTGCAAAATCTTTCGAGTTAATCTCAGTTTCAGTTGTCTTACCCTGTTTTCAACTGTCAGCCATTTTAATTTCTTAAGTTCTGAAGAACCAACATGGTTTCTATTTTTGAGGTTTAAAACTACCCTGACTAACTTATTCTGTGCTGTTTGGAGTTGAACTTTAATTCTCTTAGGGGTGCTACTGTACCATGTAGTACAGGCATAATCAAAGTGTGGCTGAACTAAAGCATTAGATAACAATTTTAAAGTTTCTTCATTTAGAAACTGAGCCTTACGAGCCAGAAATTTAATTCTTTGGTTTACTTTTATGATAACCTTTTGACCCATACTTTCACCACTCACAGAACTATCTAAATCACAGCCCAAATATTTAACACATTTTTTAGTTTCAATCTGGATACCACCCACAGAAATGTTGAACTCAGAAGTCCTACTCAACCTAATTTTTGAACCAAATAGAATAGATTCTGTTTTCCCTAGATGCAAAGACAGTTTGTTCTCGATCAGCCATTCACTTATGTTCTTTAACTCATCAGTTAAACGGTTCTCAATAACTTTTTTGTCCTTATGGGAGAACACCAAGGCTGAATCATCCGCAAAGAGAAAAAGATTACAACTGCAAACAGATTTCATATCATTTATATACAAGAGAAACAACAATGGACCAAGGACACTACCCTGTGGCACCCCACATGTTATTTCTCTTGTCTCCGACAGAGTGCTATTAATATCAACTCTTTGATACCTCTTAGTCAAGTATGATCCAATCCATTTACATGCCATACTGTTAAAACCTAAGGCTTTTAGTTTAACCAGCAGGATCCGATGATCAACTGTGTCAAATGCTTTTTGTAGGTCTAACAATACCATACCACAGAATTTACCCACATCGATCTCTCTTCTTAAGTAGTCTGTTAGATATAATAAACATGTATCCGTAGAATAAGATGTTCTGAAACCAGATTGTAAATCATAAAACAAATCAGAATTACTAATGTAATTATATATTTGCTGTTGTATTATCTTCTCCAAGACTTTTGAAACAACTCCCAAAATCGAAACTGGTCTATAATTACCCTCTTCTAATTTGCTCCCTTTTTTGTATAGCGGAACAACCCTAGCTAGCTTCAGATCGTTCGGAAATTTACCTGACCTAATTGAAAGATTAAAAATATGAGTAAGATATGGCGAAATATATTCTGCTGCATCTTTTAAAAATCTGGCAGGTATTTCATCAAGACCCATTGCCTTTGAACACTTAAGTTCATTCAATAACTTTAGCACCTCATCCTGTGAAACCATGGAAAGGCTAAAAGAGTCTGCAACCACTCCAAGCTTAGAATAATACTTAAACATGACCTCACCATCATATAACCCAGGTTTTCTTGGTAGCTTTTCAACTAAGTCTCCAGCTATAGAGGTAAAAAATGAGTTAAATTTATCTGCAACCTTTAGTTGATTAGAAGAGAGCTCCCCATTGATATTTAGGCAAATATTTTTTGTCTTAAGTCTATTACTGTACCCAATTTGTTTCAATGACTGCCATAGTTTCTTTGGGTTACCTTTATGCTCAATTAATTTATCACGAATAAAATCCCTTTTACATGTTTTAATCATCTTCTGCACTATATTTCTTAGCTTCTTATAATTATCCAAGGGGGGCGACTGTGGCTCAGTGGTTAGCAAGTCGGTCTTTCAATCAGAAGGTCGGTGGTTCGATCCCCGGCTCCGGCAGTCCGTGTCGTTGTGTCCTTGAGCAAGACACTTAACCCTCATTGTTCACCGTTGCTGTGTCTACGGTCTACTGTATATCATGTAAGTCGCTTTGGATAAAAGCGTCAGCTAAATGAAATGTAATGTAACCTGCTCTTTACTCTTCCTAAATACAGAAAAGGCTTTATTTCTCTTATTAATTGCTTCTAAAATATCCCCATTCATCCATGGTTCTGCCCTCAGTTTTACTCTAATAGTTTTAACAGGAGCAACTTTATCTACTGCCTCTAAGAACATATTTTTAAACTGCTCCCATGCTTCATCAACCTCCAAGCATAACACTAAAGGCCAATTCAGTCATTTTAAACCCTCAATAAAAACCTCACGACTGTATTTTTTTAATGACCTGATCTTAATTGTGTTTTGTTTCTTCAATGCAACTTTAAATTTTTTCCTTGTACAATAAATTAATGGGTGGTCACTCATAGTACAATTCACCACCCCACTCTGAGAAATCATAGATTGCTCAGATACCAAAATGAGATCAATGACTGTTTGACTCATTTTAGCTACTCGAGTGGGCTCTTTAATTATTTGCTGTAAATCTAGAACCTGGCAAAACTTATTAAAGGCTCTATACATCCCATGATTTTTGTTTGAAACATCAGTATTAAAATCACCTATCATTATAACCTCATCCTTAAAATCACTACAAGGGACAGAAAGTTCTTCCAACAGCTGATAGAAATTATTCTGATCAGGCGGTCTATACAGAGCCCCAATTAAAATAGGTTTACTTTTAGTTAACTTTACCTCAAACCACACAGCTTCAATAAGATCGTGATTTAAATCCATTCTGCGATTAAAACAAATATCAGCCCTAATATAAACACATACTCCGCCCCATTACGATTTCTATCTTTTCTTAAAACAACATAGTTTTCAATTTCAATTTCTATATCACTAATCGAGGCGTCCAGCCAGGTCTCTGAAAAGCACACAATCCCAACTTTACTATTACACATCATCAATCTTATCTCATCTAATTTAGAAAAAAGACTGCGAACATTTAGGTGCACAATGTGTAGACCTTTGGTGAAACTTAAGTCCAGGAACAAAGATTCTGGTTCTGTCTTTCCCACCACGGGAGGGCCAGCACAAGTCCGCGCAGACGGTGCAAACCTCCCCGTGCGTCCCCCGCCGCCAGCCTCCGACCGCTGACCACTCCGTTGACACAGCTCGTCCACCGAGCCGTCCACCGCCGCTCCCACAGAAAGGCGCCCCCCGATCTCCACACGCCCGCCGGTTAGTTGTTCAGACTTTTCTTCCGACTCCGTTACCACACACCTACCGTCCAACACACCCTCATTCCGGTGCCAGCAACCCTCCATGCCCGCCGTCGTACAATCTCTGACTCCTCGAAGAGAATGATTTTCAGGCCCAGGGCACTGCTGGATGTCTCCCGATAACAAAAGGCCTAGCGATATAATCAACTTATTTCTCCTGCGTTCTCTATGAACAATGCCATGCGCGTATTTGTTTGTTGATGACCTCCAAGAATTCACGAGCATCACGTTTCGTCCAGAATCAGAAAACTTGCAACTACCAAGCGGTTTTGGATCATATTCCCATTTATAAACTTGGAAATTAAAAGATTGGTGGTTTAAAAAGTTGCAAACAAAGGAGTATGTCAAGAGGGCTGCAAGAGCACCTGTAGCACCCGTATAGCTTGCCGCCATCTTGTTGTTTTGTCACACACATTACCATTAGAAATCTTCTTAGTCTTCTAAGATCTCTTTCTTTTCTTTTCTCTAATTTTTTTTGTTCTCAGAGTCGATATGTCTGCTGCCAGCTGTCAGCTGACTGAAGATCAGTTTCTGTGCTCCATCTGTCTGGATGTGTTCACTGATCCAGTCAGTACACCATGTGGACACAACTTCTGTAAAGCCTGCATCACTCAACACTGGAACGTTAAGGTCCCGTATCAGTGTCCCAACTGTAAGAAGCTTTTCTCCACCAGACCTGAGCTGCAGGTCAACACCTTCATCTCTGAGATGGCTGCTCAGTTCAGACAGGCAGCTCAACAGAAAGCCAGCAGCAGCAGCTCAGAGCAACAAGCTGCCAAACCAGGAGAAGTTCCCTGTGACGTCTGCACTGGACCCAAACTGAAGGCCCTGAAGTCCTGCCTGGTGTGTCTGGACTCCTTCTGTGAGACTCACCTGGAGCCTCATCTGACCAGACCAGGTCTGAAGAGACATCATCTGATCGACCCTGTGGAGAACCTGGAAGGCAGGAAGTGTACGAAGCACGATAAACCTCTGGAGCTGTTCTGTAGGACCGACCAGATGTGTGTCTGCATGCTCTGCACTGTTCTAGACCACAAGAACCATGATGTCGCTCCTCTGAAAGAAGAATATGAAGGAAAGAAGGCCGAGCTGGGGAAGACCGATGATGAAATTCAGCAGATGATCCAGAAGAGACGACTGAAGATTCAGGAGATCAAACACTCGGTGGAGCTCAGTGAGGAAGATGCAGACAGAGAGATAGCAGGTGGTGTTCAGGTCTTCACCGCTCTGAAGGAGTCTGTTGAGAGAAGCCAGGCCGAGCTCATCCACACCATCAAGGAGAAGCAGAGAAAGACAGAGAAACAGGCTGAAGGCTTCATCAAAGAGCTGGAACAGGAAATCTGTGAGCTGAAGAAGAGAAGCACTGAGGTGGAGCAGCTCTCACGCTCTGAAGACCACCTCCACCTCCTCCAGAGCTCCAGGACCCTGAAGGCTGCTCCACCCACCAAGACCTGGACAGGAGTCAGAGTCAGTCCACCTTCATATGAGGGGACTGTGGTGAGAGCTTTGGATCAGCTGGAGGAGACGCTCAGTAACCAGATGAAGCTGAAGAGGGTCCAGCAGTCTGCAGTGGATGTGACACTTGATCCTGATACAGCACCTCCCCACCTCATCCTGTCTGATGATGGAAAACAAGTTAAACATGGTGATGTAAGGAAGAATCTTCCAGACAATCCAGAGAGATTTGATTCTTGTGTTAATGTCTTAGCAAAGCAGAGTTTCTCTTCAGGAAGATTTTACTACGAGGTTCAGGTTAAAGGGAAGACTAAGTGGGACTTAGGAGTGGTGAGAGAGTCGATCAACAGGAAGAGAAACATCTCATTGTCTCCTCAGGAAGGTTTCTGGTTGATAAGGTTGAGGAATCAGAACGAGTACTCAGCTGTTGCTGGCCCTCCAGTCCGTCTCTCTCTGAAGTCCCAGCCCCAGAAGGTGGGGGTGTTTGTGGACTATGGAGGGTCTGGTCTCCTTTCATGACGTTGATGCTGCAGCTCTTATCTACTCCTTTACTGGCTGCTGCTTCACTGAGAAGCTCTACCCATTCTTTAGTCCAGGTCTTAATGATGGTGGTAAAAACTCTGCTCCTCTGATCATCTCTCCTGTCAATCACAGAGAGTAGAACAACCACTTCACTTTCTCCAGAGAGATTCCTCTTTCGTTCTATAGATGTTTTCTCTGACGTGTCACACTGCTGCTTTCAACACATTAACTAATGTAGTCTAATTATACCAAATAACTGGCCTCCTGAATCATCACAATTTACTCAAAGCAGAACTAGTTGCACTGTTTCTTAAACGCCTGGATGCCAAATTCAAAATGTTTTAATCCATTTTAAACTGAATGATTCACTACGGTTTAATTAAATAAATGTATATTAATCAGTGAGGTTATATGCATAAACTTTTCAGATTGCGAACAATGTATTTTTTTCCTTTCATTAAATGTTTTCCTCTGAGTCACATTACTACATTTACCATCTGCAACAGCGTGTTCATGGCATTGGTTTCACCTCGTGAGTCTGACCTTAGCGAGGACAGAATCATGTGTTTATATGTGGACAGATCAATGCGACTGTAACAAATGTGGACGAAATGCAGTCAGAAAATGTTACAGGTGTGTAGCTGATAACATAATGTAGTCTAATTAAGGAGGTTGCTTCTGCAGATCTGAGATTGTGGGTGGGGGGCGTGTCGGTGCAGGAGGGGCAAGGTTGTGAAGGTCTTTGTAGGTGAGGAGACTCTTGAACTGGATTCTGTGCTGTATGGGGACCCAGTCGACGCTTTGGACTGGGGTGATGTGGTCTCTGGTGCTGGAGTGGGAGGAGAGACTGCAGCAGGATTTTAGATTGTAGTTTGTATTATGACTACACTGCAATGTCCGTCCATGCAGGAGTTTTGGCTTTTTAGCTGAAATCCGTAACTCGTGTTGAAGCAATTAAGTCCCTCTTATAAAAAAAAAAAAAAAAAAAAAAAAAAAAAGAGTATCCTGTTAAACATTGAAGAGATGTAGAGAAGGCGTTGGAAAAGTGTGTGCGCGTTAGGTCCTCCTGGGCCCCTTCCTCATACCTGGCTAACTGAGTTAGCTGGATAATTTACAGGATAAGATTAAGTCAGGCTTTTTGCTTCTACAAAGCAAGTTTGGCAAAATCACCATCATGACTTCCTGTCCGAGCATCGCATTATGACGACTTCCTGTACAACGGCACCTTTTACTGAGGCGGCTGCCTATTGATCACACAGGTCTATTAACCAATTACTGCTTCTCAGATAGGTCAAGCACCCCAGAACTCTGCAGAGCGCTACGCTCGTGTCATACAGGGTTTGTGATGCCTTTAGAGTCATAGTTGCCCAAACCAAATATAGTGCAGCTTTGAGAAAAGAACCAGCAGTTTCACATTCAGTTGTACTTTTAATCAGCGCTTCTGACTCAACCTCTAGAACAAACTACACAAACCAGGTCTTTCAATGTAAAGCGCTTTATTCATAAAAGGTAGTCACTACAGAGGTCTCTCCTTCACAGTGATTGGTCCAACAGCTGCTTCCTGTTCCCACTGAGGGCCTGCTGCAAAGACAAGTGTATACATTACAGGTACCCCTTCATTTAAATTAAAGGGTTCACCCAATCAAAGTTTGTTTATATTGCTTGTTGGTAAGGTTTGAAAATGAACAGCCATCCTTTAAAAAAAGTTTTACCTCATTACACAACACTAATTAGGCATTAAGGTGGAGTTTGTAATATTTCCAGTGCTTTTGGGACATGCATGTGCCATTTAGGTTAACAGAGTAGATTCAGGTTACTTGCCTGTTGCAGTCAGGGGACTCTGGCTTTGTGCACCACAGTCAGAGTCACAGCAGCTACAGACTTTATGGCTTCCACTGGCTTCCCTCCATCTGTCAATCAAAAGCTCTGCCTCTTACATTTGTTGTGAGAAAAATATTTCCATCTATACCTTTCAGGGTTACTGCTCAATGTTCCTTGCAGTCAATATTTTTCTTAGTCTAAGAGTACATTAACTTTGCCTGACAAATCCATGACTGCTGCTTTCCATCTGAAATAGTCACTAAAATATAATAAAGTTTGCTTTCAGAGCACAACTTGGTGAGATCTGCTTCGTTAATTGTAGCATTTCAGCAGATGCATGATGGGAGTTGTTGTGTCTCACCCGTTGGTGAAGGAACAGGCCTTGTTGGTAGCATCAACAGCCGAAGAAGCTGCTGTGGCTTTCACATGGCAGGTGATGTAGAGCTGAAGAGACAAAGAAGTGTTCATTCAAGTCAAGTCGTCAGGAGATAAACAGGAAGTGTGGGGGACGCGATCTGAGTCTCACCACGCCGTCGTCTTCCTGCTGGAACCTGAACGCCTCCACCTGAAACTGCAGTCTGTCGTTCTGCGACCGAGGCAGGAACCGAGAGCTGGATCCGGTCAGCTGACTGTCAAACAGGCACCTGAACGCAACATGGGACAATTAGACAGACGAGACACCTGAACGCAACACAGATTAGCCTCGACCGACTTGGGCAAAGATAAGGGCGCAAACTTGCCCGTGGTTTCCCAGGAAGACGTAGCGAGGGACGGTGTCCACGGTCGGGACCACTGTGGCCACGCAGCTGTCCACCGTCACTCTGAGGGGGACGTGGTAAAACTGTTTGACCGACACTTCGAACTTCATCATGTCTCCCATCAGGAACTCAGAGGCAGGACGAGAGGACCGCCAATCATCTGAGGGACAGAGAGCCAAGAGGTGTTCAGGAACCTTACTAAACTGTGGCTTCCTTAAAAACAACGAACTGCACCTCAGTGGAGGAAGTACCCGTCCCTCGGATTTTACACTATTTATACATTCATACAACGGACGTAGTTACTTTTCAAATCAAGACAGAACAAACCATGTGATTTATAAAACTTAGTTGGTCATTTACAGACTCAGCCAAAAGTATGAAGTTAAAATCCTGACAGACAAGTACCGCTTGAATTTTAATAAAGTACATTGGCAGTAGTCATGCTAGATTTTTGATGAGTCCTTTAAAAAGACAGATTTAAAATGGTGTTCAAAAGTAAACTGGGGACGTTTCATGGTGGGCCCCACAAGTGAGGCGGGGGCCCACCTCACGAAGTTGTAACACCCACCAGTCAGGAGTTTGATGGAGAAGTAGAGACTTTCCTCGGAGGCTTTAGTGACGCTGAAGGGACTCAAGGTCGGCTTCAGCACCCAGCTGCTCACATCGTGCTTCCTAACAAACAAGTGACAAACACTTCAGTCCTCTTGAGAGTCAAACAGGCAGCTAGGTAGCACACAGTGTACATCTTCCATAAATGATGAAGACAGTGTTCTCCTAGTTAAGGTGTAGAACTCTGACCTCTGGTAGTGACACTGGATGTCCACGGAGACGTCTCTGGTTCGGATGATGTCACTGACCCCGAGAGGCCTGGGAGTGTAGAGCAGCGTGAAGGTGTAGACAAACGAGTCCTCAGACATCTGGAGAAAGAGTCACTGTCAATAACCAAAGGTCACCAGCGCTGCATCTTTGTGAAGCTTTTTGTTCCCACAGGATATTGATTGGTTTCCTGTACGCCGCCAGACTGAAAACAAGCTGGTGGCAACCAAAAAGGGAGCTAAAAGCAATATATTGGACTTTAATTCATCCAGGTTGACACACCTGGTTCTCAAATCAACCAATCCATACTGAGCATGCATCATGGTGACATTACACCCTCACCACCAGCTGGCTGCCACATCCGTGCAGGTCCGACTCGAAGATCAGGACCTCAGCGTCTGGATTTTCCCCGATGGCGGGACACCCTCCCAGGGTGACCTCTGCCGCCAGCACAGGTCTCCCGATGCCCAGCAGGTCTTTGTTGGCCTCGACCCAGACAGAGTTCTCCCCGCAGACTGCGCTGATGCTGTCGGCCGCCGACGGCGTCTTCTGCACGAAGTCTGGAGGGAACTGAGGCTCCTCCTCTACCGGGGGCGCCGGGTAACTCCAAGTCAACGGTTCACGAAAAGACTGCTTCTCCTGGAGGACAGCTGGGGGGGGAATGATCAGTTTGAGTGGTAATGCTATGACTAACAACCTGTATACAATAAGTTGATCCATTAGTTTGTGGAATGCAGTTTTGAAGCAACATCTTGATGTTTACAACCAGTGAACGACCATATAAGGAATACAAAGGAGTGGTGTAGAGACACTGCAGCAGCTAGTCAGATCACATCAACTGGTTTCCCCAGTGTTAAACATGGCCAGTGCTGTGCCCCTGTGGTGAGGTCTCTACCTTGTGGCTCCATGGCTGGTCCCGGGTGTCCAAACCGGCCAGCAGCAGGCTGAGTGTTCCACTTGAAGTCCAGCGCTGCTGAAACGGCTCCACAGAACAGAACGAGAACGATTCGGACGGCGACGGCCATGCTGAGGGGTTTCTGCTGCTGTTCCTCTGCTTGAAACACGCTTTCTGCCGCCGCCGGCTCTTTTGTAATATTTGGCTCCGCCCACCTTGTGATTGACTTGATTGCTCCCCAGCTGGGCCTCGTTCACCTGCAGCGACCTGCTGACACTCACCTGAGCTTCACGCCAAACTCTTTCTATTTGTGACATGTTATGCAGCTGAGGCTCATTCTTCACGTTAAAAGAGTGAATGTGAAAGATTTTTGCAGTGTTTTTTAAATAGTCTTAACTAACTAAAGGTGCTCTCCTCCTCAGCCGTCCTGCATTGTGTCCACGATGGTTTCTGGTGTTTTTATTTCACACCTTCCACTGAAATACAATACATATACGGCCATATAACGATGATTTTTGTGTCAACAAATTGAAACATTTTGAACATGGATTCATCCAATGATCGGATTCCTGTTCTGGAAATTAATCTAAATTAGCACATATTTTATAAGATAATTCCTCATTTGTATATTTAAACCTAAAATTTAAATGTTTAAAACCTGAAAAAGAAAAATATATTATTAACGCTGATGGTTAGGGGTGTGTGTGTGTGTGTGTGTGTGTGTGTGTGTGTGTGTGTGTGTGTGTGTGTGTGTGTGTGTGTGTCGCAGGCTAATTAAGGTCCTGATGGAGTTCATCCTGTTAAAATTGTTTATGAATCATTAGAGGCAGAAAAAAAGTGCTCTTCCTCCTGTGTCCTCCATGAAGGTAATTAGTCCAGCCAAGGTCCCACACACACACACACACACACACACACACACACACACACACACACACACACACACACACACACACACACACACACACACACACACACACACACACACACACAGACACAGGTTTCCTGGTGATGGAGGTCCTGAGAGGGAAATGTGATGAGAAAGAAAAACGGAAGCCAGAGGAGAAGATTAACAGGAAAATACAAGAAACATAATTTCTTAATATTTATTTATATAAATATACATATATATGTAGTTCAGCATATAGTTCATACTTTACATAATGTGATGATGTAAGAGTGTCAGTATCCAAAATTCATCAAATAGTCAGACAAATTGTAAAATATCAAAATGCAAAATAACATTAAAAATAACACAAAAGGAAAATATTGGTTAAATATCTGGGCCAGAAAATCAACAAAGATATTATTACAAATATATAATATTGGAGAGAGTTTGACCCCCATATAACCAGAGTATGTCTGTCTGTGTGTGTGTGTGTGTGTGTGTGTGTGTGTGTTAGCATTAGCGTTAGCTCGGGTCGTCTCTCCATTCATCGCCTGCATTAACAGCAGCAGCCTCCTGGGGCTGTTAGCTGCTCACCTTCACCGATATTAATGATCTCTCTCTCTGCTCATTTCCTTTATTTATTAGCCGCTAACAGCCAGTGTGTGCGTGTGTGTGTGTGTTCAGTCGTTTAAGTTTAATGTTGTGATATTTTTACGCAGACATGGCTGTTTTCTTTTCTTTCTCGAAAACGAAGCAGTTTGTTAATGATGATGATGGCAGCAGGTTTTTGGGACGACCTTGATGAAGAGGCAGAGTTCTTTTCCACGACAAAACTCTGCCGTGACGAGACTCGACCCAGACAGCGCAGCAAGATATATATATATATATATATATATATATATATATATATATATATATATATATATATATATATATATATTTATATTTATTATTTATAGGTATTTAAAAAGTTTAATCATTGTGATTTAAACACAAGACGTACAGAGTGATTCTTTGTGGAGAATCTGTGTTAGTGGACGAAGAATTTCTACACATTTAAAAGTCAGATGGAAAAAAGAAAAATAAATAATTTTCAACAAACTGAAATAAATATTTTTTATAACTAAGCTGCATAACAATGTAGTTTATATACTATATCACAGGCTTTTATTTTGTGTCTTTGTACTGTGAGTCCGGGACAGGTGAGGTCAGAGGTCGTCAGAATAAAAAGCTGCTGTGCGCCGCACTTCCTCCACCATCCATCCCATAATAACGTTCCTGCTTTGTCCTCCTCTGATCAGAACAGCTGTGTGTCCGGTTCAGTCTCAAACAGAGCGACTCAAAAGGTAATCTCGGTTTGTTCATTTTAGAGAAGAATATATGAAATATAAACGAAATGTAAAGTACCCAAAGCATTATTAGTAAAACATCTGAAAACAAAATAAACTATTGTGAGAATATGACAAACATATCAAAAGAAAAACTAGTAAATCAGCCTTCGAGAAAATATTGTCAAATATCCAAAATAAATAGTAAATTATCAGATTTATCCAGAATAAATTCCTAAATATCTTAAATATCCAAGGAAATAATTAGTAAAATACTGCAGCTCCGGAGGGAGGAGGAGAGCTCAGCTCCCGGCAGCAGCAGCGCCTCCTCCTCCTCCTCCTCTTCCTCCTCCTCTTCCTCCTCCAGGACATATTGCTGGACCCGCTGGAGTAAGGGGGGCACCGGATAACCAGAACCAGGACTGAGACAGGCAGACTGTCAGACCCAGATGCAGTAAAATGAGAGGTTTCCTAAAGGGACCCTGGTGCGCAGAGACACTACCGCGTTTGTCCACAGGGGGCGTTGAAATAGAGATTTTAGATGCAGGACTTTTATATGTAAACGTGTGCTGTTATTACTTTTACTTAAGAAGCTGAATATTTACTCCCCACAGGCAATCATCATCGTCCTCATCCTCATCATCCTCATCATCCTCCTCCTCCTCCTCCTCATCATCCTCATCCTCATCATGCTGAGCGTCTGACGGACTGCAGATGGAAGGAGACAGGAAGTCCAGGAGGAGCAGAAGAAGAAGAAGAGGCGGGACTTAGCCTGTCCAACATGGCCTCCGGGAGCTGGAAGCCCCTCCAGGACCTCTGAGGAGTCGGAACACGCTTCAACTCAACTTTATTATTCCTGTCTGGAACCAGAGATGCCTGACTCCGTGTTGGTGGGAACTCAAGAGGGAGAAACTTTCATTTCCTCGGGCGATTCTTTAACTTGAAACATTTCCCAGCTCTCCGCTCTCTCTCTGAATGAAATGAAATGAGGATGAACATCAGTTATATAATGAAACACGCTGTAATTGGGGGCGTAGCTCATTATGCCACATTAGTCTGATATAAATAGTGAGCTATTAGCACTAATTCATTAGAAATCTGCCTCTTATTAAAGAGCTTGAACGCTCATGACCTGCCTTCTCAGCCCCGAAACTGCTGAGAAACAATCTGATTTATTGATATATTAAGACACCTCTTTGTTACACACACACACACACACACACACACACACACACACACACACACACACACACACACACACACACACACACACACACACACACACACACACACACACACACACACACACACACACACACACACACACACACACACACACACACACACACACACACACACACACACACACACACACACACACACACACACACACACACACACACACACACACACACACACACACACACACACACACACCCCTAACCATCAGAGTAAATATATTTTTCTTTTTCAGGTTTTAAACATTTAAACTGATAGATATCACCATGAAACCTCCCCAGTTGATACCTTGTAAACAACCATCTATCCAACTAAATTTTAGGTTTTAATATTTACATTATAAAATATGTGCTAATTTAGATTAATTTGCAGAACAGGAATCTGATCATGTGATGAAGCCATGTTCAAAATTGTTGAGACATTAGAGTCTTTATATGGTTTTGGATGTTTGTATCACTCCATAAATAATAAAATAAACGAAAAAGATATATATATATTCTCCATTTTTTCAGTGATAAAATGTTGCATTAATCAGAATTTTGAATATGTATAAAAAACAATGAAAATATTCATACAAGAAAACCTCATCAAATAAACGTTTAAAAAACGTTTAAAAGAGGTTTTAAAACGTTTAAAAGAGGTTTTAAAAGATACAAATGAGAAAACAAAAAGAGAAATGTTCTCGTGTTAGAAACTTCTTTACATGAAAAACTTCTCAAGTCAAAATGTAAAACTAGAGCATGAAGTCATCAGGTGATCCTCAGACTGTTCTCAGAGGTGGGCGGGGCGTTCAGACTGCTGACAGGAAGTTGGGTTGTCGGTCCTGACGATGCTTCATGTCGTCTGACAGCAGACGGCTGTTCGTCTCTGACATCCTCGCTCCACTTTTTCATTCCTCCAGAGCTCGGTTCTCGTTTCTCTTCCCATGGCCCTCTTAGAGCAGGACGCCTCATCAGTCACCGCCGTGTCAGAACCGTAATATCCCTGCCAGGCGTGATGGACAGCCGGGCCGAGGCGGCGTGGTAGTCCGGACACGGAGCGCCGGAGCGCTGGAGCGCCGGAGCGCTGGAGCGCCGGAGCGCTGGAGCGCCGGAGCGCTGGAGCGCCGGAGCGCCTGGTTGACATTTCCATCAGCGGTCCGCTCACGACGCCGCGTCCTCCCACCTGCAATAAAAACACCGCCGAGCGGAGCTTCAAGGCCTCGGCCGCCGAGGACCGGCAGGAACCACTCGGGCTCCGTCCACGCAGGAGATTTATTGCTCCGAAGACTTTCTTCTCCACTTTTAGATGCATCGTCTCCGGCTCGGAGAGAGACAGCCAAGAGGGGAGAAGAAACCAGAAGCCTACGTCTGGTTCTTTGAGAGAAAGGAAGATATCTGCAATTTAAGAAATAGTGTTTGTTTTAGAATATTGTGGTATAATAACAATTAACCCTTTGCTCCAGTTAAACTGGGCTTGTGGCTTCTTGGCCACCGGCAGCAGTTTGGTTTCGGCATAAAGCGCCGACCCCTCCACCCCCCCTCTCGCCCACCAACAGGCACCTTGCAGCCAGAGGAGTCGCCCCCTGCTGGACATTAGGGGGAACGCAGGCGTCAGACTCTTCAGAACCGTAGGCCACGTTCACGTCTTTTATCCCGAGACGGCGTCGCGGACCACAAAGCTGCAAACACGTCTTCCTGGACCGACTCGTTAGCGACCAAGCGATAACCTTTTCAACAGATCTTTATTGATTTTTCTGTTCGGTTAATTATAAAACAGATTATATATCGTGCACACCAGGGTGTTTGTTTCATTATTTTAAGAATGGCTTTTATCTTTTATCTAATTACGCCCGACGACTGGCTGGTTTAATAGTGTTTGACGGAGGTGAAGAATATGAATCCAGAATATTCTGCCAATGTTATGAGTCATAACTGAGATGATTGACATTCGGCTCAGCTACCCGTCCTTCATTAGAGGGACCGCCCCGATGAAGGACTTGAAGTGAGGAGGTGTGATGAGGGCTTCATTATTACTTTTATTACATTTCATTTAGCTGACGCTTTTATCCAAAGCGACTTACATGATATACAGTAGACCGTAGACACAGCAACGGTGAGCAATGAGGGTTAAGTGTCTTGCTCAAGGACACAACGACATGGACTGGCTGAGCCGGGGTTTGAACCACCAACCCTCTGATTGAAGGTCAGACCTGCTAACCACTGAGCCACCGTCGCCTTCATCACGCTGGTCTTCACCTGGATGAGGGGCTGGTTCTCATAGGACCCAGACCGTGATGGGGTCTCACCTCCGCTGCAGTAATGAGCTCAGTCCAGTCGACTTCAGACCAGAATCTCTTTTCATAATAAAAACATCGATGCTTCTGTCGGCTGCAGTTTGAAGAACTTTTCCTCTCAAACTGATCCGTGTTTCAAACCTGTTTAACCCGGTGAGAGTCTCCACTCAATAACAACAACAATAAAGTAGATAACAATACAGATACTATTGTTATTATTCATACTACTGCTACTGATAATAATAACTACAATAACAACATGCTGCCCAAAGAATTTCAAACAGCATATATACAGCATATTATATATTACATATAATATAATATATAATATATATATATATATTACATATCATATATATTATATGTTATGTATATATTACATATACTATATATATATTTATATTATATATAATATAAATTCCTCCACTAAACAGGACCAGTGACTTCCTGAAAACCTCTGGTGGTTGCCTGGCAACAGCCCAGAGCCAAGGAAACAGTGAATTAGAAATGGAAGACGCTCCAGTCAACACACTCCTGTTCACACACACACACGCACGCACGCACGCACACACGCACACACGCACGCACACATGCACATGCACACGCACGCACACACACACACACACACACACACACACACACACACACACACACACACACACATGCACACACACACGCACACACACACATGCACACGCACACATGCACACGCACGCTCACACACGCACACACGCACACGCTCACACACGCACACACGCACACGGTTTTATGGACGCGTTCACCACACGAGTCGGGGGAGCTGGGGATCGAACCGCCGGTCTTGAGATAAGAGGGAGCCGCCTCAGAGCCCCAAGATAAGACATGTTAATCAGTGAACTTTACAACGGATCATATCTTTTATGTAATTTATGTATTTAAAAGATCACAAACCATCTTCTAAATGATCTTTTAAGTACTATTACAGTTTTATGTCAAAACATTTAAATATATATATGTATGTATATATATATGTATGTATATATATATATATAGTGTCATTTTATTTGTGAAAGGTGTTTTATTCATCTCTCGAAAAAAAATACTACGCTTAAAATGTAAGCTTTCTTTCTGCCACTTTATTTATTTTATCTGTAAAAGGAAGGTGTTCTGTTTGTATTTATCTTTTTAAATCTATCTTGATCTACATCGTCTGTATTGAAAGCGCTGTATAAATAAAGATGATGATTATTATTATTAAGCTACACTAACCAGCTGTCTGGATTCAACTCCGCAGCCAGCGAGCCGATGAAAGCGTCTTGAACTGATCACCAAGCAGCACTTTAAAGAGACTCTGCAGGTTTACAGTCTGCACTTGAACACCTCACGCTGGTTATTACACTGTGGTGCGTTTAAGTGCCTGCTGGGACAAACGGCCGCTGCAGGATGGACTCATAAATTGCTGAATGACGTTCGCATTAACGCCATGAAAGTGATGCGTTTCCTCCTGCCGACCGCATGTCTGTAATATCCCCACTGCGGGACTAATAAAGGATTATCTTATCTTATCTTATGACGAGGACCGCTCAGGCTCAACATATTTAGTTTACTGACTATTTAAGTGTTTTGTCTTCAATAATCTTTCTCTGTGTTCCGTACTTTTGGGATGAATTTCTCCCGCCTTGAATGTGAAAAGCCGTAAACGACCCGTCGGCAGGACGTCTGCGATTGGCTGAGAGTCGTGGGCCATGCAAGTGCAACTCCTGCGGCCGTTGGCATTCCAGCAGGAGGCGCTCTCGAGCCGGCGAGACGAGGAAACAGGATGTGATGTCACGTTGGTGTCAGAGGCCTTTAACTACCAGCTGTTAATCAAACGCCTCTGGTCACCATCAATGGTTGATGTGACGTTCACGGACTCCTCACACCTCAAACGTTATCTGTTACAGCTGGTTGCAATCTGCAACCTCGTCACTAGATGGCGCCAAATCCAACAAACTGGACCTTTAACTTTCTGCGTGAGCCAATTTACTTTCCATCCGTTTATTTTTAGGAAAACTAGAACTGTTTTTTTTTTCTGGTTTCGCCCCCTGGGGGAGGGGGGGGGGGAGAGGAGGGGGGAGGAGTCTTATAGATCTAGTAATATTGGCATGAAATACTGCACACAGATAAATGAACATTGTAAACGGACTGTCTAAGTGCATAATTAAGGGAATGTCTGTCTACAGACAGACAGACAGGCAGACAGACAGACTACAGGTACTGGAACTCATAAGCACAACTCAGAGGCAGACGGACAAGCAAAATGTTTTTACTGGAGTTTCAGGCCGGGTCAAAGCCGGGAGGTCAATCGAAACAGGCAATCAAATCTGAGAAGGAGCCGACAATATCCAGGGTCTCCGGGCCAAACGGGGTCAGAACAGGTAGGTCGGGCAGAAGATAAAGGTTCTGGAAGAGGGTTAGTGAGGGGACCTAAGTAGTGAGGGACTAATGAGGGAATGGACTGCAGGTGAGACGGGTGAGGACAGGTGAAGGGAATGAGGATGATCAGCTGTGATTGGATCTGAAAGGACAGGAAAGATATTAACCAGGAAGACAGGATGAAAACAGTAATATGACAACGACAGACAGACAGACAGACTGACAGACAGACCTGAACTCGCTGGCCCCCCTTCCTCCACTAACCCTCCTCTCCCCTTCAGGCTGTATGAAGTTGTTTTTAATCTCCGGTGCAGCTGATGCCGCTCCGATAGGCCTCCGTCATCATCCTCCGTCATCATCCTCCATCATCATCCTCCGTCATCATCCTTCATCATCATCATCCTCCGTCATCATCCTCCGTCATCATCCTCCATCATCATCCTCCGTGACGACGTGTACAGAAACAACAGCTTATCAGATCCACTGGAACACGTCAGCAGCAGCTAGAGAGAAGTTCACATTAATGACATTCATGGGTTCATCTGTCTGCAGGAAGTGTTTTTACAGCCGATCACATGACCGCGCTGGACAAACCGATACTTCTGATCAGCTCCCGATCCCATTGGCCTTCGACCTCTGAGGACAGATCTGACTCTGAGACAGGTCTGGATCCATACGGAGGTCAGGAGGTCAAGTGCTGCAAATGAAGAGAGCTTCTTCTTCTTCTTCTTCCGACAGAGCTCCCCCAGGTCTTTCTTCTCGCCCTCCACCTGTTTTATTTCCCCTCCCTCCATTCCGTTCTTTCATCTTATTGAACTTCCCACCCGGAGCTATTGGTTTTTCCTCCTGCCCTCTCAGGTGTCTTCTTTCTCATGCTTTCTGATCTGGTCCTCTAGTGCCTTCTTCGCTCCCTCCATCTTCATCATCATCATTTCATCTCGCAACAGCTGGTTTGTGGTTTCTAAGAGAGACGTCCGTCTTCTTTTTTATGAGATCCAGGATTCCTGCGTCCCTCTTGGAGGATCTGCTTCTGGTTCCCCTTGCCCCGGTGTTCAGTCTGCAGCTCACTGCTCCTCTGGCTCGCCATCAGACTTTTTGTTTCTCACACCTTCCCACCATCTGGTCGTACTCCGGCTTGCTTCCATCTTCTCCTCCTGGAGTTGGAGACTTTTCCTGAGATGGGAGACTTTGGACTCTGTTTTTTTTTTATGGTTTCGTAGATCTTTTTCTTATAATTCAGCCTCATCTCCCTGAACTCGAGACTCGTGACTTCCCCAAAACATGACCTTTTGGGGTTACACCAGAGAGCCGGAGGGACTGTGTTTTGTTTCACGTGACCTTTAACATGTTCATCTGTGTATGCATGTGTCTTAACTCCAGTTACTTATGCATGTGTTGAACACAGAGGACTGAGTGGCCTCTCTGAGAGGGTTAATGCTCGGCTCGCATGGAGAAACGGCGTCAGACTCTTCTCCTTAGGAAGAAGAACATTCTGAACCATTTGGCTAAATGGACTTCTGGACTGCTATATCTCATCTTGTCATAAATTGTTCAAAGACTAACGTGCTTAAATTACTGTGGATTTCTCACAAGGAAACTATGTTAATTTCCACCACACTTGTCTCACAAATATTGTGACTTAAACTCCGCCAGGCCGTGTTCCTTGGTGGACCAGCTGGATGGCATCATGAAGGACACTAACATTGAAACGGTGCTGGACGGACCCGAGGACCAGCAACAAGTCTTCCCTTGTTGGGTTGTTTCTTCTGTGGTAGACTTGAGTTGACATGAGGTATTAAAAGTGAACTATTATTTTTGCAGGTACGGGATCTAAACAGGGAGAATAATGTCTTATCGAGGCATTGTTTTCATAGAGTAATTCCACCGACTGAGCTGTGCTGTGAGAAAATAATCTAGAAACTTAAAACTGTGTCCTTCCTTCAAAAGACGGAGGACAGAAAAAGAAAAGAAATTGCCTCAGATCAAAGAAAGGCGGGCCGACGGAGTCTTTATTCTCTTCCAGCGCGTCGTGTTTTGTCACAGCTGAAGTGAAGAAATGGATTCCTTCAGGAAGAAACCGATGAATAAAACATGTTCGGTCTTCTGAGGACACAAAGCGCTCAGAGACCAACTGCAGTGATCGACGCTAAAGACATCTGTGGCTTTAAAAACAAAACATTTTGGTACCAAACGGCTTCAGAAAAGAAGAATAATCAGAATGATGACTTACTGAAGTCATCGAGGATACGACGATCTATTGTGTGTTGAAAACCTTTGAAATGAATCAATGATGTTCTGCTTTGTTCAGATGATCAAACTCAGGTGATCAAACTGCTACTTATTAAGGCCTTTAGCCCGATCTGTGTTTAGCTCGATCTGTGTTTAGCTCGATCTGTCTTTAGCCCGACCTGTCTTTAGCCCGACCTGTCTTTAGCCCGACCTGTCTTTAGCCCGACCTGTCTTTAGCCCGACCTGTCTTTAGCCCGACCTGTCTTTAGCCCGACCTGTCTTTAGCCCGACCTGTCTTTAGCCCGACCTGTGTTTAGCCCGACCTGTCTTTAGCCCGACCTGTCTTTAGCTCACCTGTCTTTAGCCCGATCTGTGTTTAGCTCGATCTGTCTTTAGCCCGACCTGTCTTTAGCCCGACCTGTCTTTAGCCCGACCTGTCTTTAGCCCGACCTGTCTTTAGCCCGACCTGTCTTTAGCCCGACCTGTCTTTAGCCCGACCTGTGTTTAGCCCGACCTGTGTTTAGCCCGACCTGTGTTTAGCCCGACCTGTGTTTAGCCCGACCTGTGTTTAGCCCGACCTGTGTTTCTTTTTGGTTTTCGGTCATTAACATCTCCTTTTACGATATTTCATATATTCTTATTATTTGTTTATTACAGTTGCTGCTGTAGGTCTGTTTCAGGCCTTGGACAGAAACACTGGGTTCATGTCGTAAATATTGCACGTGGTTAAAGTCACAATTGTTTAATAAAGTTTGTGGTGTCTCGTCATTTAAAAAAAAAGAAAGGTTGTTGACCAACATATTTAGTTTCCTTCACAGGGAGCTGCGATCAAACCGATCATAACGTTCATAACGCATCATAGAATGAAATGTTCTCTCGTTTCTCGCCTTCTACTCCTCCCCATGGAGCTGCAGAAGTTATAAATAGCCAACTGATTGGCTTAGTATCAAAAGTATTGATTAGTGTGGCTTTAAAAGACCGTAAGTCAACGCTGAAGGTGCCTTTAATTGAAGGTTGGTGGCAGTTTAATAAAGAGGGTGTTTTTTTTTCCTCCAAGAATAACCTCTGCATGAAGTCTCTTCTTCTTCTGGTGTTCTGCCTCCCGCAGGGGGACGAGGTCGGAGGTCACGGCAGCCGGAGTGCTTTTTAAATGGATTACATGTACCCAGAGCCGGGCGTCGCTCCTGACCCCCCACAGAGACGACACCTCCGGATCGGTTTCCTTTGCTTCTTCTTTTCTTTCGCCCTCCGACCCGAACGACCTTCTGCACCGTCCGACCTTGATGACGGAACCTTTGCTCGGCCGCCGCCGCCTGGAGAAAAGGCCGCCGTGCGCCCACGGAGAGCTTTCAGCGCCGGTGGTAATTGGATCCCGGTTTTTCCGCTCGGCCCCCCCGCCGCTCCTCTCTGTTCTCTCCGCTGGTGGTGTCATCGTCAGCGCTCTAATAGGGCGGAGGCCACGAGCGCCTTCAGCGAGTCATTATTCACCGTAATGACTTCTCACTCGGCCGCCGGAGATGTGCCTGAACAGTGGTGGGTATAAGTACACATTCAAGGTACTTCAGTACTTCACTTCTTTCTACCTCTACGTCTCAGAGGTACATGTTGTACTTGTTTACTGTTCTACATCTCAGAGGTACATATTGTACTTTTTACTCCCATACATATCAGAAGGAATTATGATGTAGATTAAACTACAACAGGATCTAAAGGAGTTAAAATGCAGCATACAATATATACTAATAATATTAATCCAGAAACATCAGCTATACAAGTAAACACTTTTACTGCACAATGAGTACTTTTTCTTTCAGTACATTGTCCTGATAATACTCATTGTTTTACTTAAGGTTGCATCTGCTGGAGCATCTACTCATCCTTCTTCATCATCGTCGTCGTCGTCATCGCCATCGCCATCATCATCATCATCATCCTCATCCTTTTCCCCAGTCAGCACATGCTCTCCCTGCATTACTGCAGGCGTATTTGAGCTGACATTTACGGAGAGAGCATGAATTCCAGTTCAGCGATTAAAGGATGAGACGCGCACCAGACGTGATGTTTTGACTAATAGATGAAAGAAAACATCTAGACACACAGTTCACGAACACACACTCAGTAAACACATTTGACAAAGAGATGAGACACAGCATTTATTACCTGATTTCAGCTGGGAACCAATTACCAATCATATGGAGACATTTACTTGAAGAAACAAATTAATAATAATAGTAATGATGATAGCAATAATAATAATAATAAAAAGGTCTCTTCAAGTCTAATAAAATGGCTCTTAGATGTTGAGAAACGTGTATGACGTGTTCTTCTTTATTCACTCCAGCTCGGTTTCAGAGCTGAAAATCATCCGCAATCAGAAAAGTTCAGACAGCAACGAAATCCACAAAGTTTCTAAAGATCAGACTTTCTGGCTGACGGCATCCTCTAGGATGAGCTGCATCCAGTCTGAGAAGGACCCCGATCAACGAGAAGGACCCCGATCAACGAGAAGGACCCCGATCAACGAGAGGTC
The DNA here is from genome assembly GCA_023566465.1 of Cottus gobio. Classification (NCBI taxonomy): domain Eukaryota; kingdom Metazoa; phylum Chordata; class Actinopteri; order Perciformes; family Cottidae; genus Cottus; species Cottus gobio. The sequence goes on along the minus strand of CM042223.1, from coordinate 2,196,081 downwards.
CAAACTCACCAGCTGCTCTTGATTCTTAATTAGGGGCCGTTCACCAACAGGTGATCCGGATAACCCTCCAATCAACGCTCAGGTAGAAGGAAGAAGGAATCTGGGGGAAATGGAAACGACTGGAAATGATTCTACTTCTCCCTTGATGTATTCCCTCAGTAAACATTGTAAACATGAGTTTATGTCTCAATCTCTAGTTTCAAGTCTTCTTCAATACAGCATGATGTTCATTTAGTAAATTATGCTCATGTAGAGCAGGGGTGTCCAAACTACGGCCCGCGGGCCAACTGCGGCCCGCGGGTCAGTTTTTATTGGCCCGCAGCAAATTCTAGAGTCTAGACCAAGGGTGGGCAAACTACGGACCGCGGGCCGGATCCGGCCCGTTGGGCGTTTTTCCGAAGCACGATGATGGCAAAAGACCAGCATCGATGTTTCTTAACTCAAGTCGGGCACGGAGAAGCGTTACAGCGGTCTTTACGTGCCGTGCTTTCTGCAGCGCATCAGGCTGCGAGTCCAGCTGCTGCTGTCTGCTCACCTCCACCCCTCCCCCACAGGCCAGCGCGCCACGGAGACATGGTCCGTTTTATACGGCATAACGAACGCACATCAGACCCACGGGACTCATGTGACATATAGGGTTCTGCCTGCCAGCCTCCTGCCAGCTTCCTGCATGGAGCCCCTCTGCAACAGGTCTCTTGTGTCCAGAGAGCAAAAACAAATTCAAAAATGTAGTTTATCACGCAGGACAGTGACTCGGCGTGTAGAACTAATTGACGAAGACTTAGCCAGCAAGTTAAACAAAAAAGCTGAGTCATTTAAGTTATATTCGTTAGTAAGTAATGTAAGTTCTCTTTACTTTTTAGTTATTGGCTTTTATTTATAATTTATATTGCTTCACACAAACACTCTCTATCCATCTGATACTGGCCCGGCCCGTCTGTCTAATTTTAAAAGTCAATGTGGCCCCTGAGCCAAAAAGTTTGCCCACCCCTGTTTTAGAGTCAAACAGACCATAAAGCCTTTAACCCGTTCACAGTGCGTTTTAACTTCATGAAAGTTAATTGTAACAATTTGGTCCCCTAAAAATATCTTATTCAGCGTGCGGGTGTGTCATTACTATAAAAAACAAGATGGCGGCTGCAGAAACCACAATGGCGGCTGCAGAAACCACGATGGCGGCTAAAGAAACCACGATGGCGGCTGAAGAAACCACGATGGCAGATAAAGAAACCACGATGGCAGCTGAAGAAACCACGATGGCAGCTGAAGAAACCACGATGGCAGATAAAGAAACCACGATGGCAGCTGAAGAAACCACGATGGCGGCTGAAGAAACCAAGATGGCCGCTAAATAAACCACGATGGCAGCTGAAGAAACCACGATGGCGGCTGAAGAAACCAAGATGGCAGATAAAGAAACCACGATGGCTGCTGAAGAAACCACGATGGCAGCTGAAGAAACCACGATGGCAGATAAAGAAACCACGATGGCGGCTGAAGAAACCACGATGACGGTTAAGAAACCAAGATGGCAGCTAAAGAAACAAAGATGGCGGCTAAAGAAACCACGATGGCGCCTAAAGAAACCACGATGGCGGCTGAAGAAACCACGATGGCGCCTAAAGAAACCACGATGGCGCCTGAAGAAACCACGATGGTGGCTGAAGAAACCAGGATGGCAGCCAGTGGCGAAACCACCGGGGTGGCAAGGGGTGGCAGCTGCCACCCTAAAAAAATTGCTTGCCACCCCACTTGCCACCCAGGTTGTCAGAAGTGTCTCCTATAATATACTATACATTTATATAACGGTATTATATTTTTGCTACTTAAGCTGTTGATCTCTTTGGTAACTTGTTCTAAAATCTTTAAGTCCCCCCCCCCCCCCGTAAAATGGTTGAGTCCAAGAGTCCGCTTTGCTCTCTTGTCACCGTGGTTGCCCATCTCCCGCAACTAACTGGAGACAAGCCTACTGTAGGCTTCCAGTGATGAAAGAAGGTACAGTACTGCTGAATCGTGAATCAAGAAAATGTGATGGGTGGTCATATGTGATAGACAGTTCCGTTGTAATTTCAATCGTTTATTTAATTGCTAGCTTGCAAAAGTCGGTAGCATACAGTAGCTAGCTCGCTATACAGCTTGGTTGTGCTAGCTAGCCTTGAAGTTACCACTGTTAGCTTAGCTAACCGTCTTACTAATGTCTTTAGTACAGTAAGGTGGACTGACAGAAAATGTTATAGCAGTTTTTTCTCAGTTTTTATTTTCATTACGTATGTAACTTAACTGTTAAGCTATTCCATTGCTCTTGTCTGTTTTCACTATCTGGATTTGTATAAATAAATATATATAGACACCAGGCATGTGTGTGTGTGTGATATGCCACCCTTGGATTTCAACATGCCACCCTTGCATTTCAACTTGCCACCCTTCTGCCACCCCATGTAAAATTTTCTAGAATCGCCACTGATGGCAGCTGAAGAAACCAGGATGGTGGCTGAAGAAACCAAGATGGAGGCTGAAGAAACCACGATGGCGGCTAAAGAAACCACGATGGCGGCTAAAGAAACCACGATGGCTCCTAAAGAAACCACGATGGCGGCTAAAGAAACCAAGATGGCGGCTAAAGAAACCACGATGGCTCCTAAAGAAACCACGATGGCGGCTAAAGAAACCACGATGGCGGCTAAAGAAACCACGATGGCGGCTAAAGAAACCACGATGGCGGCTAAAGAAACCAAGATGGCGGCTAAAGAAACCACGATGGCGCCTAAAGAAACTACGATGGCGCCTAAAGAAACCAAGATGGCCGCTAAATAAACCACGATGGTGGCTGCAGAAACCACGATGGCGCAGAAAGAAACCAAGAAGGCAGCTGCAGAAACCACGTGGCGGCTAAAGAAACCAAGATGGCAGCTAAAGAAACCACAATTAAAAGTTTGTTTTGCGGTCAGGGAGCTCCAGTCCTGTCAAGGTTTCATTTTTCACCAAACTGTTGTCCAGGAAGAGGAAGAGTCAGGGAGAGGGAGGAAGAGGGAGGAGGAATATTTTGGCGGTAGGCATGAAGAATCCATTTCCCTCGGCCAGCTGCAGCGGCGGCGGCGAGGAGCTGATGTCCTGCCCCCTCATCCGTCGCCCGATAGCCCACAGCAGGATAATGACTCTGCTCTCTGCTGCTGGTTGTTATCTGCCGGCTGGAAGCTGCTGTTCAGAGGCGGCGTGGCGGACCGATCAGTCAGCATCAGTGATGGATTCACGGAGCGCCCGCTGGTCAACATTAGTGTCGCTGCAGCTGCACTCAGACAGCAGCATCTGTCAGTTTCCCGTCACATTTGTGAACGTGAAAGTCGAGGAAACTACGGATACTGTCGTCTTTTACAGGCTTTAACGCGCACGTCTTCTTTTCATTCCATACGTATCTCTTTTCAGATTTGTCGTCCTTGTTTTTAAATATCTTCCTGTAAATGGTTTCAACTTAAAACTGAAGCTGATTCTGGCGCTGACATGTTTAATAACCTAAAGAAATGCTCATGTGCTGTGTGTGGGCAGCCAGTATTTGGAGCATTAGTGTGTGTTTGTGTCTTTATTTACCGTCTAAGTAATTTGGGGGTTTAAGTTTTTGTCATGATTTTTTTTTTCTCTCTCTGTTCTCAGAATATTTTGGTTGGCTCATTTTTGAGCTGCTCAGCGTGGAAGCAAGGACACTTAAATCCCAAATCCCAAATCTGAAAGGATAGCGGTGGAAGATTCACACACACACACACACACACACACACACACACACACACACACACACACACACACACACACACACACACACACACACACACACACACACACACACACACACACACACACATCCTTAAGCCTGCATTAAAGGATAGTTTTGGTCAACTTGGAGGCAGAAGAACCAACACAATGTCTGACTCACTATCAATGTATAAAGTATACAAATATACAACCATATCTCTGCATAAAGAAAACCTGAATATTGTCATAAGTTCATATTTTCATCAGTGTATCTAGTTTTTTTCTGCCCATGTCAGGGTTTGTTTTGGGGCTTTTCCTATTAAGTCATTTTCTGTTGAGAGAGGTTTAAAATGTATGCAGGAAACAAACTTAAAGAGTAACTTAGTTCATGCCATAATTCAAAAAGAAAACATATTTTCCATCCTTACCTATATTTCTATTTACTAATCTAGATTGTTTTGGTGTGAGTTGCCAGGTTTTGGAGATATCCTCAATACATCCTGAGTAACAGCTCATGATTTCAGGAAAGAGTTTTTTTCAGATGTCATTTTTTTGTCTGATTGTATTGAATAGCCATAATATTCTCAAAGCTCTCTGTCGTATCTGTAAACTGCTGTAAAATAACTCTTTTATGACATTTGTTCATCTTTCTTAGGTTGGGTTCAAGCAAACAAAATTATTTAGTTATTAGGAAAAGATAATGTGTTACACTTTAATTTATTAAGAAACTTTAATTTAAGAAACAAAGACAAGGTAAAATAAGTCAACTATAGCTTTTACACAGGACATACACGTCTGTCTCCTGGGTGAAAGTCCTGTGTTTGTTTGACCAATCTCCCCACAGCCTCTGTATACTAAGTCACCTGACTCCTTGGATGCAGCACTTCCTGGCTTCCGAGGGTTATATATGAATTGAAAGGCCTTAAGTTTCATTAAACTATTTGGATTGTGGGTATTTACATTTGCAACTTGGTGAAGTTTCATATGTTATATTTTACATTTGATCTCTTTCTACCTGCACAAAACATCTCAAATAACACATTTATCTAATAAACTACAACAACTACAATCAGACGATGTAGTGTTGAGAAAAGCTGTATTTCTCTTACTTATTATAATGTCAGTGAGTGTTGTCCTCAGGGTGTAACAGCCCAAACACAACAGGTTCATGCTCCTGCAGGTGCAGCAGCCTGTGTGTCCAACACAACTCCAGCAGACACTTAACGACGCACACTTGTAGTAATAAAGTTTATCGCACACTTTGCTACAGTCTGCTGCTCCACATGTCCAGTTGTTGGTGTAATGTGGCTATAAACTGCTTTTAGCACCAACAGACAGGAAGAACTTGATGTTCATGACACTTTTTTATGGTCTTGTTTTTAATATATAATTTTTGTATTCTTGTGAAGCACTTTGTGATTTTGTCCTATTAAAGGTGCGACAACGTCGTATTAAGCCTGAATGTTATTATTTATCACTTTTTAATAAATAAATCTAACCCTATGAAAGAAAAAATTTCTGAAAAAGAAATCTGAACATTGGAGGTCAGGTTTCTAAATTCTTGTTTCATTTGGTTGACATATTAAAGGTTTTTTCAGAGTTTGGGTATTTCTTTTTTTCACTCAATAAATCAGAAAATTCTGGCAGCAGCCATAAAAGAAAGAAAACTATTGTACATATTTTCAGTGATGAAATGTTGTATAAATCAGGTTATGAATGAAATATGAACACACCCCTCTGTAAAAACCTTCAGAATGCAGGGAGCAATGAAAGTAGGGATGCACCGATACCGGTACCGGGTATCGGGCCGATACTGCGTTAAAATACTCGTACTCGTATCGGTTTCAATTGCCGATACCAAGAACCGATACCACTCAACAGTATTTCGCTACAACAAACTGGTCGCGCTTTGTGGAGAAAAAGATTTGTTGTCCTACCTGACTTCAACGTCTAGGGCAGGGGTCGGCAACCCGTGATCCAGAGCCGCATACGGCTCTTTCGTTGCTCTCTTGCGGCTCTTGCAGCAAGGTGTGTAGAGTAATGTGCGTCGCGTTCACACAGTAAAAAATGACTGCCGTCCTGCCGGTGTGAATCAAACGGCTGCTGATCCACCAGAAGTAGCGCTGGCAGCGGCCTCATTCAGACGCTGTTGTGCGGCTACGGATGATATTATTGTAGCCGAGTGTCTGTTGTGTGTCTATATTTGTAATTATAATAAAATGAAAACACGCTGCAGGGTAACTTGAACCACTTTTTTATCTCCTTCACACACGTATATCCCACAATTCCACTCCTCTTTTCCTTTCCGTTTCTCCCTCCACAATAAAAGCACCGGAAACATAACTTGGAACACAGCTTCCTATATAATTGCTCGATCCCTAATATTATCGCTTACATTATGAACCCGGACACGGGGCGTTTTATGGTCCGACATTAGAGGGACTTCCACAAGAAGTTTAAAGCTTGGGATAGCCTTCTGTTAATTTTGTACTATAGGCTTGACATAATCTGCAGAGGATAAAATAAAATCTGCCTCCAAATTAATTGCACTTTCATGGAGACCAAATCTAAGAAGTATCGGTATCGGTACTCGGTATCGGCAAGTACACAAATAAAAATACTCATACTCGTATCGGTTTGTAAAAAATGGTATCGTTGCATCCCTAAATGAAAGTGTAAAGTTTGATGGATGTAAGACCTTCTGAAGTGAAGATATATGGCTCATAAGTCTGGAAAAACAAATTTAGACAAAAACGGCCATGTTTTGTTAAATTACACAAATCTTGAAGACTACAGGTGAATAGGGTACAAATATTTACTAACAGTTATCACCATGAAACTTCTCCATTTTATTACTGACATTAACACAATTATTTTTTGTATTACAAGTTTACTGAAATTGTATGTTTAAATAGGCAATCGAGGCGTTATGTAATGCTAACATTTGGTGAATTGGGGATAAAACTACAGACGTAAAAAAGACAAAGTAGTAAAATAAACACTTAAATGTGTATTTATTTCTCTTTCCACTAGTCTGAAAATAGACCAAAATCTTGAAGTTTTTGCTTATAATATCTCGCCTTAATGAGACGATATCAGTCAATATTCAACATTACGTACTTTTATTAGACTAATTATTTTGATACATTTCTTCCTTAGATGTTTTTGTACAATGATCATCAAAATACTATCCTGTTGTGTGTCTCTTGTGTGGAGTGGACCTGGTTTCACAGCCTCCTTCATGTACATCAGTTTTATGTGATGGTGTTTCATGGTTATTAAAGACCGGAGCTATTTAAGTCTTGTGCAGCAGATGTGCGCTGATCCTAATATCTGCTCATTACATTCACTTCACTCTATTTTTGAAACAAAACATTTTTCACTCTTTCAATATTTCGTCTGTAATCGGAATCAGTCAGAAAATAACGGATGGAAAATCAGCCTTATCAAACACATTTACACAATTTATTCTTCTCCTTCTCTTTGTATGTCACCTTCCCTCCTTCCCTCCTTTACACTGTAAACACTTTGTGATTGAACATAACTTTGTTTTTGTTTTTACCGATGATTTTTTATTGGATTTTCCCAATTTGACAAAGACGTCGCGATGAAAAGTGTTGTTGAATGAATGTTAATAGTGATTAGGAAGTATGTTGTTGTTGAATAAAAAATACTTTAGGGACATAAATCAGGATGGAGGAGCATAAAATGTATGAATATAGTGGGAAACATTTATCGGATTATTTAACAAATTCATAGCTGTATGTGTTTCTTATACATATATATATATATACCTTTCACAATAAAAGCCCCTAGATGTATACACTGCGTTTACCAGAGGGAACTCAAATTCACTTACTAAAAAGAAACTCAATGAAATATCTTACAGTAGCTTTGTCTATACAACAGTATAGCTCAGACTGCCTGGCAGACGCTGCTCTGGGTCAACAAGCTCCTGGTAGTTGGTCCTCTGCAAGTATCTATTCCAACCATTTCATTGAAAAGGTTCCATGTTGCTGCCAGTGTTGCATCATCCCGTAGTTTGCTCGTCATGCCCCCGTGGAGTAAAGGCCTTGAGAGCATGCTCCTTCCTCAACACTTTTTATTCCGTCGTGACTCAACCCGGAGGAGGAACCTCTGCAGGATGCTTGATGACGCTCGCCGGCAGCTCGTTCGTCTGAGGACGACCTGTAAACAAAAGAGCCGTAAGAGCTCCTCTCCGATAAGACTTTGATTCATCCTGCTTTCTTATCACCTGCTTCTCAGAGTCACTCGAGACCTCCTCGGCCGCCATTTATCTGAGTAGTTAACATAGAAGGCAGATGGTGATATGGAGGGGAATTTATCTGACAATAACATAAACTTAACTAACTTAACTTAAAGGATTTAAACATAAAAAACAGTGGAAGAAAATGTTGAAAAGTCTTTAAAGAAACTGTGGCATTATTGTTTTTTCATTTAAATATCAATCTTTCAAAAATATTGTTTATAAAGGCCACCAGCCGTTCTAGTTGATACCACGAGGACCAAACAATAATAATAATGATATCTCCAAGAAACTTTGTATTAATGGACAGTTTTATGGAGTTATAAGAAACTCTTTAAAAAGCCTCTTGGATCAGCTGGAATATACCTCGTCACAAAGCTGAAAACTGTTTGTTCTCTTTAGAGATACGAGGTTCTGATAGAATATGATGAGTTGATGTGGATTAAACTAGTCAACATTATATAAAGGAGGTAAAATACAATATTAATCCAGAAACATCAGCTATAAAAGTAAAAAACTGACGGGGAACTTACATTTTAGTAATGTTTTGAATGCAGGATTTTTACTTCCGGTATTTTCCAGGAGTGGTATTAAATTGATAAAATGATGATGAGCACTTAGACCCTCGGTGCTCTGGTCAGTCACTCGGTTCGCTCACAGCAGCTCAGAGATGATTACAACACTGTGAACTTGCTCAGCAGAGACTCGCCACTTTAATTTAATCAGCTGCAGCTTCATATTTCTTATAGCAGCGGCTCATTACACAAATGAATTCATGGGACGATTACAAATGAGCTTTATTTCTTATTTCTAAATGGAGATACCAGGGTTTAAAAAAAAAACGTGCATAAGGCTTCATTAAAAACCTGATGAAGACACTGAATCAAAACTAATTATGTAATTCTTATTCATTCATGTATTCATTAATTGCCCTTAGAGCTCATTTGAAATTGTTTTGTGTCCACTGCGTTAAAAAACTAAAACAAATTTTTTTCTATACTGCAATAATTCAGGGTTGACAGTGTTCAATGTAATCACACAAGAAAAAAAAACTTGATTGAATTGAGATCAGTTCTCACTGTATCGTAAACATATTCCGTTCTCACGGCGTCCCACAAGGCTCAATACTAGGCCCGGCTTTATTCTGTATATATATGCCACCCGTGTGTTTGTCATTGCAACATGTTACTGTTGCATTCAGTAATTGGTTGGACACGAAAGACGGTGACTGTGAGTCAGCGGTAGAGCAGGGAGGTCCTTCAATCAGAGGACCGGCTGTTCAAGCCCAGGCTCCGCTAGTCCCCTTGGGCAACACACTTAACCCCACATTGCTCAGTGGTATATTGGGTATAACTGGTAGGTTGCAGTATGAATGGAAGTGAATGGTGATTGATAACAATCAACTTGTATAGCCTCTGGCATCAACATGTGCTGTTTTGTTAATTGTGTCATTTTATTTTGAAGCTCATTTCCAACTCGGTGCGCACAAAAGTCTAAAAGCTGTCTCGGATATTTCACAAAAGGCTTGTTGTTCTGCATTGAAGATGACTCTTTGTGGTACTTTATGTACTACTGATACTGTGGTTAAAACACTGTGTGTGTGTGTGTGTGTGTGTGTGTGTGTGTGTGTGTGTGACAGCCTGGTGATGTATCACCGCTGTGTTCCCTTTAATTAATCCTCCTCCTGTGCAGTAAAGTGAGTGTAATAATTCTGATCTACCTAATGTTCTGCTCTACCTCTGACTTAAAGCCGGACCATAAATCCAGAGACGCCTTTGGAGACGCCGGCTGAATAATGCGGCCATTAGGTGATAAGCAGGGACGCAGCATGGGGGGGCGGGGTCCGGAGGAAAGGGGAGGGGCTTCTGCTCAGCTCGGAGGTTAAAAGGGAAGTTTCAAATTTATGAATGTTGTTTTTATTGACTTAGACGGTTCATAAATGGATCGGATTCATTTATCGCTTTTCAAAAGATTCACAAAGATGATTTACATACTGCAGGATTTAAAAAAGGAAACAAGCACTGAACTCTTTAATACAGACTGATTAATAAAATTATAAAATTATACAATTATAAAATAAAAGAATTAAGAAAGAATAAAAGATATATGAAATAATAAAATGTTCTTTTGCTGAGAACACAACAATAGAATAAATCTAATTTGAAAATAAATAATAAAAATAAAAACAGATTCAGCATCCCATCCAGAAGAGCGGCTCCAGACCGCACGCCTCAGAGAGATCGAGTAGCTCATGTCAAAGATTATTGATTGAACTTAAGACACCAAACAAGTCGGAATGATTGATTTAGGAGCGTTCGCTCTCCCAACCCGCCGGCCTCTGAGGGAACACGATGCTGAGCTACCGTAGCAAAGAGACTTCTTTTTGGAAATGTTTCCCCTCATCAACAAATCACCTCTTTCACAGCTGTGGTTGATAGGGGAATACAAAAATGTAATAAATAAATACAAATTAATAATCAACAGTTACGTTACTCTAAATATTTTCTGCAATAAATTAGCGGGATATAAATGTGATAACTAGAAGACAGAGTTGACTGGATCATAACCAGTATGTTTTGTTATTTTGTTGTTTATTAAGAGGGTGACATGTATTTTACTTTGTAGCACAAATGTTAATAATAATAACGATATTAATAATGATAATACAAATGCATCTGACCCGGTGTGCCATGTGTTAATGTTGTGGATGACGGATTGAAAACAGGCCAAAAGAGATATTATACTTTAATTGAATGAATTTCTCCTTCTGCAGAGAAGAGATGAAGAGTTCTCGTCCAGGTCTCTCAGATGTTCTCTTATTCAGGCGTCGCCTTGAGAACCGCTGTGCTCTGCATAGCAATGACGCTCAGAATTTAAGATTGAAATTGGATGAAATGTGCTCACTGCTGACCTGAGGCCAGTTTCATTCACTTCATCCCTGTTTTCTTTATGGGGGCATTAAACTTATTTTAGCTCTCCTCTCTCTCTCTCTCTCTCTCTCTCTCTCTCCGCCGGCCTTAGCTCTCAGAGGCCGTTCAAGTTGTTTAACAGCTGCAATATCTGCACGAGGCTCTGTGAATTGTCTGTTGCTTGTTTTTAAGACGGGTTTGTTAAAAAACCCATCACTGGTTTTTACAACCGGGCGGACCTGGAGACGAGTCGCGTCACGCGCGGCTGCGTTTCCTCTGCGAGTGTGAAGCCGTGCAGGAAACGGAAAGGTCGGGAGGATAAAGCCTTCTGCTGTAAATGTCTGATTTTAACTCTGTTGGTTAGTACGTCTTCAATGGATACACGGAGGGGTGGAAAGAGCAATCTGGGACGACGTTCCCAGAGAAGAAAGTCTGTTTCTGTTCAGATATGTGAAGCCGGTCTGGGAACTCTGTCACGGCCAGGCCGGGAAACGTGGAAGTGAGCTCAGGCGCTGTATAGCTTAGCAATAGCTTAGCAATAGCTAGCTTAGCAATAGCTTAGCAATAGCTAGCTTAGCAATAGCTTAGCAATAGCTTAGCAAGTCGGCCAGCTTGACGTGTATTTTTTTAATAATGTTTTCATGCTTTTGTCAACAGTTGTGTTTTATGAGTCTGCAGGCAATCATGTGACTTTCAGCCACATATTAAATAGAACCAAGTAAAAATTAAAAATCAAGTTTTTTTTGTATTTTAAAAATGTCAAATTCCTTAAAACGTACAGAATAACCAAAGGTCACTTCACTTGGATTTCTACCTCGAAGGGACATATTTTTTAAATGATAAACATTCGCTGTTGCCGTTTATTAAAAGTTAGATAGTCTTGCTTTAATTTGACTGGCCCCTTGAAAAGAGCAGCTGGTCCCAGTTTAGCCCTTAAATAGAACAGAACCACCACTGCCTTCCATATGTATATATATATGTATAGTATAGTTCATATAACATTTCCTCTGCGTTGATGATCAGTGTTCTGCAGTGATTCACAAACTCACACGGTGATAACATGTGTCGTGTTTAATCACTGATACTTACGTTTTTACTGCTGCTGTGTGCAGGCTGCTGCTGTCGGAGGCTCGTATTTCACACACACACACACACACACACACACACACACACACACACACACACACACACACACACACACATGCAGTTACACAATATACTGCTCCTTAATTACAGGATATGAAGGATATGAAGAGTCGACCATTGTTTTTTTACGTTCAGCTAAGAGCGAAACTTTGAGCTCTATTGACTGTATTTGGCGTACAAAGTATTTTACTTCAGTACTGAACAGTTTTTGATCTGCTTGTTCTTCACTTGAGTATTTTCCATTTCGTGTTACTTTCTACTCCACTACGTTTTCTTTAAACAAGCAAACGGAAGTGATAATACATTAAAAAAAACAATAAAAATAAACATTTAAAGATAAATATGGTAAACAAGAAACAGATAACAGTAAAATCTGTACATTTTATATTAGTCTGTTTTTTTGTCGCTTCTTTAATGTATGATTTATGTAATTACTGAAATGTATATCCACAAACAAATCAACAATAACAAAAAGAGTATTCAAGTATTAAATTATCTATTTCACCAGTTGCCTTGCAGGAGAAGAGGGAGAAGAGAACATTTATTCTGTGGTGTCTCTGTTTGCTTCATTCGATGTGTTATGTCGTGGAGTGAAACGAAGCCTGAACGGAGAAATCGATGCTCTGAATTAGAGAAGAAGTCTTCTGCTGCGTCTCAGTGTGATTGTATGCAGATGATTTTATTTATTTGTTGTTGTTCAAATTTGCATTTGTTTCATGCTGAGTGAAGTGTGTCCTCTGCTTCCTTCACGCCTGAGGAAAATACCCGTACCTCAGTCTGGAGGGGCTTTTGAAGGCCAAACACTCTGTAGCTCTGTAGCTCTGTAGCTCTGCAGCTCTGCAGCTCTGTAGCTCTGCAGCTCTGCAGCTCTGTAGCTCTGTAGCTCTGCAGCTCTGCAGCTCTGTAGCTCTGTAGCTCTGTAGCTCTGCAGCTCTGCAGCTCTGTAGCTCTGCAGCTCTGCAGCTCTGTAGCTCTGCAGCTCTGCAGCTCTGTAGCTCTGTAGCTCTGCAGCTCTGCAGCTCTGTAGCTCTGCAGCTCTGCAGCTCTGCAGCTCTGTAGCTCTGCAGCTCTGCAGCTCTGCAGCTCTGTAGCTCTGCAGCTCTGCAGCTCTGTAGCTCTGCAGCTCTGCAGCTCTGTAGCTCTGCAGCTCTGTAGCTCTGCAGCTCTGTAGCTCTGTAGCTCTGTAGCTCTGCAGCTCTGCAGCTCTGTAGCTCTGTAGCTCTGCAGCTCTGCAGCTCTGCCTCCTGAACTGACTCATTCAGACAAAAACACATGGGTTGTGATTTAAGTTCACAAATGTGCACATAGGGAGGAAGTAAACAAACACACAACTTTCACCCAGGGGATAGCTGTGAATGTCCTGTGTGAACCAAACACTTGTGTTGCCTCAACTTAACCAAATACTTGTTGCCTCAACTTAACCAAATACTTGTGTTGCCTCAATTTAACCAAATACTTGTGTTGTCTCAACTTAACCAAATACTTGAAATACATACAATGAAATCAAGTACTTTTGTTGCTTTAACATCGTTAAGTTGATTCATTTTGTTTACATTTTGAAGTTAAACGTAAAGCTTTTACCCGGTTTCCCTAAAAATGTAGTTGAGAGTACAGCTCAGTGGGTTTAGAAGGTATTTTTTGAAGGAAAGTATTGTAAGTACTTGAGTATATGTACTTGTACTCTCCACCACCGGGGTCACGGCCGCGTGTCAGACCGAAATCTGATATTGAGTTCCTTCAGACGGATTTAATTTCCTGTTGCTGAGACCAGACGAGTCCTGGCAGCGTTGTGTTGCTGTCGCTCTCCACAGACTCGGACGCCGGAGAGATAATCGATGGCGGGAAAACATCAGCAGTGGTGAAAATACTACTACCATGTGAAGTCTAAAAGTACATGCAAAGGTCCTGCATTGATGTATGTAAGTATAATTATTATTCTATTAAAAGTAGAAACATGTCTTGTCTAACTGATGTATTATCATATATTAAATCATTATAAGCTAATTTTAACTTTTCATTGTGGATTAATCTGCTGATTATTTACTCAATTAAATGCTTTATTAGTTGGTTTGAAATAAATAATGAAATGAAAAGTTGTCACAATGTTTTTAGAAATTATTACAATAAATAACTTAAATTATATAACTTAAGGAATCCCTGAAATGTTTTTGCATGAAAAATGTCAGTCAACTGGCTGATCAATTTATCAACTAATCGTTTAAAATATGTACTCGTATGTATCTGTGATTTATAGGATGTGTAATTTGTAGTTATTTATTTATTGTTAATATTTAACAAAACGTCTTTTATAAACTCTGAGCTCATTTTTAGGAATAGTGCTCTAAACCGTCCTCACTTCTAGTATCAATACAATTACAATATCATGGTCCTCACACACACACACACACACACACACACACACACACACACACACACACACACATAGGCAGTATCACTCTCACTGAAACGTATCGTCTCAGCAGGTTGATTGACAGGTTAGGGGGCGGGCTGGTGACCTTGTTTGTGTGAGCGACAGCAGAGCGCTCAGAAGTCAGAGTGCATGTAAACACACCATGATGGAGAGCGGAGGGAGAGACGAGAGGCCTGACCCTGAACGCCTCACCGCTCAGCAGGAAACGATCGGACCATTCAGGAAATGCTGCAACTGGTTGGCAAATAAGTAAATAAATGATAAACAATATAGATCGATGCAGTCCAATATTCTGAATACACGGAGATATAAACTGCTTGTGGTTTCACTGGAATATTTATATATTTCTTTACAGTGTTCAGTTAAAAGCAGCTAAATAATGAATACACTTAATGAAATGATTATTTAAATATGCAATCGGTTAAATTCTGCATTATAAAAAATACAATAGTATATATGTTTACATACACACACACACACACATATATATCTATATCTTTGTTCTCAAACCCAGAAATAGAGAACTTGGGTTGTCTCGTAAATCCATACTTTTTTACTAACGAGCATTTTAACATGACACAAGTGCAGATATTTCCTTTGACATATTCCACGTTAACACTCGATGCTCGGTGTGTTTTTAATCCGGACCGATCGTCTGCGTGCAGCTGCAGCTTCTATAGGAACTCTGAATAATGTATTCCTGCACGGAGAAAAACAAACACAGTAATTAGAGCAGAATGTAAAGAGAAGCAGATTGCAGACTTCGTCTTCAGTTCAGGGAAAACATAAAAATAGTTGTTGGCTGCTGGATTGCTGCAATAATTCATGTTGTCGCTGCTGCTCGCCAACAACTGAAGTTCTACAGTTTCCTTCAACAGCAACATTCTCATAAAGGAGGATTTATCTCTTTCTGTCTGTAGCAGTGAAGGAAGCTTACTCTAATCTTTTTCTATAGGCTGCAAGTATTATTATTATTGCATTAATGCAAGTATGCACACGTTAGAAATATTCAAGTGTCTTAAATGTGAAGTAGTACTTGAATACATGTATTTAATTAAACTTCACCTCTGCAGATTTGGAACATTTTATTTGTGCAACTGGCAACGTTAGTTGTCATCACTTATGAAAAATGTACTTATCCTCAACAGATTTGTAATAATCTGTCATTAATAACCGTACCGTGGTCATTCAACGTACAACAAATCGGACAAGTTCAGTCTGCACGAGATGCTTGGCTTGTGTGAATATTCAAGAGGACAAAACAAGAAATGTGTACTAATCACAATAAACTTTATTGAGACAGAGCAACACACTGCTTTACATGAGCAACATGAAGGGAATATTTCAGGAAATCAGACAATTAAAAAGAAAATGTGAACACATGTTTAGACATGTTTTTAAAGAAGATTAATTGAGAAAATTCAAAAGATTATTTTTGAGTTGCCAGCTTGAAATATAATATATAAAATAATATAAATTATTAAGCGTTAAATGTAAATCACTCGATAATAAATAAATACGTGTCAGGAGATTTTCACTCTGATTCATGACGCATAAATAAATTGATATTTAATAAATCATTCATAAAATATGAATCAACTAACACAGCTCGTAGAACATGCATAAGAAGCACCGATCACAGACTCCAGGTGCCCCTTCAGTGACCCCGGATTCCGGTCTTCTGCCCTGCGGCAGCTACCGCTTCAGTCCCGGTGTCTTACAGCCGGTGGATGGATTTGACACGCGTTATGGTAACCGGTGTGACGTCAGAGAGAGAGAGAGAGAGAGAGACTCCGCAGATCGCAGCGGATCATCAGACCCGGAGGCAGCAGCTGCATCTTATTCTTCTCTCTGCTCCTCTTCCTCCTCCTTCACAAGCGGGCAGCCGAGCAGCGACCAGCCGACCCGCGGGGCGACTTACCCGGCGGGGAAACGTGCAACATGCCCGCAGAGCGGCTCCAGCCGGCCCCGGTGTCGGTTTTTCCACTTCTGGGGGGATTTACGCGGACCAGCGGACGGAGGCTCCCGGTGGATCCGAAGCGCAGAGCGCTGTAAGTTGGAGTCAGGGGGGCAACTGGAAAACTTCACATCCGGAGCAGGTTTGGGTGTTTTGATGCGCGTGGTGTCGTGGAGGAGATCACCCCGGGCATCTGCTGCCGCTGCCGGCCGCCGCTGCGCACCGTGACGCGCCCGGGAGCGCGGCGAGGAGCCCGGCAGCTTCACCCGGAGAGTCCGGGGACGGAGAAAGAAATACAAAATATACTCCCTTCTTAAAAAAAAAAAAAATCCTCCACTGTGGATTTGGCTCGTGCGTGGTTTAATATCCGGGAGATGTCACCGGGCTCCGGTCTCCGTCCTCTTCTGGGTCGGACCGGGATGGATGTTGCGCAGTGAGGAGGACCAGCCTGCGGATCAGGACTTTGTGGACTTTGTGGTTCCCCGTGCGGCTCGCGGCTCTCCCTCATGCAGCTCCTCCGGCTGGCCTGGGCTCTGACTGCCTCTGCGGTCTGCTTCCTGCTGCTCCTGATCCTCCACAACCAGATCCTGAGAGAAGGTACGGCTCTGCAGTCCGGTCACAGACTTCATGTGTGTGGGCGTGTGTTACCAGCCTTATGGGGACATGCGTCCGGTCACACAGTTACATTGTGGGGACTCGCGACCCTTAAGGGGACACACTCATCCTGTTTGAGGTTTTAGGGCTAAGCCTTGGTTAAGGTTAGGTCAATGTGATGTCTCCACAAGTCATGCAAACACCACTGTGTGTGTGTGTGTGTGTGTGTGTGTGTGTGTGTGTGTGTGTGTGTGTGTGTGAGTGTGTGTGTGAGGTCAAACAGAGTGTCCATAATGCCTCAACAGGTCACAGAAAATGTGTTAAAATCTGTTTTTTATTCAGATGATGTTGGTATTCAGTGGTTAAAGTCAATTACATCAGCGGATGAGGAGGGAATAAAAGGCGGGAGATGGAGAACCGATAAAGCAGCAGCAGCAAAAGCAGTAACACGTGTAGCAGGTCCAGACCGGGCCGAGCCGAGCCAGGCCGAGCTCTGTGGCCTGAATGAGGCGGTCAGGAAGCAGGCTGAGCTCCAGCGGAGGTCTGCTGGATTTTACTTGAAGAATCCAGAAAGATTAAAGACAAGACAAATGACAGAGAGAGGAAACACTACCTCTCTCTAATTGACTCTCTCTCTCACCGTGCACACACACACACACACACACACACAGCAAATTAATTATGTTTTGCACAGTTTGCTGCATTTCTGTTATCATGCAACATATTTAATTTTATTCGATTAGACTAATGAACAGAAATATTTTGCTGTTTCTATCTTTTTTTATTTTTTACTATCCTAAAAAAACATAAAAAGCTGCGAATTTGACACCAGAGAATAAAAACTTCAACTGTTGATAATTTTTCCGAATCGTTTGTGATACATTTTCTGTAAATTAATTAATCTATTAATCAGCGACTCGTTTGAACTCTAAAAGGCAGAACCGTCTCTCTAACTCCAATTCCTGCTTTTCTACCAACTCCGCTCCCGTCACCTAACCCTCCCTGCACACCTGCACACCTGTTCCCATCCGCCATCCAGAGGGATCGTGGTTCGATCCCCCTCTACCCTCTATCCAAACCATCTTAAAAAGATATTACTTCTTTAATGCTTTTATACATACCTAGGAAATGCAAGATACAATGTCTTTGAAGCTTAATCCTGGGGATTGTGTGAAGGATTTCGGGGATCTATTGAAATGGAATATAACATTAATTGAATGAAACACATTTTTTTCCGTGATGAAATTGCAATAATTTGATGCCGAAGTAACTACAGTACATAATGATGCAGATTTGTATCATTACCATTAGTAAGTCTTCATGCTCGTCAGGTCTGTCTGCAAGACGACAATCAATCAGAATTCAATTCAGATTTATTTTTTTTACAGTTAATAAAATACATGAGAGAAACATATGTCTGTAACGGGTTTGGTTAAGGATCCTGTGTGTGTTTGTCCTCCCAACACGAACATCGCTGGACTTTGATTAGGAAACGTGTTCATGATGCGTCAAAAACGAGATCCAGACCACATCGTGATCCAAAAAATAAGTTTCCTTCAAAAAGTAATCAACAATGCAGTTTTGTTCTGTGGGAACCTTTTAGATTTTTAGGATGCTTAACGCTACTTTGACAACCACAACAAAAATGTAGCTTTGGAGAGACTTTGCTTGTTAGAAGGAAGAAGATATCGCTAGTTTCAACATTTGTTTACGCTCAAGCGGCAACGCCCTCTAGTGGCCGTAGTAGTTATGACCGGGGCAAAGGAGGAAGTCAGGTGACCTTGTAGAGACGGATGGAAGGGTCGACCACCGGCTTATTATTGTAATCACGACGACAAAGGTCCCCCGAAGCTAAAAGTAGAAATGTTAACCCAAAACCTGAGACCTGACCACATCGTAACCACAGTGTTGGGATTAACCCTTTGAGAGTCTGAAGCTCAAACTCTGCTCACGAAGATGCTTCAGGTCACTCATGCCGGTGCAGAAAGAAGACAAAGAAAATAAATAGTAAAAATCCAGCAGCTGCTCGGCTCAAACTGACTCGGCCGAGCAGGATCAGGTTTATCGTCACGCTGCAGAGACTCTTATTTTGAAGATGGACGAGGTCTCAGATCAGTGTGTTTTCCCCTCTCTACTACAGCGGATCATTGCTTCATCATATTTCTGCTACACACAGCGAACGTCAACCTTTTTAAAGAACATAAATAACCTGTTTTAGGAGGCGTGTCCGCTGTCGTCTCTTCTTCATTGATCATCTCAGTGTGAAAAGCTCTAACGAGCACCAACCGCAGACCAAACTTAAATCCCTCACGTCTTCTGTTTACAGAGTTTCTCTGTTTTCTTTCCTTCCGCCTGCTCACAAGGCTCATTTAGATCCTGGAAAATAGCCCATTATGCAGCAGATATACACCGTTGTGCCCGCGGTGTGGAGAAGATTATCTAAGGAGCCTTCAGAGTCCAAATTAATTCTCAATGCTCCATTAAGTCGAGCGTATATATTCATGGGAATTGTGAACACAGTGAATAAAAGAGAAGATCAGCAGCCGAGAAAGAAAAAATAAAACAAAACACAAACATAAATTAACGGAGCAAAACGCGGCAGAGGGTGTAATTGGATTTGAATAAATTCATCTGGAGGGGGAACGTCAGCGAGTGGTTAAACAGTGAGCGTGAAACCAAAACCCTTTTTTTTCAAAACATTTTAATCACATAGCGCCCGCTGTGACGCTGACAGCCTTCAGAATAAGAGTCTCTGCAGAGATAAAGTCAGGAACTACAGAACTGAACTCTTTGCTAAACGGTGCTTTATTCTCAAAAAGTCAGAAACAAATCAGAATTAAATTCACAGATGTCGTACATAAACATTCCTACTTGCCGTTTAATATTTTAGTGCAACATTCCTCCTTAAATACAGTTTTAAAGTATGTTTATGTGAGTATTTACACTCTATGCTACTTCTATTGCACAATATTTTTCAGGAAATATTGTTATTTTAATTTATTTATTTTACATCTGCAGTTACTTTACATGTCACACATTTTATTGTTGTACTTAATATATTTATTTTTATGTTATATATATGTCAGTGAAAACTACATATCTCATCCACCTTTTGCTCATTTAGATTTTTAATGTTTTTGATAAAATTATCTGTTCATTTTGGGTTTAGAAAATTCTCCAACTGCTCAATTATTTGCAATGAATTTTTAAAAAAGAACGCACTCGTTAATATGATGTATACATTAAGCCACGCAGTCGTATTCAAAATCAGCCAAAGTGATGAACACATTAATGCATTAATAACTATAACCCGAATATGAATCTGACTTGGACCATTCTGCATGAAGAGCAGGCAACGTCTACTTTCTTAAGTAAGATTTTGAATGCAGGACTTATTACTTACTTTAATTGTCATATATACAGATACCAATTATTATTTGCCCCGTTATTATCATTATTTAATTTAATGCTTCGACCATGTTTACAGCAAAAGTGCTGTTCACTCGTTTTCTCCCAGCATGCACTGCTCTGCTCAGATCGTTGGAGTCGAGACACAATAACATTTTCCTCCTGGTGCGTTGCAGCAGATGCAGAATTAAAGGAGTTCGGCGGTGAGCGGCAGCTAACGAGCTAACGAGCTAACGGAGGCTCTCCGCCGCCGCCTCTGCTGTCACCGTCTCTCTGGTTGCCATGGATACACGTTAGCTAGCAGCGTCTCCGACACCATCGACATGCAGAGTGAATCCCAATTACTGCAGAAAAGCTCCGGGGCTCCTCGGCCCTGAGCGGCTCCAGAGGGTTCAGGGTCCTTTGAAACAGAAAAGGGGCGACTTGCGCTGCTCGTCCCTCTTGTGATTTGAACTTTGATCTTTCACCGATGTTTAGTGGCGCGATAGCGGCGCTGCAACATCTCTGTAGAAAACTTGTTCTTTGATCTTCTAATAAAGTCATTGTTGACTTGAGCAATCTTTAACCAAGGAGCCCACATTTCCTGAAATCTAAAAATAACAACGTTCAAGCCGGTCTCATCCAGCATTCCTGCGCCTACGAAGAGATGCACCGTAATCTGTAGATATCCCACGAAAAGATGTTTATTTAAAAATCTACGTTGATTCATCTGTAGCCTCATCTCCTCGCGATGAGGAAACCGTGTCTGGGTGGCGTTGTGCGTCCATCGAGCTAAAACGTTTTCTAATTTCTGGAAGCTGAATAACGACTTCAGTCTTTCATAAAATACCCTCGTGTGCTTTCATTGCTGGAGAGGTCAGTCCCTCTGCTGGTTGTGTGTGTGTGTGTGTGTGTGTGTGTGTGTTTGTATGTGCTAGCGTCCATCCTGTCTGACCTTTGACCTTTGTGTGTCAGATATGGTCACATACAGAGGAATGAAGGTTAAAGTGTCCTCTCGGTATGTCGTGTAGCTGTCATCGGATGTGAAGCCTGAACACTTTCCCCCATGACCTTTGAGCCTTTAAACACGAAAAGTACTGAACTCACAGAGGTCTGACAGTCTGTATGTATACAGAGAGGAGGAGGAGGAGGAGGAGGTGGTACCATCATGACAGCAGCTCTCAGCCCGAGATGAGAGAGTTTATCAGCTCCATGTAGCCTGCAGGCTAACAGGAGGGGGAGGACACATCAGACAGGAAGCAGAAGTCGTGTTAATGCAGGCTGTCAGATGTAATTATGAGCTTCATTAAAACTGCAGAGTCGCTACAGAGAGATCTCAACCCCGTTAGTGTTTTTAACATCGTGGTGGAAGAAGTGTTCACATCTTTCACCAAAGTAAAAGCAGCAATACTGACCCGGGAAAAGAAGTAAAAGTCATGAATTGAGCAGCAAAATGTACTTATTGTGTTGTACTTTCATATCTGATGTTTCTGGATGTGTTTGTTGCATATTTTATATCCTGTTGTCTAGTGTAATCCACAGCAACGCATCATATTCTATGAGATCATCACGCAGGCCTTCGGTACTTTCCCGTCTTTTCCCTTTTCCCAAACCCTTTCCCTGAACGGCACAGTTCTCCTGACTTGATTGGAGGGTTATTCAGATCACCTGTCGGGGAGCGAGCTGCTCCCGAGGAACTGAGAGCAGCTTCGGTGCGTTTCCCCTCCTGGACAATCAGAGCGTGACGCCGCCCTTTCTTTAGGGCGAAGAGGAGAGGTCGGGAATGGCAAGTTATTCCGATCCTTCCGGGACTTTCTGCAGACCTCATTTTTAGCAGAGGCTCGGTCGAGATGAGCCTTCGCAGAACGGATCGCCGGTGATCGCCGCACCTCTTTGCCTCTGACTGGATCCCGACTTGCTCTGGCATCATCCGCATGTCGGCCGCATTAAAGTACCAAAGGGTTTCTAGACTTTATCAAGCAGTGAGACTGACTTCCTGTGCTTCTTTGAAGGCTGTTGTTCACCTGGAACGAGCCTCCTGTCGGCCAGAAACTCATCTGTTGGATCTCTTTAGACTCCTCTGCTGTGAGGCCTTTAGAAACCGAGTGGATATTAACAAACACCTTTTAGGTTACCTGCACCAGGACAGACCTCAGCGATGCTGCCCAAAGGTCTTATTTTGTCATTTTATCTCCATTGAAACTCTCTTCATACGCATTTCTTTATTGTTAAAGAGGCATTTCTTTCATCAAGAAGTCTCTTGTGGTATCTTTTAAGTAAATATATCTGTTTTGTGATTGGGAACTGGTTCACAGGCTTTTTCCTGATCAGCTGGCGTCAGAACTGACGAACAGGTATCTCTAAAAACAGTTTTCAGCTGTGTGACAATACATCTTCCAGCTGATCCGAGAGGCTTTTTAAAGGGCAGTATGACTCCAACTGGTTTTACAGGACATTTTCAAGTTTTTATACGTTGTTTTGATGTGATTTTCCTGTAGAAGTAGAGGAGCCTGTGTTTTTTTACTCGTCGTCCCACAGACATCAATCCTCCTAAACGATAACTCACCTGACGGACAGCAGCGATGACTCTGAGCTGATAGAAACAACAACACTGTGTCTTCGTTTACGGATCACAGAGACGCTGCTGACAGCAAAACGCTGCTCGCCACATCAAACACCTCTAAAGTGCTGCTGCTGCTGCTGCTAATGCTGCTGCTAATGCTGCTTCTGCTAATGCTGCTGTCGCTGCTGCTAATGCTGCTGCTGCTGCTGTCGCTGCTGCTGCTAATGCTGCTGCTAATGCTGCTGCTGTCGTTGCTGCTGCTGCTGCTAATGCTGCTGCTGCTAATGCTTATTAGCAGCATTATTCTCAACAGAAAGACTGTGTCATAAGCATCCTCTTACAAAGTTTAGACAAGATTATTTAATAAATACAAGATTTATTAAATAAGTGAAGCACTGTATTCTTGGAACTATTCAGATTGTTTTCTTAAGCATTAACAATACACCATGACAAGTAAAAGTACTGCATTGAAAATGTTACTTTAGAAGAAGTAAATAACGTGACAAAAATTACCCCTGTGAATGTTGTACTAGTATCACTAGGTCAGGAGAGAGAATATAACTTTAACACATGCAGCATATACTTCTATACAACCAGAGGAGTCGCCCCTGGTGGTCAGGAGAGAGAATGCAGCTTTAACACATGAAGCATAGACTTCTATACAACCAGAGGAGTCGCCCCCTGGTGGTCAGGAGAGAGAATGCAGCTTTAACACATGAAGCATAGACTTCTATACAACCAGAGGAGTCGCCCCCTGGTGGTCAGGAGAGAGAATGCAGCTTTAACACATGAAGCATAGACTTCTATACAACCAGAGGAGTCGCCCCCTGGTGGTCAGGAGAGAGAATGCAGCTTTAACACATGAAGCATAGACTTCTATACAACCAGAGGAGTCACCCCCTGGTGGTCAGGAGAGAGAATGCAGCTTTAACACATGGAGCATAGACTTCTATACAACCAGAGGAGTCGCCCCTGGTGGTCAGGAGAGAGAATGCAGCTTTAACACATGAAGCATAGACTTCTATACAACCAGAGGAGTCGCCCCCTGGTGGTCAGGAGAGAGAATGCAGCTTTAACACATGAAGTATAGACTTCTATACAACCAGAGGAGTCTCTCTAATCTAGCTGTTGTGGATGTTGTTTTTCCCGCTCTGACCCCGCTGCCCTCCGTCTTTCTGAAGAACTGCTCCCTCTGTTCTCCTGACTCTGAGGTCCTGGTCCTTTCTGAAGAGGGGGGGTGGTCCGAGGCTCTATTGATGACGGCTCATCAGCATGCAGGGGGGGCTCCTGCCATCCCCACGGCGACCAAATACAGCTTCTGTCCCCTCCGATTCACCCAATATTCACCCCTCCATCATCCAGCCTCTGCCTTTTATTATCGATTCCCTCAGACTTCACTGATTCGTTCTATTCATTTATGAAGTATTTAGTTCATTTTAATGGCAAAAGAGCTTCATTTACTTCTGTTTCAACCTCGTGGTTTTATGGATGTCAGTGCCGGTCACAGTCCACCACTTTGGTCCACACTTATAAAACTCAGCAGCTATTGAATAGATTGATTTGACATCATGTAAAGTCATTTTTGGCCCACGGGGGTTAATCTGACTTTTCACAGGTGTTCCGGTGTGGAGGTCCCTTGAGGAGTCATGAAACGACTGCAGTGGTATTTAAGAGGTAGAAAGGTCACGAGGAGGCATTACCATTCATTGGAAATGTTTTCCCGTTTCTGAAGAGGTTTCAGTGATCCTTGAAGAGGCTTTAGCTGTCCTTGAGGAGGTTAAAGAGGCAGCGAAGAGGTTCCAGGCTCCAGCGCAGCAGTAGTGTTTGCTTTTAAAGGGTCCAAGTCCACCTCTCTGCGGTCTCGGTCCGGTTGTTTTGGACCACCAGAGTACAATTACTGCCCAGACAAATCCCTCCAGAGTAAGAAGTACATGTTGCCTTGTTCGGCCGGGTTTTAATGCCCCTGAAGAGGTTCTTGGGAAGGTTTCAGATTTCCTTGATACGGTTGTTAGACGTCTTGGAGGACGTTTCAGGGTCACTGGGATACGTTGGCAGTCCTCATGAAGTTAAAGAGGTTTAAGTTGCTTCAGAGGCGTTCACTCTGTAAACAGTGTTATCACTGGTATGGTTGGCTGCAGTTTTATAAAAAGTGGGTTTGAGGTGAACACATTTAACAGACACTGCTGGCACTGACATTGTTTTTCAGGCACTGGTCAATTCTGAGAGTTTGAACTATTTTGGGTCTTCTTCCAGATTAGTGGTAAAAAAATAACATCCCAAATACACATTTAGGTGTCACTGTATTCTGATTGAGTGATACAGAGAGATATCCAAAAGGCTGTAAGATGTCAACAAAATTAACATGGCTTTATCTAATGTTCTTAGATATGCAGTTTTGCATATATATATTTTGCATCGTGTATTTCAGAAAAAGAAAAAAGTATTGTTCCAATGTAAGGACAATTATTATTGTCTGAGGAAGTTTCATTGGGATGTCTGTTAATAATCCCTATTCACCCGACATGTCTTCCCTCTACAAACGCCTGTCAGCCAATCAGAGAGCAGGATTGTGTTCCTACGGTTGCTGAGGTAAAAATGTTGGATGAGCTGAGTGACAGTCTGACAGGAAACAATCAGCCGCAAGTTGGTTCAGAAGTTCAGCAGCCGTCAGTCAAAACACCGAACTGGTAATTTGAAGCTCGTCGCGGCAGCAGAAGTTTGGAGGGATTGTTCTTCTTGTCTCACTTTTATAACTTTCATCACAGGAGAGTCGGAGCCTTTTAATGGCAACGTGTCAGCTGGTGGAGGCTGCAGACAGAAAACGCCTAAACTCAGAATCAACCTCTTTTCAAGCAATTATTCTTTTTGTGAACAGAACCAAATTCTGTTTTCTTTCAGAAGAAGTAGAATAAACATTATTCAACTTCCAGTCTGTCTGTGAACCGGATTCAAACAGCAGCAGTTTCTCACGTGTTAAACCAATGAAGCAATGAACACAATAACAAAAAGACAAAACCAGTATTTCCTGATCCTTCAGATCGAGGGGATCCAGCGCTGCAGCTGGCTGTTCAGCTCCTCTAGTGTAACCAGTGTAACCAGTGTAGCAGTATAGCACGGTGGAAATAACAAGTTAGTTAGCTAACTAGTGGACAGCTTGCTAGTTAGCTAGCTTGCTAATTCCACCGTGCTTTACTGCTACACTGGTTACAGAGCATAAGATGTGTTTCCATCCACTATTATTAGTATTAGGTTGTTAAAAGTTACACATTTCTACTCGTTTTTAATCGTCACTGCAAAATCTCACCTGAGTGAGTCTGACTTTTCCTTGAGGCGGTTCAGTTCGGACGTTAGCTCGCTCCAATGGCAACGGCACAAAGAAAAATGACCGCCGCTGTGACCGTCCGTTGAACAGGAATGTCCGGTCTACTTTCCATTGCCTTCTCTCATCTGGTCTGACCTGCAAAGTGAGAACAGAGAATCAAAGGAAACTAAATTCACTAAATCTTTTGCGAGTGACAATACAACATTTTGTCATCAAAACAAAGTCGCTTAAAGTGTTTGTTGCACATGACGGACTTCCTGCTCCTGCCTCAGGTCAGCTGGCGGCGGGGACCTGTGAGATCGTGACCCTGGACCGAGACAGCAGCCAGCCGAGGAGGACCATCGCCCGGCAGACGGCGCGCTGCGCCTGCAGGAAGGGAAAGATCGCCGGGACGACGCGAGCCGGACCGGCCTGCGTGGACGGTAAGACCCAGCGGCCACCAGCCCTCCAGACTAATGAGGACATATTCAGTTAATCTCGTTTGTCAATCTCACGGCTAGTTTGTCACGGTTGGGTTACAATGACATGACTGTCGGCAACCTCCGGGTCTGAATGGGAATGCGGAAGTTAAAGCTGCATTCTTTCTAATGGCCATGAGGGGGCGACTCTTTAAAAAAATAAATATTACTTTACGTTTTTTTTCTCTAAATGAGTTTTTTCTCAAACCTTGATCCATAAATCTCCACTTTAACAGCTCTTACATAAACACAACTCTCTTTATTCTGAAGGTTTCTACAGAGGGGTTTCTTAATATATCATTTATAACCTGATTTATACAACATACTTTCCTAAAATCATGGAGAAAATGGATTTTAAGGACGGTATTTTCTGATAATGAAGTGATATAAAGATAAATGCAACATTCCTTGTGTAAAAACAGTGATACTTGCAATACAAAAATAATTGATCAACCAGGTCAGTTTCATGACGGTAATATCAAAGTAGTTTTATCTTATTCATCTGCCGTGACTCCCCTCAAGTGTTCCCTGTGTATTTCGGAGGAAATGAAGAATTGATTGAGTGTATTTTTAGGGATATTAGTTATTTAAGATATTGCAGCTCTGCAGAATCTCTGAAGGAAACTAGCACGCGGACATGAGCAGCTTCCTCTAAATCCTCTTCTTCTGGACCGCGAGGTTCAGAAGGTCAGATCAGAGCTGCCCGGCCGGCTCCTCTTCCTGTTGTGACGGCAGCAGCTGGAGAGACTCGTCCGGCTCTGCCGGTGATTTCCAGACACTGTGGACGGCTGTTGAGAGGAACCGCTGCTTTCTCCTCTTTTAAACTCCACTTCACACGTTTTCTCCCTTTAGATTTGTCCTCAGATTATAGATTTTCCTCGCATCAGCATAAGTGTAATAGTTCCCTTTTAACTATTACAGTTATGGAAATGATCAGTCGACAATATTTAACAAAGATTGTTTTCACCTAAATCAGCAGAAAAACAACTTTAACTTGTTATGCCTCTACATAATTTCTTAAATTCACTTGCCTATAAGACACATACCCATGTTTTACATCATCTCATCTCTCTATATGAGGCCCCATTGTCATAAGACGTAAAGAGAAAATTTGACCCTAAAGATGAAAAATGGAATCCTGAGTTTGGAAATTCTTCATATCTGTTGTGAAAACATAACTTTACTCATGTGCTTGAAATTAGTTTACCAAAGGTCTTCTGTTCACAAACGCAGTGAAATATATGAATAAAATGGTAGATACATGTAAAACCAAATTTTTTTATTATCTTTTTTTGAGCAGTGTGGTCTGTCACTCACAATGAGACTGAGGAATGACTTCATACTGCAGATCAAGCTTCATGGGAATGTTCATGTGTGCAAATGAAAAATGAACATTACAACAATTCTTTTTTCTTCTTAAATAAAAATATGTATTATATACAAAGAAGAAAAAATGTCAGAAATATAAAAACAGAAAAACTATTAACACATTCGGACCATTAACGATATAAACACGGCCTGCGTCTACGGCATATCATGCCAGGCCTTGAAGCAGTTCCTGTCCAGCTGCAGGCAGAGGGAGACGCCACACTCGCTGAACTTCCACGGTGTGTCTTTTCTCCGGCCTTTCGTTTTACAATGCTCACACATCCTGCGCCCCGTTGTGGCCTGCAGCTTGGGGCAGGCGGCGGCGACGAGCACAGGAAGGTGACCTGCGGCCGACTGGGCCGCGGCGCGGCTTTCCGCAGAGCTCGGCGGTCAGATGCTCCACGAAGCCGCTGTGCGTCATGGCCGTGGCTCCCTGGGCCAGACACAGCTCCCTGTGGAGGACGAAGCTGTTGGTGGTGGCGATGTCCAGGAAATGATAGAAAAGCTTCCTGTACCAGCGCATGGTCTTGTGCTGCGCAGAGTAATACTGGATGAGCCGGTCCGACGGAGCGACTCCGCCCACGCGCTCGTTGTACTCTGCGACCGGCGTGGGACAGGCCACCGGTGCCCGTGACTACGAGCCGCCCGGCTGCTTCACCCTCCTCCGCACGGTACCCCCGGAGTACGCCGAGTGAATGGTGGAGCAGACCGACACTTCCTCCACGTCCATCCATTTCACAAAGACGATGGGGCCGTCGCGGATCCATCGCATGGAGCCTCTCGCCGACTTCCTTGTGAGGGCGCTCGCGTCCGTCCGAGGGCACCCCCTCCGGTGCTCCCAGTACGGCCCACAGGCAGCAAACCCGCGGTCGTGGAGATCCATGAAGAGCTTGGGGCTGGAATGGAAATGGTCCATGTAGACGTGGTAGCCTGTGCCGAGGCAACCGGGGCGCACAAGGGACATGACGACGTCGTAGGACAGGCCTTGACCGGAGGGGACGCTGCTTTTGCCGGTGTAAATAGAAAAGTCCACCGTGTAGCCGTTTCTGGAGTCAGCCAAGACGAACAACTTGATCCCACGTTTAGCCCTGGAGGCGACCGCCCTCTCGCCCACAGCCAGGTCTCTGTGGGGGTGGTACAAGGCCTTACAGGCAGACCTGATGGTGTCCATCAGGGGTTTCACCCTGAAAAGCGTGTCGTGGTCAGCGGCGCCCTCTTTACGGTCATTGTGGACGTCCTCGTCAGGGTCGCTGAGATGAAGGTTCCACGATATCGTGCTGTACGTGTCTCGTGACATGACCTGACACGGGAACGGCAAGGAAAAAATATGATTCTGCCTCCAGTATTCTGTGACACTGTCCAGCTTCACCATGCCGATGTAGAGCAGCAACCCCATGTACTTGTAAAAAGAAAATACATCCAAGTCCGTCCATTTATATTTTCTCCCGATGGCCTTTTGCTTAGCAGCCTGTTTGTTTGTGTTGGTACACAGAGTCTGTACCGCGTGTTCAGGGAAGAACATTTTGAACAGTTCAGCGGGCGTTGCTGTGGCGCTGAGCTGTGGACCGGGTGTCCGGGC
Organism: Cottus gobio; assembly: GCA_023566465.1. Classification (NCBI taxonomy): domain Eukaryota; kingdom Metazoa; phylum Chordata; class Actinopteri; order Perciformes; family Cottidae; genus Cottus; species Cottus gobio. Next base: position 2,166,356 of record CM042223.1, on the reverse strand, counting down.
CGGCTGGAACCTGGAGGCCGGGGGGGCGGGTCCGGGTCTGTGGCCGACTTCCACGACAAGTGGCAGGAGGCAGGAGGCAGCAGCTGTGAATCCTCTCTGTAAAATAAATGTCAGTTGGTTGAAAGATGGCGGTGTCGTTAACAGGAACAAAAAAAGTTGCAAATCAAAGTGTAGTAAAACTTGGGCTGCAACTAAAGCATTGTCAATCAAAAGCATTAATTTCCACCCTTTATTCCTTTATATTTTAGGGGTCTTTCCTCTACCTCCGCCATGTTTCAGAACAACGCTACGGGTCCCCGGTGGTCTTTCGCGCTCAACCTTTTTTTAATACTCAAACTCCGCGACTTATTGAGTGACGTAATAATCGCGCGACACAACGAATCGATAATGAAATCCGTTGCCAACTCTTTTAATAATCGAATTGAATCGATTCGTTGCAGCAGCCCTACGTGAAACACGTACCCATCTTCAAACGGATCCTGTTTGTTGGCGTACTCCTCTTCGTCGCAGGGATCGAACCCTTCCGGCTCCGACGCGGCGCCGTCGTCCTCGTCGCTGCTTCCCCGGGTCACCGGGCGTGCTTCCTCCGTGTTGGACGGCTTCGTGGGCGGCGGCATGATGTCGCTTCTCTCTGCCTGACGACTGGAGCTGTTTATCAACAGGCTCGTTCAAAGGAGCTGCTTCCCGCCTGGAGTCCAGACGAGAGCAGCGTCATCATCAGGGGGCGGAGTCAAGTCGCACAGCTTTCAGTTGACTTCAAAGTTTACACCGGAAGTCACAGAAAAAAGCACTTCCCGTTAGTTCCGATGTGTAGTTTACGGATCCCTTTTTGATTTATTCATGTGTTTATAAATATATATTCATGTATAAACGTGTGTGTAGCTGCTTCCTTTATTATTTTTATGTCAGCCTGTGAAATACAGCATTACTGGTGTTGATATGTGTTATATAAATAAACTGCATTAGTATCAACCACACACGATATGTTTTCAGATAAAACATGAGACTAATAGTCAACAATCAAGCGTTAAATATTACAACTACACATACAATAAGAATGTATCACCTGGTGTTCGCTGTCAAATCTAAGAGCCAATCAGCTCTCTGATGCTGATATGGCGAGAGCCAGGCGTTTCCCATCATGCACCGGGCCACGCTTTCGGTGGAGAGCTGCTGCGGCGCCTGGCTCTAAAATCGACGGCCGCCTCGCTCTCGTGAGATTATCGTTGACCACGTGTGCATGACGTCAGAGCAAGTCTGACACAAATCTACCCAGCATGCATTGCGCACCGATCGCCGGCAATCAGTTCTGCGTAGAACTGGCTCATCTCGAACGAACCTATTTACCTCAGGTGTGTAGTCCTTTGAGATTTCCTGAGTGTTCATTGGTTAGGTATTTCCCAAAATGTCCACGGACACAGGATTCAACTAATCACGGTCTAGTTGTTGTTAAACTTTTCTTTTTGCCCCGCCCCCTCAGAGGAAGACACAGGTTGACGTAAATCATTGTAACTGTGACCTTTACAGAGCTGCCGTTGGTATTCATGTCAGTTCGTGTTTTCTGAACTCAGAAGTCTCTTCAGAGTTTCTTTGGAGACCAACTGGTGTATTTAAGATAAACAATACAAACTGTATTCAATCCAAGGGACAGAAGACGAGTAGATATGAAATAACAACAAAGGTGCAAGAGAGAATGAACAGAAACACAAATATAAAGAAGGTTAAGGATCACGAGCATCATGTAGTGTGGGAAGAAGTATGCAGAACAGTTACTCAATTATAAATATCCCTAAAAGGTCACAATAATTACCCGATCAATTTATCGGATATATGGTCATGGCCTCGTTCATTTTTACGTTATCCACTTATTGTACGATATATATTTATGGACTTTACCTTGATCATTTTTTGCTGACCTCAATATTGCCTGTTGTGTTTGCATGCTCTTTTAACATTTTATTTATACTTTGTAGGTGCATATTCATATCAGGTGAGGTCTTTGCTATTTATTTATTTTTAAATCCGCTTTGGGGATATTTTCCGAGTGCAGACATTTCAGAACCTCTTAAATAAAACTGTTTGGATCCTCGTGACCTTTCAGCTGCGCGTCGTGGTATTTATGTCTGTTGTCTGCTGAAGCCTCCCAGAAAGAGGCCGATCTGGCTGCAGCTTCTCATCCGAGTCCCGGTCCCCGTGTGGGGGGGTAATCCCAGCATGGATCACAGTGGCGGGGTAATCCCAGCATGGATCACAGTGGAGGGGTAATCCCAGCATGCATCACAGTGGAGGGGTAATCCCAGCATGCATCACAGTGGAGGGGTAATCCCAGCATGCATCACAGTGCAGGGGTAATCCCAGCATGCATCACAGGTAGTCGCACTGAGTGGAGAAACCATCCGGAAGCAACAAATACAAAGACTTCATCAGGATGGAAAGAAAACTGCTGTTGAGTCTCAAATTGGACCAAAACCCTGAACCCAGAACCATGAACCCAGAACCATGAACCCTGAACTCTGAACTCTGAACCCAGAACCCAGAACCATGAACCCAGAACCATGAACCCAGAACCCAGAACCCAGAACCATGAACCCAGAACCCTGAACTCAGAACCCAGAACCCAGAACCATGAACCATGAACCATGAACCCTGAACCCAGAACCCTGAACTCTGAACCATGAACCCAGACCCATGAACCCAGAACCCAGAACCATGAACCCAGAACCATGAAATCAGAAACCATGAACCATGAACCCAGAACCCAGAAACCAGAACCCTGAACTCAGAACCCTGAACCCAGAACCATGAACCCAGAACCCTGAACCCAGAACCATGAACCCAGAACCCTGAACTCAGAACCCTGAACCCAGAACCATGAACCCTGAACCCAGAACCCAGAACCCAGAACCCTAAACCCAGAACCATGAACCCAGAACCATGAACCCAGAACCATGAACCATGAACCATAAACCCAGAACCCAGAACCATGAACCCTGAACCCAGAACCCTGAACTCTGAACTCTAAACCCTGAACCATGAACCATGAACCCTGAACCCAGAACCCAGAACCATGAACCCAGAACCCTGAACCCTGACCAGAGAGGATCGGTGTCCACCTTGCCAGACAAGAACCGAGCTATGAATTTGAAAAGGGCCCCAAAGCTCTGAGCTCGTGTCACGAAACAAACAATTAAAAAATATATATAAGAAAATACATTTTGCAGAAGCAGTAAATATTTTATAGCAGTAAAAATACTTTAGTTTTCCTTCTATTTATGACTTCATGATTTTCATAATTAATTGTGATGGATCTGCATATTATCATTACTTTTATTTTGTGATGATTAAATCTGAGACAACTATTTATGAGTTATGAGGAAACGAAGCCTTGAGGAGCTCATACCGTGACCTTGTGACCTCATAATCTTATGATTATGACATCATTGAGACGAGGATCCTCTTTGGAAGCTGCAGTTTGATGATGAACATATTTCTTCTAGACTTCAGCAGTAAAACTATAGAAAACATTTCATAATGAGTAAAAGCAGGTGACGGATGACATCTCTTCCAAACAGCAATGGCTCCACTTCCTGTTCAGGAACTCTCTCCACCTCCATCTGCTCGTCCTTCGCCTCTTTTCGCTCGTTCCTCTCGGGGGAGCGACGCGGACGCCGGCTTCTTTGATGAATGAAGCGATTACAAGATGGCCGCCTCTCTTTCCGGATAAATGAACCGCGCTGAGCGGCGGATTGATCGCGGCGCGGCCGCTCGTTAATCAGCGCTCGCAGGTGTTCAGGTGCTCACTGATACCTGAGATTAATCCAGCCGACACCCAACACCTGCTTGTTTACCTTCTGGTCCACAAACAAAGGACCAACATATATATATCTATATATCTATATAGATATATAGATATATATATAATACAATCACATGTAGCCCACACTACATCAAATATTATAGTAATAATAGCTGATTGTTGATGTTTTTCTTTCCTTCCCTTCCATGAAAACTAATAACAATCTTATGTATTATTCATATTTTAAACGGTTCTGGCTTCAGAAGAAGATTTAAACTTCCATTTAGTTTAGTTTGTTCCCATCGGGACTGAAACCAATGCTCAGAAATGCTGTTGCCATGGTAATCAACATCCAAATCAGTATTTGTATGCATTGTTGTTTCCCATTTTTATTTAAAATGTTATTATTTAAAATGTTTTCTTTCTCTCCATCTCTCTCTCCCTCTCTCTCTTCATTTCTCTCTCCCTCTCTCTCTCTCTCAATGTGAGGATTTAATTAAGTGTCACGGCTGAGGGGTGCTGCTGCTGTTCAATAGGAAATTGGTTAGATAATAACGAGCTAACAGCTAACGGGCTAATGGGCTAACAGGCTAACAGGCTAGCGGGCTAACGGCTCTCACTCCCCGCTCCAGAGAACTGATTACCTGCTCATGTTTGACAGGCTCGACTCTCGTTTACTTTTCTTTCCCTGAGCTCACAGAGTAATTCAGAGTCCTACTGTGGGTGTGTGTGTGTGTGGGGGGGGTACTTCACTAATACCTGTTGAAAGTATTTATACTGCGAAGGGTTGTGTAGTGATGTTGTTATGAAGCTCAGTGAGTTGCTCTGGATACAATGCGTGCGTTGCAATGCGTGCGTTACGATGCGTGCGTTACGATGCGTGCGTTACGATGCGTGCGTTACGATGCGTGCGTTACGATGCGTGCGTTACGATGCGTGCGTTACGATGCGTGCGTTACGATGCGTGCGTTACGATGCGTGCGTTACGATGCGTGCGTTACGATGCGTGCGTTACGATGGGTGCGTTACGATGCGTGCGTTACGATGCGTGCGTTACGATGCGTGCGTTACGATGCGTGCGTTACGTGTGCGTTACGTGTGCGTTACGTGTGCGTTGCGTGTGCGTTACGATGCGTGTGTTACGATGCGTGTGTTACGATGCGTGTGTTACGATGCGTGTGCGTTACGATGCGTGCGTTACGATGCGTGCGTTACGATGCGTGCGTTACGATGCGTGCGTTACGATGCGTGCGTTACGATGGGTGCGTTACGATGGATGCGTTACGATGCGTGCGTTACGATGCGTGCGTTACGATGGATGCGTTACGATGCGTGCGTTACGATGCGTGCGTTACGATGCGTGCGTTACGTGTGCGTTACGTGTGCGTTACGTGTGCGTTACGTGTGCGTTACGTGTGCGTTACGTGTGCGTTACGTGTGCGTTACGATGGGTGCGTTACGATGCGTGCGTTACGATGGGTGCGTTACGATGCGTGCGTTACGATGCGTGCGTTACGATGCGTGCGTTACGATGCGTGCGTTACGTGTGCGTTACGTGTGCGTTACGTGTGCGTTACGTGTGCGTTGCGTGTGCGTTACGATGCGTGTGTTACGATGCGTGTGTTACGATGCGTGTGCGTTACGATGCGTGCGTTACGATGCGTGCGTTACGATGGGTGCGTTACGATGGGTGCGTTACGATGCGTGCGTTACGATGCGTGCGTTACGATGCGTGCGTTACGATGCGTGCGTTACGTGTGCGTTACGTGTGCGTTACGTGTGCGTTACGTGTGCGTTACGTGTGCGTTACGTGTGCGTTACGTGTGCGTTACGATGCGTGCGTTACGATGCGTGCGTTACGATGGGTGCGTTACGATGCGTGCGTTACGATGCGTGCGTTACGATGCGTGCGTTACGATGCGTGCGTTACGTGTGCGTTACGTGTGCGTTACGTGTGCGTTGCGTGTGCGTTACGATGCGTGTGTTACGATGCGTGTGTTACGATGCGTGTGCGTTACGATGCGTGCGTTACGATGCGTGCGTTACGATGCGTGCGTTACGATGCGTGCGTTACGATGCGTGCGTTACGATGGGTGCGTTACGATGGATGCGTTACGATGCGTGCGTTACGATGCGTGCGTTACGATGCGTGCGTTACGTGTGCGTTACGTGTGCGTTACGTGTGCGTTACGTGTGCGTTACGTGTGCGTTACGTGTGCGTTACGTGTGCGTTACGATGGGTGCGTTACGATGCGTGCGTTACGATGGGTGCGTTACGATGCGTGCGTTACGATGCGTGCGTTACGATGCGTGCGTTACGATGCGTGCGTTACGTGTGCGTTACGTGTGCGTTACGTGTGCGTTACGTGTGCGTTGCGTGTGCGTTACGATGCGTGTGTTACGATGCGTGTGTTACGATGCGTGTGCGTTACGATGCGTGCGTTACGATGCGTGCGTTACGATGGGTGCGTTACGATGGATGCGTTACGATGCGTGCGTTACGATGCGTGCGTTACGATGCGTGCGTTACGATGCGTGCGTTACGATGCGTGCGTTACGTGTGCGTTACGTGTGCGTTACGTGTGCGTTACGTGTGCGTTACGTGTGCGTTACGTGTGCGTTACGTGTGCGTTACGATGCGTGCGTTACGATGCGTGCGTTACGATGCGTGCGTTACGATGCGTGCGTTACGATGCGTGCGTTACGATGGGTGCGTTACGATGCGTGCGTTACGATGGGTGCGTTACGATGCGTGCGTTACGATGCGTGCGTTACGATGCGTGCGTTACGTGTGCGTTACGTGTGCGTTACGTGTGCGTTACGTGTGCGTTACGTGTGCGTTACGTGTGCGTTGCGTGTGCGTTACGATGCGTGCGTTACGATGCGTGCGTTACGATGGGTGCGTTACGATGGGTGCGTTACGATGCGTGCGTTACGATGGGTGCGTTACGATGCGTGCGTTACGATGCGTGCGTTACGATGCGTGCGTTACGTGTGCGTTACGTGTGCGTTACGTGTGCGTTACGTGTGCGTTACGTGTGCGTTGCGTGTGCGTTACGATGCGTGTGTTACGATGCGTGTGTTACGATGCGTGTGCGTTACGATGCGTGCGTTACGATGCGTGCGTTACGATGGGTGCGTTACGATGGATGCGTTACGATGCGTGCGTTACGATGCGTGCGTTACGATGCGTGCGTTACGATGCGTGCGTTACGATGCGTGCGTTACGTGTGCGTTACGTGTGCGTTACGTGTGCGTTACGTGTGCGTTACGTGTGCGTTACGTGTGCGTTACGTGTGCGTTACGTGTGCGTTACGATGCGTGCGTTACGATGCGTGCGTTACGATGCGTGCGTTACGATGCGTGCGTTAAGATGCGTGCGTTACGATGCGTGCGTTACGATGCGTGCGTTACGTGTGCGTTGCGTGTGCGTTACGATGCGTGTGTTACGATGCGTGTGCGTTACGATGCGTGTGTTACGATGCGTGTGTTACGATGCGTGTGCGTTACGATGCGTGTGCGTTACGATGCGTGCGTTACGATGCGTGCGTTACGATGCGTGCGTTACGATGCGTGCGTTACGATGGGTGCGTTACGATGGGTGCGTTACGATGCGTGCGTTACGATGCGTGCGTTACCATGCGTGCGTTACGATGCGTGCGTTACGATGCGTGCGTTACGATGCGTGCGTTACCATGCGTGCGTTACGATGCGTGCGTTACGTGTGCGTTACGTGTGCGTTACGTGTGCGTTACGTGTGCGTTACGTGTGCGTTACGTGTGCGTTACGTGTGCGTTACGTGTGCGTTACGTGTGCGTTACGTGTGCGTTACGTGTGCGTTACGTGTGCGTTACGTGTGCGTTACGTGTGCGTTACGTGTGCGTTGCAATGCGTGCGTTACGATGCGTGCGTTACGATGCGTGCGTTACGATGCGTGCGTTACGATGCGTGCGTTACGATGGGTGCGTTACGATGCGTGCGTTACGATGCGTGCGTTACGATGCGTGCGTTACGATGCGTGCGTTACGATGCGTGCGTTATGTGAGCGTGCGTTACGATGCGTGCGTTATGTGAGCGTGCGTTATGTGTACGTTACGATGTGTGTGTTACGATGTGTGTGTTACGATGTGTGTTACGATGCGTGCGTTATGATGCGTGCGTTATGTGAGCGTGCCTTACGATGCGTGCGTTATGTGTGCGTTATGTGTACGATGTGTGCGTTATGATGTGTGCGTTACGATGTGTGCATTACGATGTGTGCATTACGACGTGTGCGTTACGATGTGTGCGGTACGATGTGTGCGTTACGATGTGTGCGTTACGATGTGTGCGTTACGATGTGTGCGTTATGTGTGCGGTATGTGTGCGATATGTACGGACACTTGGTCTTCTCTTCCTGCAGCTGCTACAATAATAATGTGTGTCATATGTGTGGAAATCTTTTAATAAGTCTTGATTATTAACTTTTGAATTCAATCTGTTTTGCACAACGGTCAACTAGCAAGCTATGAGTTACATACTGCCTTAAATATAATATATGTACTATATTATGAATATATACATGTTGAGTATTTGAGAGCTGTACATTGAGAGCAATGTTTTAACATTTGATTATCATGTAAATTATGATAATCTAATGAGGAGACCGCTCTAAGTAGCTTCATTAATCACAGGCATTTGTTGCAGGAAGTGTTTCTCTGATTCATGTTGTTCTGCTGGAAGCGTCCTCCGTAATGAGGAACATCGCTTTGTGTTCTCCGTTGTGCGTCGGTTCCCCCTCTGGGACGGCGGCCATCTTTGATGAGATGCACGTAGTTAACTGCTGACAGATGTTTGTTCCATATTCTGCTGAATAAAGTAGCAGCTTGCTCTTAATCATACGCTGGAGTCACAGTGGATGATGGACTTATGAGAAGACGATATCAGGTTGCATTATGGGAAATTTGAGTGAACTATAAAAGTGAAGTTATCTCAGCCCCTTACCTCACTGAACATCCTGTGATTCTGTTTATTTGCCGTTTCCTGCTCAATTAAACTCCTCAAACACACCCCTCCTTGTCTTCCTCCTCTTCATCACCCCTCCCCTCTCTCAGTGGGCTAATCAGGAAGCCACGATATGCAAATGTGGTGTTGAGAATGTCCTATTTCTTTATAAATAGCCGAGTGTGATGAAGAGGAGGTGTGTACAGTAAACAGGATCAGTCCTGTTGGACTGAGTCTGGTTGCTTCTCTGTGTTTCTGCTGTTTCCTTTTGGAGATTTAAAGAATAATAATAATAATGATAATGATAATTTTAAAAAAAAAGTGTCATAATCTCAAGAGACAGGGTAAGACAATTGTGATGAAGGGGAAACAAGAACAAGTTTTAAAAAGATAATAAATGAAAAAAGCAAAAGTCGTATTTTGTTGCACTTTTTCATGAATAGACTGTATGATGTTTATTTATTATTTATTAAAGGAGAAAAAGTGAAAACATTCCTCTCACCAAATATTACAATCTTTTTCTAAATGTAGTTTACTCCCAAAAGACATTACTGTATGATACTTTCTCCTCCTCCCTGAATTTATTAATGATTATTATTATTTACAAAGATCCAAGAATAGTGCAGAAAACTGAATAAAAACTGAATTATAAATACAAATCAGCTGTTTTCCTGCTGATGAATGTTTTCAGGCTTTGAAAACATCTTTTTAAAATCAAATTATATTCCATATTGTTCACAATCTAAAAACATTCAATTCATAATTTCTTCCACTCAGGAGGAAGTGTGTCACACAACAAGAGTCAGTAACGTCGTGTAAACAAACACAACAACATAACGATGAAGACGTGAACTCAGCTGTCTCTCCTCCTCTTCCTCCTCTTCCTCAGTTCGCATCGTGTGGACTCGACAGTGGTGTGAGATGTCTCCGTGTTTGGACGACGAAGGTTGCGACCTCCTGGTCAACCGGTCGGGCTGGACCTGCACGCAACCCGGGGGCCGGGTCAAGACCACCACGGTGAGACCGCATGACGACTTCCTGTTTACGAGTGCCACCATTTCCTGTATATAGAGGATGTATAGGTGGCTCAGTGGTTAGCAAGTCAGTCTTTCAATCAGAAGGTCGGTGGTTCAAACTCCGGCAGTCCGTGTCGTTGTGTCCTTGAGCAAGACACTTAACCCTCATTGCTCACCGTTGCTGTGTCTACGGTCTACTGTATAGCATGTAAGTCACTTTGGATAAAAGCGTCAGCTAAATGAAATGTAATGTAATATATAAAAACATTTTTATTTTTAAACAAAAACACATTATTGGCTATTATTAACCAATTAATTATTAACCAATTAATTATTGTAATAAAATAATCGGCTCGATCCGCTCCTTTAAGTTTGATGTGAGCGCCCCGTTAAAAATACTGTATTTAAGAATATTGAATAACTTTCAACCAATCCACCTTCAGTGTGAGGGGATGCATGGATTTCTAGGGAGATGAGGAAATGAAAATTAGGGCGGAACGTTCTATTTACGACCAAAAAAAAAGAAGAAGAGAAACTCTCTTCATCTTCTCCTCTTTGTTCCGGTGCCAAGCAGCACCTCCAACACCAGGGAGGCTCCACGCCGCCCTGAGCCGCATGTCGGACCACGCTGTTGTTGGTTTTGCTATAAATATATATTCATATAGAACATACATATATAAAGCTTGGCAGAGAGCCCTCTATGAAACAAAGTACTCCTCCAGGTGTTGTTGCAACAAGGAATGCTCTGTAATGTGCAGAACCCAAACCATGATCTTACAGTTTTTCTCAATTGCTAAAACACTAAAACCCATTGGCTGAACAAAGATCTCAGTTGCCTGAACTCATTTAGTTAATTGTGCAGTCTGTTGTCAATACCTTAAACTATTTCACATGGTAAAACACAATTTGCAGATCTCACTTACACTTTTCAGCAAAGCTCTAAACACATTCTCAGTCTCAAAACACATTCTGCACTCTAATGCACATGTCATCCATACTGGTAAACACAAGTGGCAAAAATCAAATACAAATAGAGAACACATGTCATTGATTAAACACAGTCACTCAAAATTGATTTCACTTGTATCAAATGATGTGACACAACCAATATAAGCTTGTGATGTCGACAAAGTGCTCTGGCCTGACCCAGCCCAAAGACAAGAAGAAGCACATTGATGACATGTTGACTCCTTTGATTTGTGTCCCCTTTACTGTAGTATTGTACACTGTAGTAGGCCTACAGTGCATTCTAGGCTGTATAATGTACTATAAACAAAGTGTATGGCCTTGAACATTGTGCTTTCTATTTGTTACAGTACTGACTGCTCAATACATTTTGACTGGTTGCAGGTTCATATCAACAAAGAACAAGAATTACAGTATCACAGAGACAAAGGACACGTTTGTGAGATGCAGGGTACCGTACTGTAGAAATAGGGGTTCAAGGAGGAGGAAGAACAAAAGAAATTGCAAAGAGCAAAGCAGAGTAGTAATTTCTGATACATTTTGAGCTACTGTAATAGTAACATGTTTTCGTTCATCAAAAGACAATGATGGATAAATATGAAATTTAAGATTAAAAACCTACTTCTCCCTGAGAACTATATGTTTTGAACAATGTGTTTTCTATTTATTGGTGTATTGTTTACTGACTGCTTGATAGTGTATATTATTTTGATCACTTTGTTTATGATTTGAGAGCAGTGTTTGATTTTGAGCACAGGTAAATCTGTTTTGAGGCGAAAGTTTCATTTTGCAAGAGGATTCAGAGGTTTTGTAAATAGTGCTTGAAGATGAGGTTTTGTGTTTACAGTTTTGAGAAAATGGGTGACCGTTTCAAGAAATGTGTCTTAGCAATCGAAAAAAACTGTATTACAGTTTTTCTCGATTGCTAAGACACAATTCCTGGAACAACTCACCATTTTTTCAAATCTTCACACACAATTTTAAAAACTCACACCCAACAGTCCAAACATCTAACTTCTGGGTCCCAATCAGTCTTTACCCTCAGACAATACACACAAGCTGTCAAAACACAGACTACATTAGTGTTTGTTACACACAGGAGGGATTAATTCAACACACTGCCACCAAAATGTCAATAATAGGGTTTATTCACAGCACTTCCAGATTGAGCACATATACAGGTTCATCAGCATCGGCATCAATATCAGCATGATCTTGTCTCAGGTCAGGGTCAGGCCATAGTATTTCACACATTATGTCTTCTCTCGCCAGGCAGCGTGGGAAATATCCCCTTGTGTGTCTGATCCAACCCTGGATAGATTCCAGAGAAATATCCTCACATGCATTCACCATTGCCTCCAGGGGCCGGTTTTTCAAAAGTAATCTGATCGGATTACGGCTATCGGATTGGATCAAATCTTGAAAATGGGTATTTCAAAAGAAAAAAAGGATTCAGAAATTGGATTGGATCACGTAATCTAATCTTGTTGTTGATCCGGATCAAACCTTGAGTTTGGGTTTTTCAAAACTTTTTGGTAGGATTTTGATCATTTTGATCCCAAAAATCAGGATTAAACTGATCCCAGCAGGAGGGTGGATTCATGGTGGATATCAGTAATAAAACTAGGTAATTAAAATTGGTTAGTTAAATAATACAACATTTATATCATGCATTTTACAGTATTTATATTTATTCATCAATTTCACTTGAATTGTTCAACAGGAAGTACATAAAGTAGGTAGGCTATGTAGGCTAGCAACCTTTCAGTACAGCAAATTATAAATTATGACTATTTCGGGGGCAGAAGTACAGATCCATCTAGCAGAGGAACAGTTTATTCTTGCCCGACTGCAGCAAACCAAGGCCAGACTCGAGATCCGCCTCCTAAAGGCCAAGTTTGGACAAGCTGGTCTCTCCACAGCAGACGAAGCAGATGATGATGATGAAGAAGAAGAAGAACTAAGAAGTAATTTATTTTGTTAAGTATTGGACATTTAAGCCTTTTTTTATCCAGTTCAATTCAATAAATATTTGTTTGAAACCTGTTCGAAACATCCATAATGTATTTGTGAGTGATGTATTTATTTGTTGTAGGTCTCAGATGAGTGGACTGCCTGTTTCCAAGAAATGGACAATGGAGGGGGATGTTTATATTGTTTGTTTGCTGTTCCGTTCAGTCCTATTTTCTGTTCAAATAAAGCATATTGGAGTGACCCCACACTATTCTACCTGTTGTTCTTTACATAGCTACATTGTGATAGTCCCATTTAGACCACAGGTAATACAGATTTGGTAATCCTGAAAAGTTTGAATCCGGATCAGAGTAATCCAATCCCACATTGCTTTGAAAAACCACCATAAAAATAGAATGGATTACGTGATCCTGGATAGCAGAAAAAGAGATTTCCAAATCTGGATCAGTTTGATCCAGATTAAAACTTTTGAAAAACCGGTCCCAGGAGATTGTGCTGCGGTCATAGACTCTCCATCGCCATGCTGAGAAAAATTCCTCTATTGGATTCAGAAAAGGGGAGTATGCTGGCAGAAAAAGGACCCTGAACCTGGGGTGGTCATTGATGGCTGGACTAGTTGGCCAGCTTCTTTCATTGTCCTCCCATGTACCACCACATGATGAACAACAGTGGCACGGATTTCATCAGAAATTACTTGTCTTTGCTGTCCTCTGCCTCTGCCTCTTCCTCTACCTCTCCCTCTGCCTCTGCCTCTGCCTCTCCCTCTCCCTCTCCCTCTTCCTCTCCCTCTCCCTCTCCCTCTCCCTCTCCCTCTGCCTCTGCCTCTCCCTCTTCCTCTTCCTCTCTCTTGTCTCTCAACCTCTGCATGGTTGGGATCCATTGTTCCAAAGGACATGAGCATGCCTCTAAGCTCTATTTATTGACCCCCAATTCTGATTGGTGTGTTAACAATTTTCAGGCTGAGTGTTTTCACCTTGAGAAGTGTGTAGTTTATGTTATGATAACTTGAGTTAATTATATTGAGAGCATGTGTTTGCTGAATGAACACGTAGTGTAAAGAATGATTTATTTGGTCACTTTTGTGTAAGGTTTTGCAGAAAGTGTTTTGAATATTGAGACATGTGTGGACACAGGTGAATTGTGTTTTTGGTTATGGGAAATGTGTGTGTGCTTCTGGGAATGACGAAAAGGTTTGGGTGTTTGTGCTACAGGAACCAGGTTTTGTGTTTTAGCAATCGAGAAAAAATGTAAAGTTTATAAAAAAACACTTTTGTAAACAAACATATCGATGGCTTTGTATTGTATGTATTGAGAACCCTTAACAGACCCGTTCTGTGAAACACAAGCTCTTTCTATTGTGTTGACCTCCCCTCTTAGGGTTCTCCATGTAGAACATGCAGCTGCTCTCAGGGTTCTCCATGTAGAATATGCAGCTGCTCTCAGGGTTCTCCATGTAGAACATGCAGCTGCTCTCAGGGTTCTCCATGTAGAACATGCAGCTGCTCTCAGGGTTCTCCATGTAGAACATGCAGGTGCTCTCAGGGTTCTCCATGTAGAACATGCAGGTGCTCTCAGGGTTCTCCATGTAGAACATGCAGCTGCTCTGAGGGTTCTCCATGTAGAACATGCAGCTGCTCTCTGGGTTCTCCATGTAGAACATGCAGGTGCTCTCAGGGTTCTCATGTAGAACATGTAGCTGCTCTTGGGGATCTCCATGTAGAACATGCAGCTGCTCTCAAGGTTCTCCATGTAGAACATGCAGCTGCTCTCAGGGTTCTCCATGTAGAACATGCAGCTGCTCTCAGGGTTCTCCATGTAGAACATGCAGCTGCTCTCAAGGTTCTCCATGTAGAACATGCAGCTGCTCTCAAGGTTCTCCATGTAGAACATGCAGCTGCTCTCGGGGTTCTCCATGTAGAACATGCAGCTGCTCTCGGGGTTCTCCATGTAGAACATGCAGCTGCTCTCGGGGTTCTCCATGTAGAACATGCAGCTGCTCTCAGGGTTCTCCATGTAGAACATGCAGGTGCTCTCAGGGTTCTCCATGTAGAACATGCAGCTGCTCTCAAGGTTCTCCATGTAGAACATGCAGCTGCTCTCAAGGTTCTCCATGTAGAACATGCAGCTGCTCTCGGGGTTCTCCATGTAGAACATGCAGCTGCTCTCGGGGTTCTCCATGTAGAACATGCAGCTGCTCTCGGGGTTCTCCATGTAGAACATGCAGGTGCTCTCAGGGTTCTCCATGTAGAACATGCAGGTGCTCTCAGGGTTCTCCATGTAGAACATGCAGCTGCTCTGAGGGTTCTCCATGTAGAACATGCAGCTGCTCTCGGGGTTCTCCATGTAGAACATGCAGGTGCTCTCAGGGTTCTCATGTAGAACATGTAGCTGCTCTTGGGGATCTCCATGTAGAACATGCAGCTGCTCTCAAGGTTCTCCATGTAGAACATGCAGCTGCTCTCAGGGTTCTCCATGTAGAACATGCAGCTGCTCTCAGGGTTCTCCATGTAGAACATGCAGCTGCTCTCAAGGTTCTCCATGTAGAACATGCAGCTGCTCTCAAGGTTCTCCATGTAGAACATGCAGCTGCTCTCGGGGTTCTCCATGTAGAACATGCAGCTGCTCTCGGGGTTCTCCATGTAGAACATGCAGCTGCTCTCAGGGTTCTCCATGTAGAACATGCAGGTGCTCTCGGAGTTCTCCATGTAGAACATGCAGCTAGTCTCAGGGTTCTCCATGTAGAACATGCAGTTTTTACACCTTTTTACACCTATTATATTTATTATGATTTATCTCTTCAGATTTCTTCCTAACCATTAACCTGCTTATTGTTCCCATTGTTATGACTTATTTATATTATTTATTTGCAGTCGTCCTTTAAGGGCGAGCAGAGCGACAGAAGAGAGAAGACGAGAAGCTTTTGGAAAGATGGATGGAGAGACGCTCGTGGGAGCAATCATTCAATCAGCACGGGTTAATAACTCCTCGTTAGAGGCTTTTATTTTGTATTCTGTTATTAGAGGTTCTCTTAATTAGATCTTTGATTGGAACCAAACACACAGAGGGAGGAGGTCATTATATTTCTGTTCTCTACTAAATCAAATCTAATCAAATCTTTTATGTATCAATGCGAAGCGTCAACGTTGAGCCAAAGGAGATGGCGCCGCTATAAAAGAGTTACTGAAGAAGAAGTAGGACAAGGAAACAAATATATAATCAATAATAGGACTATTAAAAATGGCTTCATAGCTCGGTTTAATATTTTAAGAAGCCGCCCGCTTTGTAATATTAATGAAATGATTTCCAGCTTTTTTTCTTTGCTTTGAGGGTGAAATAAATCGTGACGCCGCTCATTGTTTCTCTTCAGCGGCCGTAATTCATCACAAAGCAATTATGTTCGAAACAAGACCAGTTTACTCCAAGCTGCAGTGTTTATCATGGACACCCACACACACCCACACACACACACACACACACACACACACACACACACACACACACACACCTCTGGTAACCGATGGTGGGCGTAGAGCAGCAATGTGATTTAAACAGATCTCCTGAATTGTGTTTCTTCTTAATATTTAATAAACCGTAACGTTGGTCGGAGATCCGCTGGTTCTGCTGCTGACGCTGAGGAACAAAGAACCGATGTTTGAGAGCTGGAGAGGTGGAAGCTTCATGGGGAGAACTTTGCGCAAAGAAACCTGAAAGTTGATTGAGGGGGGCGTGTCTTTGTTGGAGGTGGGCGTGTCTCTCTGCTCCAATCCCTGCTTGTTTCAACCTTCACGTGTTACGTTAGTGATAGAGGGTGAAAACATTCCGGATGGTTTTCCCATTGAAGGAGACTTTTCCTTCACAGGACAAGGCTCACATGTCCCAGGAACATGTGGACCAGAGAACAAGTTCATAGCTCATTATTTATGTTTTTAATCAGGTTTTATTGACCATTCCATAATTTTTCACCTGATTTTGAGTCTTTTTTCAGGGTCCCCCCATGAAACCTGTTTTTAGTTTTATGAGAAGTTCTACAGGGTAAAATAAAATAAGAGGACTTCAATCTGCCTTGTGTTGTTGTATTTTAATATATTTTGATGAGAAGTATATTTTATCAGGTACAATATACCCGTCTTTTCAGCAGAAATGCTTCATTCCTAACGTGCACGTGCACGTGCGTGATCATGAGGCCGTGGAGCGAGCCGGTAATTTTCCGTTGCCGATGTTTAATCAGGTGGAACGCAGAACTCATCTGTGGCTCACAACACACACACACACACACACACACACACACACACACACACACACACGCACACACACACCCTTCAACAAAGTGTGTGACTTTGCCTGTCTGCATGTTTCTGTATGTCGGAGTGTGTGTGTGTGTGTGTGTGTGTGTGTGTGTGTGTGTGTGTGTGTGTGTGTGTGTGTGTGTGTGTGTGTGTGTGTGTGTGTTGAAGCCTCCTGTCTGGCAGGAACCTGCAGAGGTACTTTGAATTTATTTTTCCGGTCACACCGGGAGAGAAAAGACTGAGAAACAAATCACGCTCCGCTCAATCAGACAGGAATCCAATTCTCCTTGGAGAGAGGACGAGTATTTACTCTGAATGTGAACAGATCTGCTGTACGGGACTTTCATTTATTTCAGAAGCAGCTTCTTGGTTTCAGCTCGGTGTCTTCTTTCTGGTCTGTTCTTTACTTCAAAACAAGGAGGTTGTACTTCCAGGTACTTGTACTTCATACTTCCACTACGTCTCACAGGTACATCTTGTACTGTTTCCCTTTATCGTGCAAGTTACCATATATGGTAATCTTCCTCCCAATGAGTGCCCTATAAAGAGGTACATATTGTACTTGTACATCATCCATCCCCTTCCTGTCCAGGTACAACCACATATCTCCAGATGTGATGATGATGATGATGATGATGAATGTTTGTGAGGAGCTTCGTCGTCCTCAGAGTGCATGGCAGCGTGTTGCTCGTCTCCTGTAGCCTTGAACGCACCTCCATAATCAGCTGTGAGCGTTCAGGGGCCTGAGCGTTGACGCTGGTTCCAGATTGATGAGCGAGCGCTCGTGTCATCGTCCTCGTTTAGGATTCCAGCTGCAGACCATCAGGAAGGACATGAATAATTCAGAGTGTGAGCGGCTCTTCTTCTTCTTCTTCTTCTTCTTCTTCTTCTTCTACAGAGCCGCCACAAATATTCCCCAAAGCACAAAAAATGAAAAATTGTCCCAAACAAATGTTCACTATTTCCTCCGGTTTGTTTGATTAGAACAACAGTGATCAACTTTTTTAAGGGAATTACGTAGTTTGTTTTTAATGAAAGTATATGTTTGTGTTTTCAAATATTTCCGTCTACAGTAGGAACCAAGGAACCTTAAAGCCACAGACAGGAAGTTAGACGTGTTGGCTTTTCTGGGTTTGGGTGTTCTCGTGGAAATTGTTGGCGAGAATCAAAAATGTAGAATAAATTATTCTGTGAATAAATACAAACAATGTATTTATATTTAATAACGTACTGAAACACGACCTCACCGGCTCGTGTACCTTCATGACCAGCAGACCGGTTGATGGGTTCTTACTTGCATCCTCAGGTCTCCTGACAGCGGCGGCGAGGACATCCGGTTCCCATCGGCATCGCCGCCAGGCGGAGCGACCGCCGGCAACCCCGCCCACAAACTAATCTTCACCCCCATTCAGAGCCGAGGGGCGGGGCCTCGTCACTTCCCGCCTCGCGCTCGGGCGACCGGAGGGAAACGGCAGCCCGACTTTCTGCAAAGGAAACGAGTATTTTCCAGGAGATTTGAAGAAGAAAAAAAGTGGATTATGACGAGCTGCCGGATGGATTAGATTTTTTTTTGTTTGGCACAAAACTCTGTTTCGTTTTTACAGACCAAAGATGAACAGAGCCGACGATGACCACCATGTCTATGTAAAGAAACGAACACATTGTGGTATTATACAGTAAGTAAAAGATGTATATGAGTTATTGATATAAACAACATGTATCTGTATGAGAGCTGTTGATGTTGGTGACACCGGCTGGAGAGGTGGAAGCTTCATGGTGAGAACTTTGCACAAAGAACCCTGAAAACGTTTGAAAGACCCCTCAGTGGTGGACAAAGTACTTTTACTCAAGTACTGCACTTAAGCACACGTCTGGTTTACTTGTACTTTACTTGAGTATTCTTTTAATGCCCCTTTATACTTCTACTGCAATTCATAAAGAATGTTGTACTATATTCTGTTTTATTAAGTACTTTACTATAAATATATATGTCAATTTAAAAGTATAGACAATTAGTTGGTTAATTGACAGTAAATAAAATACAACAGTTGGAACCCGTTCTTGTACTGACACTGGTCCGGTCCCCTTGGCGTCACACAACCGTTCGGCCCGGGCGTCTAATGCCGCACCGCGGCCGCAGTGACCACGAGGTTAACGTTGTGAGTTTAAACAAAAACACTTCCTAGAAAGGACAGTTTCAAGCGGGCTCTTCCTGAAGGGCTGGGGTTCTCTCCAGAACCATTTGCTTCTGAAGAACTTTTTTTTTGTGAGACAAAGAGTTCCATAAAGAACCCTTTTGGAAAAAGAGTACTTCAAGGATTGTTAAAAAAAAATCGCAGTTTGAAGCGAATGCTCAAGTCCAGGAACCACACCACGAAAAACTGTGACGGTGAACCATGATTGTTGGAGGATGTGCTGCACCACATCTGCCCGTTAGGGTTCTCTCCCAGATATAACTCTTGGAAAGTAAAAGGGTTCTTGGTAGAACCCCCTGGGTGGATTATAGAACACCATGGTTGGGTTCTAAGTTAAACCCTGGGAAAATAAACAGGTTCTTGGTTGAACCCCTTGGGCGGGTTCTAGAGGAAACCCTTGGAATACAAAAGGGTTCACGGTAGAACCCCCTTCTTGTTAGCACCATAGTAAGGTGTAAAGGGTTCTTGATAGAACCTCCAGAGAGGATTCTTGGTGGAACCATTGCACCATCGTTTGTAATACGTTGGTTCTGGGTTGAACATGTAATTGATAGTTCTAGGTATAACCCTTTATGTTGCATTAAAGGTAGAACCCTCTAAAAGGGTTTCAGGTCGAAAAAAAAGGTTCTCCAATGAGGACAAGCCAAAGAATTCTATAGTGTTTGATTTGCACCTTTATTATTAAGAGTGTAGGCAACAAAACCTCTTAGTTTAAGAAAAGATTGTGGTTTGGGTTAAAATAACATAATAGGATTGCCTGTAGAACCTCTCATAGGGTCTCATAGGGTTAGGGTTGGAACCTTTCATAGATGGTTCTATGTATAACCCTGTTTGCTGGTTTCTAGGTAGAACCCTTCTGAAAAAGTCTGCTCGAACCTTTACAAAACCAGGAACCAAACAGGCTTCTCCTTTGACACTGACACTGTCTGACACTAACGTTGTTTTGTTTTCTTTGTGAATCCATAAACAATAATACTACTCATCACACAAGCGGAGCCTCCGCCCTGAGCGTCTAACAGCGCCGTGGATGGGTTTACGGTCCGCTTCATCCAGACCTCTAAAGGGAGCAGAGCGCCAAGGGGCGGGGCCACGTGTCGGTATTGGACTCCCTGGGAATGAGACGGAGTGGCGCCTCCTGCTGGACAGATGACACATCTGCGTCCAACTTTTAATTGGTTTTCCAAGGACTTTGGTGTCAGTGTGCAAAGTTTCCACTTTTCATCATAAAAACGTCAGAGTTCTGCTGTGTTTCTGTCTCTTCTCCACCACGTTATGCATTCAGTCAGGTTTACCATGTGGACAACATGCAGTCAGCTTTTAAAGAAACAAGCAAACCATTTCACACAAGAAGCCAAGCGGCCATGTCTGTTTGGGGGGGGGGGGGGCATTAATTGAATTTTCAAAAGCCTAAAGTTCTATATTTAACAATTGTATATGTTGTATCTTTGTAGAGAACCTTTATTTAACACATGGGCGCTGTGGTTTCTGACAGTAAAACTGTTTCTCAGCAGGAACGCAGAAGAGTTTTTATACCACTTTCTGATCGGTCATCCTTCATGAAGCGTTTATGAGTTGTAACTAATGGTTTTATTACCTCCTAATGCACAATTAACTATTAACCCCATAAAACCCATTTGGCGCGGTTAAATCTGCATGAATTGCTTCATAAATTTCTTCTAATAACCCGTCAAGTCTGCAGCTGTAAATGTTAATACGTTATTGTTAAACTGATGGACAGAGAGCTGATTCAAGGGTCCAGACAAATAAAGGGTCATGTTGGAGGAGGGATTAGCATTGATACATAATTGATAAATAATAAAATGATTAGTTACAACATATAAATCTTTTTTCTGAGAAAGTGGCATTGAGTTTTCCTATTGTAGCTTAGCAAATCCCAGAATGCAGTGTGTCTGTAGGTCATTGCCTTATTTCAGTCTCCATCAGCCAGAAGAGATGAATTCACCGTCTCTGTTTTCTCTGCCAGTATGAACCATATTTTTCATTAAACAGAAAAAACAACTCCCTGTGTGTTTCATCTCAAAGGTTTTTATTTATTCTACTGTCGGATTTTGTGTGGAAAACAAAAAGGAGGTAAGAAGTCTAAAATATCTTAATGTCTTAACAGTGTTCATGAGAGCAACACATTCGTGGGGCAATCAAGACTTTGTGGATCGGAAGATTTGATCACAAATGTCCTTTTTACATTTTTGGAGAATACAAAGCAAACTTATTGTTGGGGCTTTATCAACCATGTTTCTATTGGTTCTAACTGGGTTGGAGCCAACAACACTCGGCTGTGGTTTCATAATCCACCAATAAACCAAACGGAACAGAAGAGTTATGAACCAGAACCAGAGAAACTCGCCTTGGCCGATCTGTGAGACAATAATGGAAAGGAATATCAATTGGCCGAGTTTCAACAGTCTTCTTCACGTCAGCTAGTATTGGTCACATTTCATGCTGTCCAGAGACTATATATATATATATGTGTGTGTATTTATTTGAGGAGACGGCGTCAGCGGAAACAGCCGATCAGTTTCGTGAATTAAACGTTTGCTATGTCTGAACTTATTCGGCAAACACCTTTCCATAATCCATATTGCGTATCGACTCTTTTTCGACAAAGGTCTCACAATAAATTGATTCTGTATTAATATAAATGTTGCTGCAGTTTCTCCATGCACCCTGGAAGTACGAGAAGTTGTCCAAGAAACTCTGCTTCTACAATACTTTACCTTTTATGGGAATCTTCATGTTATATTAGACGTATTTAACAATAAGCAAAGCATCGATGATGTTAAAAGGGCTGAAAGGAGTTCAAGGTACTGTTGGAAAGACGGAATAAGAGGAAATCAAACCCCAATTTTAACACCGTTCATGCTCATCTTTTCTTCAGCAATAGCTATTTAATGTTTCATTACCTCTCTTTAGAGGTATTCATCCAATCCAGTGCAAATGTATGTCATTAATGTCTTTATTCATCTCTAATTAGTGTTCCCTCTCCTCCAGTCAGAGGTGTTTTCATACTCACTGGACTTCCTACTGGTAGACGTGGTTTGTTAAACCCATATAATGAGACAATGATGTGATATTTAACATCATCTGGTCACAAAAGGTGGTTCACGGTGGACGGACACCCTCTCGTAGCCTGCAGACGTTTTCCTGAAGGATCGGCTTCCAGACCTCAGATGAACTAAAAATACTGAGCAGAATGTAGGCTGAGCTCTCTGAGGCTTCACTGCTCTTACATTATCCTTTCTTATTTATTAACTTTATATCCTGGCCTACTTCTCTCTCTCTCTCAGCACTATT
The DNA here is from genome assembly GCA_023566465.1 of Cottus gobio. NCBI lineage: Eukaryota > Metazoa > Chordata > Actinopteri > Perciformes > Cottidae > Cottus > Cottus gobio. The sequence continues at coordinate 2,143,828 of CM042223.1, read as the reverse complement.
AGCCCACTTTTGACTCTGAGAACAGGAAATCGCCAGAAAACTGCTCCTGGATCAGTGACAGCTGAGAAGAAGTCCTGGCGTTGGCTTCAGGGTCGTCTCCTTTAAGTCGTGAGTCGTGAGTCATGTGACCTCTCTTCCCCGGCGAACATTACAATGAGCTTCAGACTGCGTTCTGCAGACTCCACCCTAAAGTACAGCAATATGGATATGACGTTATTAAACTAAATAATGTAATCAGGATCAAACAAGCATTTCACTTTTGTTCTGTCACAGAATTTGATTCCTTAACTTGTCGGGGTGTAAAATTAATTTCAACAAATGCAAAAAAATAAACGTGTTTCTAAAATAACTGCAAGAACCACTCATGTGAACTGATTTTCTCATATTTTGTATTTTCTCATCGATAAAACAGTTTAATAAGAGTTTTGTAATTCAAGCCTAAGTTTTCACTCACAGATTGTATATTTAAATATTTTACAGTAATTTTGAGCTCGCAAACTCACGTACATTAATAATTATATTGGCATTAAACTGTTTGACAATTCAAATAAAATAATACATAATAAATAAATAATAAATAATAAATAAAATAAACAGGCTATCATAATACTAAACCCGTTCATATATTTTAACAATAGCATGATGAATGTAAACTGGCTATTGGTGCTATTTTTTAATGCTTCATAATCAATATGCTCCGGCGAAATGTTTCTCATATTTGATCCATTTCTTCTTTATGACAGTTTGGCCCTCGGGGACCTGAATGTAGGACGAGCAGCCTCATATCGGGGCGTATAGTGCTCTGATTTCCAATTCCCCTGAACGCACTCATTTATCCACAGGTGGCCCGATGCATGTTATCTGGAGTTAACATGTTCCTGCGTGAAGTCGTTTGAACGACGACAACATGATGCAACGTGACAGTAACTCTGTGCTGCTGATGTCAGCGAGCTGTCAGGCTCCATTTAACATCAGTGTGTGTGTGTGTGTGTGTGTGTGTGTGTGTGTGTGTGTGTGTGTGTGTGTGTGTGTGTGTGTGTGTGTGTGTGTGTGAAGACAGAAGTGTATGTTTCTCTTTTCTGTGAAACACGAGAAAAGGAATCCGCTGCTGATGAAACACGGAGAGCTGTTTCCTCCTAAACCGTCATTCTACATGTAACATTAGCATGATGGGAGACACACACACACACACACACACACACACACACACACACACACTTTATCAAACATATGCAGGCCTCTCACAGCAGAGTAATGCCATTTTCCATTAACTTGAATTGGGTTTCATACGACTCAGAGTACATATATATTGTGTATGCGTGTGTGTGTGTGTCTGTGCATGCGTGGGTGTGTGTGTGTGTGTGTGTGTGTATGCGTGTGTGTGTGTGTGTGTGTGTGTGTGTGTGTGTGTGTGTGTATGCGTGTGTGTGTGTGTGTGTCTGTGTGTGTGTGTGTGTGTGTGTGTGTGTGTGTGCGTGGGTGTGTGTGTGTGTGTGTGTATGCGTGTGTGTGTGTGTGTGTGTATGTGTGTGTGTGTGTGTGTGTGTGTGTGTGTGTGTGTGTGTGTGTGTGTGTGTGTGCGTGGGTGTGTGTATGCGTGTGTGTGTGTGTGTGTGTGTGTGTATGTGTGTGTGTGTGTGTGTGTGTGTGTGTGTGTGTGTGTGTGTGTGTGTGTGCGTGTGCGTGTGTGTGTGTGTGCGTGTGCGTGGGTGTGTGTATGCGTGTGCGTGGGTGTGTGTATGCGTGTGTGTGTGTGTGTGTGTATGTGTGTGTGTGTGTGTGTGTGTGTGTGTGTGTGTGTGTGTGTGTGTGTGTGTGTGTGTGTGTGTGTGTGTGTGTGTGTGTGTGTGCGTGTGTTTATGTTTGTGTGTCAGTCGGAGGATTTTTGGTTGAATAATTTAAGCTCGGGAGCTTCATGTTTGCAGGATGTGATGCATGTAAATGTTCAGATTTATAAACGTACACACACACACACACACACACACACACACACACACACACACACACACACGGTAGCTTTCTGTACGATATATATAATAAATAAATATATATGATACCTATACAGTGCATATATATATATCTAAATTAAATATAAATTGATGTTAAAACTTCTTTTATTCATGGCTGAGCTCCTCAACGTTGTGTGGCTCGTTCGCCGGTTCGATTCCCGGCTCGACCGTTTGCTGCATGATTGAGATCATGCTCATTTAAAACTATATTAATTAATGATTATTTTCATGAATATTATTAACCTGCTGATTTTTTTTTTCCAGCCTGAAGTGACATCGCCTCATTAGTACAAATTACATGTGAAACATCTTCTTCCCCTCAGAGGCAACTTTCACTGTCACTGTGTGTGTGTGTGTGTGTGTGTGTGTGTGTGTGTGTGTGTGTGTGTGTGTGTGTGTGTGGATAGAGGTCCATGCGGTCTGATGGATGTTCTGCTTCTACTCGCTGAGCTTCAGAATATGCGTCTCAGAGAAGTACAAATACCACAACTCTGTGAAAGTACTCCACATACAAGTATGAGTCATTCAAAACCTTACCAAAGTAAAAGTATGAATTATTAGCCAAATTTACATATCGATAGAGCAGAAAAATCTTCCGTGTTGTTTTTTAAAAAAGTATCTGATGTTTCTGCATTAATGTGTTTTATTGTAGCTCCTTCATGTCCTGTTGTCTAGTTTAATCCACATCAACTCATCATATTCCATCAGATGTGTTTGTAGCGTCTGTCCTGTGAGAACCTCGTATCTCTAAAGAGAACAAACAGTTTTCAGCTTTGTGACGATGTATATTCCAGCTGATCCAAGAGGCTTTTTAAAGAGTTTATTTATCTGAAGAAGTGGGAGGAGCTTATCAACACATAAAGGAACACTTCATCCTTCAGTTTATCATAAACATTCAAGTACGACGTCTTAGGAACCAATCAGAGTTCAGAGTTTAGTTTTCATCATTTAACCTCTAACGTGACTCGGCAGGTGATGTGAAACTAAACTAAAGTCTGTGACATCATCAGGTCCGAGAACCTTAAAGAGACAGGACGCCCGACGACAGCGGGACGTCAAGGAGGCCTGAAGGACGAGGAGGGTCGCCGTCAACGGGCAAACAAGGGGAGGTGGGGGGGAGGGGGGGGGGGGCAGGTGAGACGCCATCGGCCCCTCTGAGACGCGTCGGGGGGGGGGGGCGCTGCCTGCGGATGATGAATGTCGGGGTCAGAGCTGTTTGCTGAAGGTCAGACGAGGCGGCTGAGGACCGGCGGTCCCAGCACGCCGCCGGGGAACCTTGCGGACAGGTACGCAAGCGGCGAACTCCCAGCAGGCCGCAGACGAAGCCCCACTCGTCTCCCCGGAGCCCCTCCCCCCTCGGCTTTGTTCTTTCCATTTCCCCTCCACGCGCTAAATTACATCCTGGAGACATTTATCATCTGGATGTTTGGGAACGTCTCCTTTTTTCTTAATTAAACCGTCTTTGACATCAACAGATTTTTTTTTCCCCCTGCGGCCGGTTTGAGGACGAGCGGCGCCCTGCGGCGGGAAACGCCACCAAATGATCACGGCTGCAAGGACTTCCTCTCCGACGGGAGCGCCGGATCAGATCCTCTGAAGCCGGAGTCCAGCTGGAGAAACCCAACGAGACGACAAGCAGCACCGAGCTAACTTCTGGTCCAATGTGTGCAGCCATCAAACAAAAAACCCACTCGGTGTTTTATTTTGCAGACTTTTCTAATTCATATTTACAAATTTACTGAAAAGGTTTATATAACTAAACATTTCTCTGTTTTACGACACCCGAGTCAGTAAATAAGGCTTCAGCCGGTTAGCTTAGCTTAGCACAAAGACTGGAAACAAAGGGATTTTTCTAGCCTCACGCCGTCTAAAACTAATCAAAGACCTTCTCACAGTAGTTTTCTTTTTTTGCACATCAATACACAATTCACACAGAAAGTGAATATTTTCACGATATTCCTTTCACACCGCGGCTGATGGTCTAACGTAACATTCAGAAAAGGACACAACACGGAGGCTCCTTCGTCAGACTTGATTCCTCCTTTTAACCTTGAAGACTCGTTATAATCTTACCTTTCACAATAAAAGCATACACACAAAGCTTTACTAAAATTCACTCAATAAATCGGACGGCAGCTTTGTTATACATAACATGTTATATCTTGTCGGTTTAAAAGTATTATAAACATTGTGTCTCTCAGATCGACCGAGCAGGATGAAATATAAAAAGTTTTCGATCTTTCCACATGAACGTCTCTAACAAAGCTGCATGCGGATCTGAGCAGCGACTAAATATTTAATGAATGAACGGGACGGGGAATCCAGACACGAGACCAGATTGAAAACACAGATCTCTATAACGGCTATAAATATATGATGAATACATCTTTTATTTTCATGTCCGACAACGACTCGTGAAACCAGCTCACTGAGGAGATTCACTTCTCTTCTTCTCTTCCTGCTCTTCGTTGTCTTCACTCAGCCGTGTCGCGCAACAAATGAACGACTTCACGGCAAAAATACTGAACCTGTTTTCTATCATTAATATCTATATGTTTTTTTTTAAGAATCCTTAGAGGTATTGATGACAACAAAAAAAGACAAAATGGATGAATATAAATACACAACATTAAAAGTCATGGTAGCTGCTCTATTTCCTCACCCCCAAATATTCACCCCTCATCAACCGTGTGAAGCCATCAGTGAGGACCATCAAGGTGTGGCCAGCAGGGACAGACTCTGTACTCCAGGATAAGTTTCAACACACGGACTGGAGTATGTTTGCTTCTCGGGCCACCTGTGGCTCACACACTGACATTAACATCTATGCTTCCTCTGTCATGGATTACATCACCACCATCATTGATGGCGTCACCACAGAGAAGCAGATCACCACATACCCCAACCAGAAGCCATGGATGAGCAAGGAGGTGCGACTCCTGCTAAAGGCCCGCAACACGGCCTTCAGATCGGGGGATGCACAGGCCTACAGCACATCCAGGACTAACCTGAGGAGGGGCATCAAGAAGGCCAAGAACTGCTACAAGCAAAAAATAGAGGGTCACTTCTCCAACTCCGACCCCAGACGCATGTGGCAGGGCATCCAGGCCATCACTGACTACAGACCCAGCAACCTCACCCCCACAGCCACAGACATCTCCTTCCTGAACGAGCTTAACCACTTCTATGCTCGCTTCGAGAGGGAAAACAGAGACAGAGCCACCAAGACAACTCTCCCAGCAGATCACCAGCCCACCACACTCTCCTCCACTGCTGTCCACACAGCACTGAGCCGGATCAACGCACGCAAGGCGGCTGGACCTGACGGCATTCCTGGTCGTGTGCTCAGGGCATGTGCGGAACAGCTCACTGGGGTTTTCACGGACATCTTCAACCTGTCCCTTACCCAAGCAGCTGTACCAACATGCTTTAAAACCACATCCATCGTGCCAGTGCCGAAACACTCCAAGCCGACGTGCCTCAACGACTACCGCCCTGTAGCACTCACACCCATCATCATGAAGTGCTTTGAGCGGCTGGTCCTGGCACACCTGAAGGACTCCCTCCCACCCACACTGGACCCACTCCAGTTTGCCTACCGCAGCAATAGGAGCATAGACGATGCAGTCTCCTCAGCACTGCACTCTGTGCTCACACACCTGGACAACACCGACACCTACGCGCGATTGCTGTTTGCTGACTTCAGCTCGGCTTTCAACACTGTCATCCCCTCCAAGTTAATCACTAAACTTGGAGACCTGGGCACCAACACCTCCCTCTGCAACTGGATTTTGGACTTTCTGACTAACAGACCTCAACATGTTAGGTCAGGCCATACCTGCTCCACCACCATCTCACTCAGCACCGGTGTGCCACAGGGCTGTGTACTCAGCCCATTCCTCTACTCCCTCTTCACCTACGACTGCAGACCTATGCATGGATCCAACTCCATCATCAAGTTCGCAGACGACACCACGGTGATTGGTCTCATCAGCAACAACGATGAGACAGCCTACAGGGAAGAGGTACAGCACCTGGCCACATGGTGCGCCGAAAATAACCTGCTCCTGAACACCAGCAAAACCAAGGAGCTCATCGTGGACTTCAGGAAGAAGAAAAGAAGCAAGCATGCGCCCATCCACATCAATGGGATGGATGTTGAGCGTGTCTCCAGCTTCAAGTTCCTGGGGACCCACATCTCGGAAGACCTGTCTTGGACCACCAACACCTCCAGCCTTGTCAAGAAAGCTCACCAGCGCCTCTTCTTCTTGAGGACACTGAAGAAAAACCATCTGTCTTCAGCCATCCTGGTGAACTTTTACCGCTGTGTGATCGAGAGCATCCTAACCAACTGTGTCACAGTCTGGTATGGGAGCTGCTCTGTTGCGGAGCGCAAGGGACTGCAGCGGGTGGTGAAAACTGCCCAACGCATCACAGGAACTCCACTTCCGGCCATTGAGGAAATCCAGAGGAAACGCTGTCTGCGTCGAGCTCGCAGCATTCTCAAGGACGCCTCCCACCCTGCACACAGACTGTTTTCCCTCCTGCCCTCAGGCAGACGGTTCAGATGCTTCCGGACAAGGACCAGCAGACTGAGGAACAGTTTCTTCCCCAGAGCTGTTTCCTTATTGAACTCTGCCCCATGCTGACACCCCCCATACTCCCCAACCACCTCCACCCACAAACCCATCTCCTCGTCATCTCCCCCCACTGACCAAAGACTTTACACCTGCACTCAAACACTTTTGAACTGTCTGCACTAAAAACTGAGCATTGCACTAGTCTAGTAACGTTAGGCAGCTACTGTTTATTATTATTATGCACTATTTAACGTTCACTCAATCTGTATTACTTAACTTATCATATGCCCATTTGCCTTTTGTAAATTATGTTTATAGTTCCTGCTTATAGTCTACCTACAACTAATGCACAAATCAACCTGTATAACATGTACATATTACCGCAATCAATCTGTATATCCCGTACCTATATCACTAACTTATTATCTGTAAAATACTTATTATTATCTGTATATTGGTATTTACTGCTATTGCACTTCTGGTTGGATGCTAAACTGCATTTCGTTGCTCTGTACTTGTACATGTGTAATGACAATAAAGTTGAATCTAATCTAATCTATTTGAGCTAAATGCTAACACCAGCATGCTAACACCAGCATCTAACACCATAATGCTAACACCAGCATGCTAACACCAGCATGCTAACACCAGGGCGACTGTGGCTCAGTGGTTAGCGGGTCGGTCTTTCAACCAGAAGGTCGGTGGTTCGATCCCCGGCTCCGGCAGTCTGCGTCGTTGTGTCCTTGAGCAAGACACTTAACCCTTAGTTGCTCCCCGGGCGCTTCACGAGGCTGCCCACTGCTCCTTAATACTAAGGATGGGTTAAATGCAGAGAATAAATTTCCCCACTGTGGGACTAATAAAGGAATATTATTATTATCTAACACCATAATGCTTACATCGACATCTAACACTAGCATGCAAACACCAGAATGCTAACACCAGCATCTAAGAATTTCCCCAAGGGGATTAATAAAAGATACTTTCTTTCTTTCTAACACCAGCATGCTAACATCAGCATGCTAACATCAGCATGCTAACACCAGCATGCTAACATCAGCATGCTAACATTAGCATCTAGCACCAGCATGCTAACACCATCATGCTAACACCAGCATGCTAACATCAGCATGCTAACACCAGCATGCTAACGAGCTCACAATGAAAAGATATAATCACCAGAATGCAGGAAATGAAATGTTTAATGTTCAACATTTAATGGGTTAACTTAACTTCATGCTTCTTAAATTCCTATTTGTTGACATTGTGTTGTTGACATTGTCCAAACAGACGTTGCGTCTGGGCCGCTCTGCATTGAGTGCTGTTTAACCTGCAGAGCGAGAGAGAGGCGCTCGGCCTCCTGGGATTCGTGTCCCGTTGCTCTGCGGCGCCATCCATCATGGCCGCCGCCCGAGGGAGGCCGCAGGTTGCAGTTTCGGGTCCCGAGAGGAAATGCGTCCGGCGCTGCAGGTTTCTGCTTCAAATCCACACGGAGCAGAAGGACGGCCAACAAAACGTTTTGTGTTCCCGTCGCAGGAAACAACGAGGACGGCGAGCGTCCTTATTCCATCAGCGGGAGAAAAACACCAAAAGCTGGTTTAATGTGAGCCATCACTCACCTGGAGGAGACGCTTAATACACTGCATGTATTTATAGATGCAAATATGTATTTACTCACAGGACCACATCCCCACTGGGAACACATGAACATCTACTAAAGATGAGTTGTGTCTTCTGATCTCCATCCATCCATCCATTTTCCACCGCTTATCCGGGGTCGGGTCTTGGAGGCAGCAGGTCCAGCAGGCTGACCCAGACTTCTCTCTCACCCGCAACATCTACCAGCTCATTCTGGGGGATCCCGAGGCGTTCCCAGGCCAGCTGGGAGATATAATCCCTCCAGCGTGTCCTGGGTCTTCCCCGGGGCCTCCTACCAGTTGGACGTGCCTGGAAAACCTCTAAAGGGAGGCGTCCTGGAGGCATCCTAATTAGATGCTGAACCACCTCAGCTGACTCCTTTCGACACGAAGGAGTAGCGGCTCAACTTCAAGCTCCCTCCTGATGTCCGAGCTCCTTACCCTATCTCTAAGGCTGAGCCCTACAGAGGAAACTCATCTCCTTACCCTATCTCTAAGGCTGAGCCCTACAGAGGAAACTCATTTTGGCCGCTTGTATCCGCGACCTCGTTCTTTCGGACACGATCCAAAGCTCGTGACCATAGGTGAGGGTTGGGACGTAGACCGACCAGTAAATTGAGAGCTTTGCCTTCCGGCTCAGCTCCTTCTTCACCAAGACGGCCCGGTGCAACGCCTGCTTTACTGCTGCAGCCGCACCGATACGCCTGTCGATCTCCCGCTCCATTTTACCCTCACTCGTGAACAAGACCCCGAGATACTTGAACTCCTTCGCTTGTGGTAGGCACTCTGTCCCCACCCGGAGGGAGCAAAACACCGGTTTCCGGGAGAGCACCATGGCCTCAGATTTCGTGGTGCTGACTCTCATCCCCGCCGCTTCACACTGATCTCATAATTAGCAATTCTAACCGTACTAATTATGAATCATGTAATTATTTTTCTTAATTTCACATCATAACATACTGAGCCTGTGATTATAGTTGATATCATATTTTATGACTTATTATGTCACAGTGAAGTAATTATGAGTAATTATGTTTTTAAGACCGTGTGATCACTTTTGAGTTCATTTTTTATTTAATAGCTGAAACAAATATTTGAAGTTATCCAACATGGATTCTGTTGTCCAACTAAAATTTAATAATAATCTGCTTCTTTATCTTTGACTGTTTTTCTGTTTTCCGTTATTCGTCTACTTAGATGGAAACATTGTTTTGATACATATTCTATGCTTTTTATTTATTACCAGGTTGGAATATTTAGAAAATCATGGTTTCGTTGTGCACATGTATTAAGTGTAATTCAAGTGAATTGAAGTCAACATTATGACATATTTAGTCCTTGACACTGACAGATTAGTTAATTAGATAATTTGATGAATCATTTTGGAACATAAAAAAAGAACATACATTCTTTTTTGTAATGAGATAAAGCAGATTCATATTAATATCTGACAGAAAAGCTTAAACAAACAGAAAGTCAGATTAAACTGAAACTTGAATGGTGAGTCTGGGATATGTTTCTGGTCTCATAGAGCAGAACAACTTGTGTTTTCTACCAGAATCGCTGCTCTTCTTCTTCCACGCCTCCAGCTGTAGCTCCTCCCCCTCCAGTTGGCTCTTCTTCTGTAACTTCGGCTCTCCAGGTCGTTTATATGCAAACCTCCATTTGCGTCACTTCAGTGATTCAGTCATTTCACTGTGAACCCTCCGCCAGGCGGTGGACATCCTCCCTGCGGCCGCGGGACTATTTTCTAAAGACGCTTCCCTCTCTGGATGAAGCCGTGATCGAAACAGAGTCAGTGTAGCGGCGCCGGGACACTGGGCAGACCTGGCTCCCACAATGCATCAGCTGTCCTCAAATATCAATTTTGCACTTGACTTCACACGACTGGCTCCCCATCGAGGGCTCCTCCGCCTCGTTCCATCCATTTGTCATTAGTAGATCATAAGCGGGGGCCGTCTCACACACACACACACACACACACACACACACACACACACACACACACACACACACACACACACACACACACACACACACACACTCACACACACACACACACACTCACACACACACACACACACTCACACACATATTAGATACATACTGTATTAAGACCACAGGAAGTCGTATCTGCAGCACAATATGAATATCTTTAACGGACACACAACTTAAACACTGGAGGTGGATTCCAACCGTTCAGGAGTCTGACGATGAACTGAAAGCAGAAACTAGCGGCGGAAGAAGTATTCAGATGTAGTAAAAGTAAAGTCAAGATAAAGGCTTTGCTTGCAGCCAATCACTGCAAGCGTACTTTGATTTAGGGCCAAGTGTGATTGGCCCACAACCCCTACAGTCTGAGCCGGCGGCTACCAGCTAACGATGCTAACTGTGCTAACAGAGCTTGCCATGATCAACAGAGCTGACGGTTAGAAGAGGGGGAACCAGGGAACCAGAGAGAGGATGCACAGGTATCTGTGTTTAAAGGACTCCTGAACCTAGGGAAGACGTTTTAGTTTGTGTTTTATTCCGGTTGTACGACGTGGCCTCTATAAGTCTATAAGTCTATAAGTCTACTCTATAAGTGGGACTCGTTGTCACACGTATCTTGTGGACATCCAACAGGACTAATATTCGGCTGGAGGTCAGGTGTGTGGGTGTGAACGTGTTCGTTGGTGCATGCCACACAAGAGGGCTGTGCCAGTGAGAGTGGCCTCCAACAAAAAGAGGCATCAATTCTTAATGGATTCCCGTACAATGTTTTTTGGGAGGCATCATTCTTTCCCCAGAGCCGCCCTCTTCACAATGACTCCACTGCTTTCCATAAATCTTGAACCATTTCTCGTCGACACTTTTGAGAGACATCGTTTGTCTCGGCAGAGTTCCTCTATCCCTAGTGACGGTTTGCTCCGCCCTCTTCAAATTGACTCCGCCCATTTCTATAACTCTTAAATAATTTCCCGTAGATGCTTTTGGGAGGCATCGTTTGTCTTTTGCATTTTGCCAAAGAGAACAAGTGTTTGTGAGGTTGTGTGAATGCATTCATGCCCATACGTGGCTCATTTATTGCAATTTATGACGTTGATGACCTTCTCAACTTACTTACTAGTCTTACTCGAGCCCTCGGTCCACCATGCGCCTTACGGTCGTTGGACCATCGCCGTCTGTGCTCCAACAAGAAATGATGCTAAAAAACTAAGTGAATGGCTAAGCAGAACCTTTTGTTTTGGGTTAGCTAACTTTTGAGTTTTGGGTTAGCTAACTTTTGAGTTAGCCAACTTTTGAGTTAGCTAACTGTTTCCGCGGCACTGAATCATTAGCTTACATGACTTTTACTAGAGCACAGATGAAAACTCGGTTTTTGACTCTAATTAATTAACTTAATTCTGTTTGACAATCCAAAGCTCGGCAAACTCGCATGGAAAGTCTGTTTATAGGGTTGAGTAAGAAACGTTCTCTGAAACTGTTTCCTATTTGCCTTTTTCTGGGGAACGCAACAGCACAACACGCTCAACCTTAACTTTTTCCGTATGGAAAAGAAGTTTGAATACAGACGGCGATTTGAGCCAATCGGTGCGACTAATGGTGGATCGTCAGCCACTCCCTGTGCAGGCGGTTCTCCCGCGGCGACGGCAACGCGCCATGATCTGCAGCACAAAAGGGAATAAAATGACGTTTGTTGGTGAGGCCAAAAAGCCCAGTCGCTTTCATCGGATCACCTAATTATTCCTCTAGAGGTCCAATTAGCTCGACGGTGGCTGGACATGAAGCAAATCCGCTGGTCCGGCAAGGAGTCGATGGATTGGCTGACTGTAGTGGGTACAAAAGATGCTAAAAATACACGGCTTTATATTCCTCCTGCAAATTCAGAGCCAATAGTATGGTTGAATTAAGAGTAAAAGTTTTCATTTTCTCTCGGTAAACTTTTAATTGTTTGCCGGTGGCAATCTGATGAGATGATTCTTTAAAGGGACAAAAACATGGAACAACATGCTAAAAACAACAACACGGCATCTGTTGTTTAAGCAAAGGACTGAAGGCGGTTCTGTCATTTCAGACAGATGGCATGGAACAAATGGCCTAATGCGGATAAATATGGTTACGTAATACAAGAGACAAACATCACATGTAAGCTAACGAAAGTTTAAAAAAAAAAAGCAGAGACGCAAAATGACAATATTGATCTAAAGCAGCCGTCTTCTGGTCTCTGTTTCTAGAACAAACAACTTACACTGAGAGCAACATCGGAGCAACAAGCACTGGCAGCAACGCTCTTTAAAACATGTATAGTTTATGTTTTTATTACAACTTCTGCCTGACGATTAGAGCTTTGAACTATTGATGGGATTAACAACGGCAACATCGTTTTAAATACTTAGCTACGTCCTTAAAGACGAGAGTAGTTACATAAAATCTGTTTGCTGCCCTCTAGTGGCTCATCTCGCTGCAGCGATGTAGACGTGAACTCGGTGGTTCCATTTATACTTATGATTCAGTTTATTGAAAAAGTTTAAGAAATAACGCATTATTAGCGACACATTTGTGAACATACCAGTAACATATCATCTTTTAGGCTAACATGTTTAACTTGTTAGCATCACTTGCTTCTTTGCACATCCAGCTGTTCAACTATATCTATATTATTTCCCTTTTTTAGCTCCGTTTTTGGTCTCCACCACCTCTCGAGGGACACATCTGTCTGTTTAGCTGCTAAATGTTCACCAGCTAGTCTCTTACTTTGTCTTTCGCCTTTTTGTCAGGTAGCGTGCGTTGGCTTCTGACAGCTTTTATTCTGAAAAAAGGGAAACTGATCGGTTAAGTGAAGATTCAGCGAATACTCTGTAGGCTCATCAGTGCAAGCGAAACCATTCACATTGTTTCCATTTGACACATTATTACTATTGTATGCATGTCTTCAGTAAATACAACAGAATAAAACAGTTTAAACGTATTGATTGGACAGATTTATTTCTCTATTGATGGGCGAGGAGTTCAGTATCAGAACAGTATTTCTAAAGACATTGGAGACCAGCCTTCTTAAGATCTCCCCGACCCGAGTGAACATCCATCTTATCTCCCTTCCTTATTTGTCTCCTTCTTCTTCTTCTTCTTCTTCTTCTTCTTCTTCTTCTTCTTCTTCTTCCTCGCTGTAACCGGCCAACATTCAGGACTGCATGTTAAGCAAAGTTTCTTTAACAATTGATACCGGCGAGCGCAAAGCACAGACAAATGGGCCCGGATGTGCACCATCCATCACACCCACAGAAGACTCATTGTTTGCAGATTTTAACCTAGAGGAGATCCTCCCGGTTCTCTCCTGTGAGACCCACAAATCATGAGCTGACAGGGAGAGCCGGGCCGGGCCGGGCCGAGACAAGTGGTGCACAGGTTTTAAAGAGGAGTTGTGTTCTGTCTGATCCGTGCTTGGAAAAAGGAAGTGTGTTCAGGATCCTGCCTCCTGAAACGACCCGTAGCAGCATGCTAATAGCAGTTTGTTTAATTAAGAAAGCTTCACTTAATTATCCGAATCCCTTTTTATTTCGGTTTGTCTGCTGGCGATCAGACGTAGTGGAGGTAAGACGTCGCTTTCTGCTGAAACAGGTTTGACGATGTCAGGACTTTTTAAAGGACAATAAAAACTTTGGACAGCCGGAGCTTCAAACTGCAGTTTGATCGCTGTGCAGCAGTCGGGATGCAACAGGATGAACTTGTCTTGGGGGACGGAGGTTCTGCAGGACGAGAACACAGAGATCTCTGAGGAGATCGGAGATGGATGAAGCTGCTGCTGCAGTCTGAAATGTTCCAGGACAGATCCATCTGCTCCACGGTGCTTTGTTTCGTGTCTTCATTCCCAATCAACTCTATTTTTGTAACTAATAGTAATTAAAACATTGTTTGCTTTCACGATAGCTTTGCTTATTGACATAATCCTTTAGCGTTCAGAGGTTTTTAATATGAAGTCCTGAGGAATCGTCTTGTAAATATTTTCTCTGCACAACTTCATTCTTGAAATATTTGACGTCTCTTTGTAAAATGATGTCTATCTTGCAAAATGGTCATTATTTTTCTTACTTTTTTGTACCAATTTGTTTGTAATTCCTGCAGATGGCTAATTATGTTCTTCTGCTCTCTTGTGTCATTGTTTGAAGGGGCCTCGGACACCTTTTTAATGGTCACATGGTGGATTGCCGATTGAACTACAAGGGGACGACCTCAACCTCCAGTGGCTGTCGTCGTTGTGACGGACGCACAGTGGAAAGTCAGATGGTTTAAAGTGGCTTTCTTCCAATCCACAACTTTTAGGTTTCACTTTCACTCCCATAAGGGGGCAGGAGTCGTTGCTCGGCCTTAGAGATAGGGTAAGGAGATGAGTTTCCTCTGTAGGGCTCAGCCTTAGAGATAGGGTAAGGAGATGAGTTTCCTGTGTAGGGCTCAGCCTTAGTGATAGGGTAAGGAGATGAGTTTCCTCAGTAGGGCTCAGCCTTAGAGATAGGGTAAGGAGATGAGTTTCCTCTGTAGTGCTCAGCCTTAGAGATAGGGTAAGGAGATGAGTTTCCTCTGTAGGGCTCAGCCTTAGTGATAGGGTAAGGAGATGAGTTTCCTCAGTAGGGCTCAGCCTTAGAGATAGGGTAAGGAGATGAGTTTCCTCTGTAGTGCTCAGCCTTAGAGATAGGGTAAGGAGATGAGTTTCCTCTGTAGGGCTCAGCCTTAGTGATAGGGTAAGGAGATGAGTTTCCTCAGTAGGGCTCAGCCTTAGAGATAGGGTAAGGGGATGAGTTTCCTCTGTAGGGCTCAGCCTTAGTGATAGGGTAAGGAGATGAGTTTCCTCTGTAGGGCTCAGCCTTAGAGGTAGGGTAAGGAGATGAGTTTCCTCTGTAGGGCTCAGCCTTAGAGATAGGGTAAGGAGATGAGTTTCCTCTGTAGGGCTCAGCCTTAGAGGTAGGGTAAGGAGATGAGTTTCCTCTGTAGGGCTCAGCCTTAGAGATAGGGTAAGGAACGAGGAACGCCTCGGGATCCCCCAGAATGAGCTGGTAGATGTTGCGGGTGAGAGAGGAGCCTGGGTCAGCCTGCTGGACCTGCTGCCACCGAGACCCGACTCCGGATGAGAGGATGAAAATGGATGGATGGAGGTTCACTGTATGGGAGTGTAAGTGTTTACGAGACCAGGTGTGAGATCTGTAGCATGGAACATTGAGTGAAGGGACGATGACGATGATACACTTACTTCACAGGAGCTCTCAGCTGACCACCGCAACAGGAAGTCCATCAGCCAAAAGCGAGGCCGGTGTTCAGCTACGTCTTCATTTCAGGATATTTAACTTAATATTTCCTTCCACAATGACTTCCTCTGGCGGGATCAATGACCACTTCCAGCTCCAAAGGTGTCTTTTCTTCCACCAAGCGGCTCCGTTGACTTCCAGACTCTTGCAGCTGGACAACAGGTTTCCTTCAGCTGGACTTCCCTCCCATCGGATCAACTGCACCTCTGATGGTAATGTGCAACTGGCATCAAAAATATCCCTCTTTTGACTTTCGACGTGGTCGACGTGCAGACTAGTGCGAGACCTTTTAGGCGGCACCGTTATCTCTAACGTAGCCCGCTCATATCTGTACAACATCATCTGTTTGGACCTTTGCCTCGTCCTCTAGCCGGCAGTCCTCTCCCTCCATCACCTGCCGTGTCGGCACAGAGCTGCTGTAATATCACTAAAGACTTCCTTAAAGAGTGGAGCGGTGGCAGCGGTCTGGTTAATATTCCCGGAGGGACGTCCTTTTAAAGATGTGATGAATGATCGAGAAGGCTGCGCCTGACGCCTGCGATTAGCTAACATTCATCAACGGGAGCTAGCCACTCCCCTAGAAATGGCTTCCAGGAAACATAACTGCCCGGTTATAATGAATGCAGCCGTCGCTGATAATAATTCACGGAACAAAAAAAAGAGAAGAAGACAAATGAGAGTGTAAATGAGTGGCTGGAAGCAGAGTCTGCTAACGGGAACAAATGATGAAGTGAGGATTTGTCCTGACGGGGAAATATGAATCTGTTCATAGCCAGACAGCGTGGAATAACAACAGAAAATAAAACAACTTTATAAATAAGAAGAAGGTCAAGTGGTTCTGCAGAAAGCTTGTGAAGCCGGCAGCCATGTTGGGGCGCGGCCACAGATGTCTAGTCCAGTGGAACCTGAATAATATTTATTTTTAGATGTATAAGACATGAAGGACATTATTCCCCTAAAACTGAAGAAATATTTGTAATTCTGGTGCAGCTTGTTTCTTAAAGGGACAGTGTGCAGTGGTGACATCTTGTGGAGCTTTAAGACATGACGCATAGACTTCTATTCAACCAGAGGAGTCGCCCCCTGGTGGTCAGGAGAGAGAATGCAGCTTTAACACATGAAGCATAGACTTCTATACAACCAGAGGAGTCGCCCCCTGGTGGTCAGGGGAGAGAATGCAGCTTTAACACATGAAGCATAGACTTCTATACAACCAGAGGAGTCGCCCCTGGTGGTCAGGAGAGAGAATGCAGCTTTAACACATGAAGCATAGACTTCTATACAACCAGAGGAGTCGTCCCTGGTGGTCAGGAGAGAGAATGCAGCTTTAACACATGAAGCATAGACTTCTATTTACATTGCATTACATTACATTTCATTTATCTGAGGCTTTTATCCAAAGCGACTTACATGATATACAGTAGACCGTAGACACAGCAACAGTGAGCAATTAGGGTTAAGTGTCTTGCTCAAGGCCACAACGACATGGACTACAGGAGCCAGGGATCGAACCACCGATCCTCTGATTGAAAGACTTTCCTGCTAATTACAGAAGCTGTGGAATTATTTTAGTTTAAAGGAGCTATATACCAAAATTGGGCGCATTTAATAATAATAATAGTAATAAATTGAATTTATATAGCGCTTTTCATGGACTCAAAGTCGCTTTACAGGGAGCAAGATTAGAAGGTAAAGCAAAACTGGACGATACAAGACAAAACAAAACAAAGCAAAAGAAAACAGGACAAAGCAGAACATGATACAGTCAATAGGGGGCTACTGATAGGCAGAGGTGAAGAGATGGGTCTTGAGGCGGGACTGGAAGACGGTGAGGGACTCAGAGGTGCGGATCTCTTGGGGGAGGGAGTTCCAGAGCCTGGGAGCTGCTCTGGAGAAGGCTCTGTCCCCAAAACTGCGGAGTTTGGATTTGTGGATGCAGAGGAGACCGGCTGAGATGGATCTGAGGGACCGTGAGGGTTGGTAGGGGGACAGGAAGTCAGTGAGGTATGAGGGGGCCAGATGGTGGATGGCTTTGTAGGTGAGGACCAGGATTTTGTAGGTGATCCGGTGGGGGATAGGAAGCCAGTGAAGTTGTTTTAGGACTGGAGTGATGTGGTGCCAAGATTTGGAGCGGGTGATGAGTCGGGCAGCTGCGTTCTGGACCAGTTGGAGGCGGTTGATATTGGTAGAGCTGATGCCGAGGAGAAGTGAGTTACAGTAGTCCAGTCGGGAAGAGATGAAGGCGTGAATGAGTCTTTCAGCCGCGGGGGGTGTGAGAGAGGGTCTGATTTTAGCGATGTTGCGGAGGTAGAAGAAGGAGGTTTTGATGACATGGCGGATGTGGGGCTCAAGGGAGAGGGTGGAATCAAAGATCACGCCAAGGTTTCGGGCCTGGGGAGATGGGGAGACAATGGTGCCGTCAATGGTGAGAGTGGGGTTATTGGTTTTGCTGAGTGTGGATTTGGAGCCAATGAGAAGGAATTCTGTTTTATCACTGTTGAGTTTGAGGAAGTTGTGTTGCATCCAGATTTTAATAGCTGACAGGCAGGAGTTGATGTGGGAGAGGGGAGGGTCGAGGGGGGATTTGGTGCTAAGGTAGATCTGGGTGTCATCAGCGTAACAGTGGAAGTCCAGGTTGAAGTGGCGGAGTATCTGACCAAGGGGGAGGATGTAGATGATGAAGAGGAGGGGGCCGAGTACGGAGCCTTGGGGAACGCCTTGAGTGACTGTGGCTGTGGCAGAGGTGTGGTTATGAAGAGAGATGAAGTGTGATCTGTTGGAGAGGTAGGAGTGGAGCCAGCTGAGTGCAGTACCTTCGATACCAAGGTCTTTGAGTCTGGTGAGCAGAATGTTATGGCTCACGGTATCGAAGGCTGCACTCAGGTCAAGGAGGATGAGGATGTTGAGGGAACCGGTGTCAGCAGAGGTGAGGAGGTCGTTGAGGACTTTCAAAAGAGCGGTTTCTGTGCTATGGAGAGGGCGAAAACCAGATTGGAGGGGTTCAAATAGGTTATTGGTATGAAGATGGGATTGTAGCTGTGAGGCGACTATACGTTCCAGGGTTTTAGACAGAAAAGGGAGGTTGGATATTGGGCGGTAGTTGTTGAGGGAGGAGGGATCCAGACCAGGTTTTTTGAGGATTGGGGTGACAGCAGCGGTTTTGAAGGCAGAGGGGACAGTTCCAAGGGACAGTGAGGAGTTGAAGAGGTTTGTAAGGTAGGGGCATAGTACGGGGAGGCAGGACTTCAGGAGGGGAGTAGGGAGGGGGTCCAGGGAGCAGGTAGTGGGTTTGGAAGAGCTGATGAGTTTAGAGATTTCAGGAAGTGACCAGGTCAAACTCGGAGAGGAGGCAGTGTGGAGGAGGGGTCAGGAGGTCAGGAGAGATGGGGATAGGGGGGGCCGTGGTGGGCGATGTAGTAAATAGTGGGAGGTCAGATGCAGGGGATAGAGATTTGTAAATTATGTTGATTTTGTCAGTGAAGAAGTGGAGAAATGAGTTGCAGAGATCCGGAGTAGAGGTAGGGAGGGTGTTGGTCCGAGGATTGAGGAGGTTGTTCACTGTGGAGAAGAGGGTTCTAGGATTTTGGCAGGGGTCGGTGAGGATGGTGGAGAGGTAGTCAGATTTGGCAGCAGTGAGGGCATCTTTGTAGGTATTGAGGTGGAGTTTGTAGGCTTCATGATGGACTGTGAGTGATGATTTTCTTGTCAGACGTTCAAGTTGGCGGCCAGTTTGTTTCAGTTTCCGGAGTGTGGGCGTGTACCAGGGTGAAGAGGTGTTAAAGGTGACGTTTTTTGTTTTGAGGGGGGCCAGAGTGTCGAGGGAGGTACACAAGATGGAGTTGAGGTGGTTTGTGAGATCATCAGGGGAGGTGGTGGTTGAGTCCAGCTGGAGAGTGGTGGAGAGCAGGTCAGAGAGATGGTGAGGATCAATTGATTTGAGGTTGCGTAAGGTGATTTCTCTGATGAGGCGAGGGCGTGGGGTTGGAGAAGGGATGGTGAACCGTACCAGTTTATGATCAGACAGGGGGAAGAGGCATGGATGGAGGTCGAGCACTGGCTGGTTTGTGGAGCAGACCAGATCAAGGATGTGTCCTTTTTCGTGGGTGGGGAATGTGACATGTTGGATGAGAGTGAAGTTGTCCAGTAAAATGGTGAACTCTGATGAGAGCTTGCAGGTGGGGGAGTCCATGTGGATGTTTAAGTCACCGAGTAGCAGCAGACGTGGAGAGAGAGATGAGGCCAGTGTGAGGAGTTCAGTAAAATCAGAGAGGAAGGAGGGATTTGGTTTAGGTGGCCGGTAGATGAGGATGACTGTCAAGGAGGAAAGAGCTTTGAAGGCGAGAAATTCAAACGATGATACTGAGGGGAGGGTAAGTTCTGCGATCTGGAAGTTCTGGTTGAAAATAACGGCGAGGCCCCCTCCACGGCGGGAGGGGCGGGGTTTGCAGATGTAGTTGTAGCCAGGGGGGGATGCTTGGTTGAGGGAGAAGAAGTCATTGGGTTGTTGCCAGGTTCCAGTGAGCAGGAAGAAGTCCAGAGTGTTGTCGAGGATGAGTTCATGGAGGACAGGGGCTTTATTGTTGAGCGATCGGGTATTGAGGAGGCCGAAGTTGGCATGGTGAGAGGGTGGTGGGATGGGACATTTCTATTGCCTCTCAATGGCTCTCAACATGGCGACTGCCGAGCCAACAGCTAACGATGCTAACGATGCTAACGATGCTAACTACAGAAAGAGTTCAATCATGACGTTGAGCCATGACTTGTGATGTCATGCTGGTCAGAAGCGGGTTGAAGAACGTTCACGACCTAAAAGAGAGACACAAGTTCAACACGACGTCGCCTCGTTGACGCGTTTCAGAAGTGACTGATCAGTTTATTTCTTTTTTAAGAAGTTGTATTGAGGTCAACAATCCCCAAAATAAAACAAAATGAAAAGAAAGTCCTGTTCTTCCCCCGTCCTCCTCTCGGTGAAGGCCACGCTCCTCCTCTGTTCCGGGACTGAGCTTCAAAAGGTCTTTGTGAATTTTAATGTCACGAGAGCCGAGCCAGTCGTTGTAATTAATGTTTGTTAAGACGAATGCAGCCGCGGCCTTATTAGCATAGCAGCATTTAATGAGCGACACCACCACGGAGCGCTAGCAGCAGGATGTGAATAAAAAGCTTGTCTAATCCGAGCTGACTGGTTTACAGCCTGACTGATTCTCTGCTTCCTGCTTCCTCCTCTCCTCCATCTCTTTCTTCTTCATGTTTAAATCCGTTTGCTCGTTCGTTCTTTCTTAAGACCGAGGGTTAGAACCCCTGTTCAAAGACGGAGGGATTTGGAGACAGACAGATTCCTACAAATTAAATCATTTTACTATAAAGAACTCGTAACACAAAGAAATGTATAATTATATGTATTACAAAATCTTAAATTATTTAAATTAAATGTATAAAATAAACAGTATGATTTCAATTATATATACATAATTATTTACATTTGTATTAATTACATAGTACGGGCTCCTTGTGCGTCGTATGAAGACGCTGTGGCATTGAGACACGCCGCTGCATTAATTGTGAAAACACACCAAATGTACAGATTTTTGTATTTATTTCTGCTTGGAAATAAAGGTTGCGATATTTGAATTAAAACCTATGCATTCCTGCATTCCTGAATTTCAATAATCTTTTATTTATATATTTTATATATGTATATACATATATAAAATATATAAACATTATATATATATTTATATATATATGTGTATTTATATATATATATATGTATATATATATATACAATATATACATTTGTATATATATATTTATATATTATTATTATATATATTATAAACATAATATATATATATATATATATATATATTATATATATATATAAAGTATACCAATATAAATATATAAAATAAATATATTTATATATAAAAATATATTTTATATATATATATATATATTTTATATATATAATATATATATTTTGTCTTTGCAGTGAAAAAGATTAAAGCCTTCAAACCTTCACGTCAACATTCACTTCACGCCTTGTCATCGCTCCCATTATCTTCATAAATAACTTCTCAGGACTAATAGAAACCGAGTGAGCTGGAAACACTCGCACTGTAGCTCATTAGCATACTAATTAAAATACCATCATATCCTCCCACTCGCTAACACAGCTCCCCCCCGGTCCCTGCGTGACCTCTGACCCCTCTGTGCTGCCACGATGACACTGATTTCATTAATCCTCGCCGCACTCCGGTGTAATTAAGGCGCCGGCAGAGCGGCAGGTGTTGAATATCAATGGCTGCAGCGGTGAGGAAGTGGGCGGGGCTACCCCGTCCCCCCACATGTTCACATGTGTCCATCAAAGGGAGAGGCCGTTAATATTAAAGCCGCCGCAGGCGCTCCCATGAACTCTCATGCATCCGAGCTTATTTTATGATGGGAACATTAATTATTCCAGAGTCTCCACTTTTCCTTTCATGATGACAGAAGAGCTGAAAGTGATTTTTATTTAAAGTGGATTTAATATTTAGGGTTTCCTGGAACGAGCAGTGATGTAAAAAGAATATGAATATTGATCGAGGGAAAAGGTGTTCTCTCAATCAAACACTCTTTTAGTGTATTTGAGATTAAAAAATGCAGATAAGAAGTAGAAAGTGGAAGAAGCCGTTGCCGTTGTCCCGGATGATTTATAATGTTTTCAATGTCCCCCATTGTCTGGTGGCCCGTTGGCATTCACAGCTCCAGTCCGGAGAGCGAGGTTTAGCGGTGCTTTCTTTTTATTTTATCATTAGCTTTTGCCAAAAAAAACAGAAGTGCAGAAGAAAAGTGACGGATGAGTAAAACTGTTTTATCTGCTTTAAGCTCCTGAAGAACGAAGCCAACGCAGAAGTGCAGAAAACTGCAGTTCCTCAAATGACCACTCGAGGCTGTAAAAGGAAGTCAGTCCCAGAGACCTGATGTTAGAATGAGCCACTGAACAGCAGAAATACACAACGAGTAGTTGTAGAGCATCACGGACACACAATGTCAGACACCTGTCTCATGGGACACACAACCTGTCCCAAGGGACACACAATGTCAAACACCTGTCTCAAGGTTGAAAGTGCTGTTGTTGGTCTGCGTCGTGAGCGTAGAACAAAACCACACAATGTGTGTCCATGAACACAACCCCAGCTGACCCAGACCCTGAAGGCGTGTTGTGCGTGTTGTGCGTCGGCAGGACGGCGTCTGGAGGAGCCCAGGAGTTGTGTATTGTTTCGCCGTGAAAGGGGCGTGGCCTCAGAAGGAGACAGGAAGCTTCTGTTCTTCATCTTTCTTTCTGTTTCCTCTAGTTACCCGTCGGCGTGGCAACGCTCTCTGTTTCTCTGGCCTTCTTTTTCTCCTCTTGCCACCGTTTGGGAAATTAATTCATTTTTTCCGCTAAAGTCTTAATAATTACAGTGACACGAGGTTAATTGCCTAATCTCTATTGCCATGGAGGCATCCCGAAGAAGTCCCCACACAATCTGTTACAGGAAGATCCTCCGTTACCAGAGGGGACGCTGTGACCTAAATAAAGGTTTATATATATATATATATATATATATATATATATATAAATATATATAATAAAACACATCCAGCAGGTAGTGGACGGGGAGCTCAGGTACGCTTGTTCACTGTCATTAATTTCCCACTTTGATTTAGAGCTGGAAACTTGTTCTGGAGCTGTGGGGGGAGGGGACAGCTTTCTAAAATATGAAGCTCTGTAACAATGTCAGCCAAGGACTCCTGCTATTTATTATTTTTATTAAAACAAATTGAGGCACTTTTTGTTTTAAAGTTCTGGATCATGAGGAGGAATCACTTCTTTGATCTGTTATTGTAACCGTTCTGTCTGTTCTGTCTGTTCTGTTTGTTCTGTTTGTTCTGTCTGTTCTGTTTGTTCTGTTTGTTCTGTCTGTTCTGTTTGTTCTGTTTGTTCTGTCTGTTCTGTCTGTTCTGTCTGTTCTGTTTGTTCTGTTTGCTCTGTCTGTTCTGTTTGTTCTGTTTGTTCTGTTTGTTCTGTTTGTTCTGTCTGTTCTGTTTGTTCTGTTTGTTCTGTTTGTTCTGTCTGTTCTGTTTGTTCTGTCTGTTCTGTCTGTTCTGTTTGTTCTGTCTGTTCTGTTTGTTCTGTTTGTTCTGTCTGTTTTGTTTGTTCTGTTTGTTCTGTTTGTTCTGTTTGTTCTGTTTGTTCTGGACTGTCTGCTTCAGAACCAGGTTTACAGTGTGTGGATCTGAAAGAACAGATTTCGTGTAGACCAGCAGCGGCGACTCCAAACAACTGGGAAGGCTGGGAGGAAAACCAGGTGTCATGTGTTATTTTTATTTCTCATATTTTGCTCTGTGCTGCCTATCTGAGCTCTCATGTGGGTTCTTTTATTTTGTATTATTACATTCTGCACATCTTTATAAATATGATTATGATTGCTATACCAGTTGGCTACTTATCTCTTCTTTCTTATGTTCAACATAATAATATGCAGTAAATCAAAGGCTCAGTCCTCTCTTCACAAAGATGTCCCGACTTAAAATAAAAATAAAACATTCTCTCCAAAACCTCCGGTAACATTTTCCAAATGTCAAAGTGCAACCGAAACCGTCATGACCACGAGCTCAGGGTCCTCATTCGATATTCAGATGACAGCTCAATATGTCTCACACACACACACACACACACACACACACGCACACACAGCCTCCCAACACCCAGGGGGGCGGGGCCAGCCTGTCCACACGGCTGATTGATGTCGACCTGCATCCTGAGGTGATGGATGTCGGTGTCACGGCGCCCAGCGGACCGCGGGCGGCGAGGGGACGAGGTCGTGGTGGACGTCGGTCGGCAATCGGTGCAGGTGTGCTGACGAGGAGGCCCGCCGCCCTCCTCCACCCTCCTCCACCCTCCTCCAGCCTCCTCCGCCCTCCTCCGCCCTCCTCCAGCCTCCTCTGCCCTCCTCCGCTCTCCACCACCCTCCTCCACCCTTCTCCAGCCTCCTCCACCCTCCTCCGCCCTCCTCCACCCTCCTACGCCATCCTCCACCCTCCACCACCCTCCTCCACCCTTCTCCAGCCTCCTCCACCCTCCTCCGCCCTCCTCCACCCTCCTACGCCATCCTCCACCCTCCTCCACCATCCTCCACCATCCTCCACCCTCCTCCACCCTCCTCCGCCCCAGACGGTCTGTAAACGATATCCCCGGCCTCGTTGAAAGGTCAGAGATCTGTGATTAATAAGGAAGGACGCCCGTTACAGCACACCCTGTACTCAAGGACACTCATCGACATCGAGCGTTCCCGAGACTCGAGCGTTCCCAACACGTCCTCACTAATCAAAGCGTCCTCGCTCTGTAAGAACGTCCCCACATTACAAAAATCTCCACATTTTCCTAAAACATCCATATTTTCTAAAAACAATCGACACTATCCCAAAACTTTCCTAATTTTGCAAAAATGTCCTCTTTACAAAAACATCCCAACTTCACTCGTCTCAACTTCACAAAAGAAGTCCTTAATTTACAAAAAATCCTAATTTTACAAAAAATCCTAATTTTACAAATAAATCCTAATTTTACAAAATAAATCCTAATTTTACAAATAAATCCTAATTTTACAAATAAATCCTAATTTTACAAATAAATCCTAATTTTACAAAATAAATCCTAATTTTATAAAAAGATCCTAATTTTACAAATAAATCCTAATTTTACAAATAAATCCTAATTTTACAAAAAATCCTAATTTTATAAAAAAATCCTAATTTTACAAATAAATCCTAATTTTACAAAAAATCCTAATTTTACAAAAATCCTAATTTTACAAAAAATCTTAACCGTACTTTGCAAAAAATGTCTCGACTTTAAATGTACCCATTTTCCAGAAAGTGTCCCAGTTTAAGTACACAGCTGCAGTAGAATATGTGAGTACCAGGAAGTATAATAAGATGTATGTAGTCTCTTTAACTACATTGATGATCAGCACAATAAAATTAAACAATGTTCATGCATCAATATTAACATTCAGAGCGACGCGTTGAAACGCTGACAGCCAGCAAACACTTCTATTAACAGTCGAGTGACATTTTCATTTTTCATAGCCAATCAGCCCCCCCACTCCCCCCACCCTTCTGGGTTGTCCGAGTCCGAGTCCACCGTGCTGACGGGTCATTTATCTCTGTTTCTGGTTCTGAAGCCCCTCCGGCGCCCTGACAGCGGGAGGAGAACAACTTTCTGCAAAAATGTCCGCCGTCCTCCACGGGGGGGGGGGGGGGGGGGGGGGGGGGGGGGCAACCAACACATTACATTTAGTGTTTAATAGGTTGTCATAACATGGCAGACGTCTGTGGGAGTAATTGAATAAACCATTACCCCTCCTGCAATGGTGCTGTGAGTCTTTTGATACAACAGGAAATGACCTGAATGCATTAAGCATTAAACTGCATTTCAAAATAAAAGCGAATACTGTCTTTTTATATAATTAAATTCAGCTCAGTGAGTCAAACTTTATTTGTTAATATTTAGGGTTGCTTTTCAATCACATTTTCATATCCTGCCAGATTCTACCAACCCACAAGATTTCTTCCTGGAATTGTTCTAATAATTAATACAAATGTATTCTTTATTATGACTCAGACACATGATCACAAGGTTTGGACAAACAGAAGTTACACATTAATCACATGAAGTCAGTTACAAGTCTAACGTTTCATTTTGTCAATTTAACGAACAACGGAAATAAAATGGGTAGCTTTAAAAAATTCATTAAACTAAAAGGTCAATAAAAGATCCTTCAGAATAAGAGAAGATATTCGTAGTGAATAATTTCTTGATCTTTTCTTAAACTTTAACCCCTGAATCCTGCGATTGGATCCTTTGAAAACGCTTCACTGCGTGGGAGCAGGAAATCGTTTTATTGACGCCTGCAGTCAGACGCCACTCGCACACACACACACACACACACACACACACACACACACCAATTAGCGCTGACCTCGGTGGGGGCATCTAACAAGGTCGCCGGTTATGGATTGTGGCCATATTTACTTACCTATCCCGATCGTGAGCTCGGAAGATAAATTATGCCGCAAACCGTTTCAGACAAGCTGCTGGATATTAATTCATAAGCTTTTGATTCATAAATTCATAACCGCCGGTGAGTTATTAGGCGGCAGAGGAGGAAACATGGAGGAGAATTATAAAAGTGCAGAAGGGGACGTGAAGAGATTAACTTTGTCCGCCCCTCTTTGGGCCGTCTGGCTCCAGCGATCCGGAACGCGTGATGGGGTGTGTTCAGGTGAGGGACGAGAACTCACAACAGCCAGGTGTGTTCAGGTGAGGGACGAGAACTCACAACAGCCAGGTGTGTTCAGGTGAGAGACGAGAACTCACAACAGCCAGGTGTGTTCAGGTGAGGGACGAGAACTCACAACAGCCAGGTGTGTTCAGGTGAGAGACGAGAACTCACAACAGCCAGGTGTGTTCAGGTGAGGGACGAGAACTCACAACAGCCAGGTGTGTTCAGGTGAGGGACGAGAACTCACAACAGCCAGGTGTGTTCAGGTGAGAGACGAGAACTCACAACAGCCAGGTGTGTTCAGGTGAGGGACGAGAACTCACAATGAGCCAGGTGTGTTCAGGTGAGGGACGAGAACTCACAACAGCCAGGTGTGTTCAGGTGAGAGACGAGAACTCACAACAGCCAGGTGTGTTCAGGTGAGGGACGAGAACTCACAATGAGCCAGGTGTGTTCAGGTGAGAGACGAGAACTCACAACAGCCAGGTGTGTTCAGGTGAGGGACGAGAACTCACAACAGCCAGGTGTGTTCAGGTGAGAGACGAGAACTCACAACAGCCAGGTGTGTTCAGGTGAGGGACGAGAACTCACAATGAGCCAGGTGTGTTCAGGTGAGGGACGAGAACTCACAACAGCCAGGTGTGTTCAGGTGAGAGACGAGAACTCACAACAGCCAGGTGTGTTCAGGTGAGGGACGAGAACTCACAATGAGCCAGGTGTGTTCAGGTGAGAGACGAGAACTCACAACAGCCAGGTGTGTTCAGGTGAGGGACGAGAACTCACAACAGCCAGGTGTGTTCAGGTGAGAGACGAGAACTCACAACAGCCAGGTGTGTTCAGGTGAGGGACGAGAACTCACAACAGCCAGGTGTGTTCAGGTGAGGGACGAGAACTCACAACAGCCAGGTGTGTTCAGGTGAGAGACGAGAACTCACAACAGCCAGGTGTGTTCAGGTGAGGGACGAGAACTCACAATGAGCCAGGTGTGTTCAGGTGAGGGACGAGAACTCACAACAGCCAGGTGTGTTCAGGTGAGGGACGAGAACTCACAACAGCCAGGTGTGTTCAGGTGAGGGACGAGAACTCACAACGGGTGCGTTTGTTTGTCAGGTGTGTTTGTTTGTCGGGTGCGTTTGCTTCAACAGAACAGTTTTTGTATGTTTAGGTGCGTTTGATGCATTTCTGAGCTGTCGAACAGTTTAACAACTAAATTTAACAAGTATACGTTTTTAATTAAAATAATTCAACTTTTTATAGTCTTTCTTTTCCACCAGTGATGGAGAGGAGAAGAATCCCCTCCTCCTCCTCCTCCTCCTCCTCCTCCTCCTCCTCCTCTTCCTCCTCCTCCTCTTCCTCCTCCTCCTCCTCCTCCTCCTCCTCTTCCTCCTCCTCCTCCTCCTCTAATAGATTTGTCTCCATTTGGAGTTTGACTCTAATCTCTGGTTTCATCCTCTCTGCTCCGACTGTTGGAGCTGATGGAGTGCATCTCTCCATTGCCTGACCTCTGACCTCTGCAGCCGCCCCGCTCAATCACCACTAGCCCCGGGTGGAGGTGTGGAGGGGTGGAGGTTATGAAAGCATTTATCTGTCAGTCACAGTTCGGGGCTGCAGACGCCAACGGAGCCGCTGCTTCACTTCTGAAATAAGATCCTGACTGGAAGCCATTAAGGTTTCAGTTTGAGTTTTAATAAAAACAGGATTGTAACATAAAATATTTGGTCGTTCTGATCTCCTCTCGTGTCACCAACATGGCGACCACCAAAAAGCAGAACTCGAGGCTTCGAACCCGACTCTGGAAACAACTTGTGATGCCGGAGCCGGAAAACCAAAGAAACGATGTCCCCGTGAGACGCATAACGTACGGACAGTAATGAGCAGAGTCACGGGCCGTGGTATCTACTCCACAGATAAAGGAGGCAGATGAAGGGTTTGACAGGCAGGAGACAAAGGAGGAGGAGGAGGAGGAGGAGGAGGAGGAGGAGGAGGATGAAGAGGATTGACAGAGAAAGTGTTGCACAAATAATAATCAGTGAAGGTCAGTCTGAGGCCGAGCAGCTGACAGCGGCTTTTTAAATAATGAAAGAAATGAAAAATTGAAGATGAACCATTTGATTATTCTCTCGTCAGCGGCCCCATTGATGCTCGGAGGACAGGCGACTGTTCCTCTACGTTTCATTAGGGGCAGGTGCTCAAACCAAAATAAAGGGCACCCATCGCCAAAATTATTTATGAAATTAAAAATAATAATAATAAATACAAAACACAGTAGGATATTTATATATATGTTGTGTGTGTACTGAGTACACACACATTTTTTACTGTTTTCTGACTAGACAGCTAGCTAGATTACACAGCTAGCTTACATTTTCCTTATGAATAAAGATGATTGGCTACATACTACATACTGATCCGCTCCTCCGCGACCTTCACTGGTTACCGGTGGCCGCCCGCATCCGCTTCAAAACACTGGTACTGGCGTACCGTGCTACGAACAGATCTGGTCCAGTCTACATCCAGGACATGGTAAAACCTTACACCCCATCTCGTGCGCTCCGCTCGGCTTCTGCCAATCGGCTTGTAGCTCCGTCACTGAGAGCTAAACACTCAACAAAGTCTCGACTGTTCTCTGTCCTGGCTCCTCGATGGTGGAATGAGCTCCCCATTGACATCAGAACAGCAGAAAGTCTCTACATCTTCCATCACAAACTAAAAACACATCTTTTCCGACTATACCTTGAATAAAGGATGTAGCACTATAGTAGCACTGAAATGGCTCTTACTGATAGCACTTTGTAGTCGAACCTTTGACGAAATTGTACCTTCTTGTGTGAGGACGCCTGGAGCTACGCTACGCCACAAGCTACGTCACGTCTAGAGTCGAGTCAGCACGGAGCACCGCCAGGACGAGTGGCTGAGTACATGTTGTGTTTTTGGAGGACATTCTGAGTTGTCACTTTCCTTGGTTTTTGTTAAATAAACCTTTTGTTTTCCCTCTGCACTCTGGTTGTCCGAGGTTTGCTTTTGGGTCCGGAACACAATCCTGACATCTTGATGCTTGTTGTTCTGATTCTTGTGTGTAACCGTAGAATGCACTTATTGTAAGTCGCTTTGGATAAAAGCGTCAGCTAAATGAAATGTAATGTAATGTAATGTAATGTAATGTAATGATCAACATACTTTCGAAATTGTCTAAACTGCATTTATACAACAACACAAAGAAGATGCCTGCCTGTATATCTCTCTCTCTTCATTAAACATGACTAACGTCAGTAAACAGCTGGACAAGGCTTTGAAATCACGGATTTTGTGAGTTTTTTGTTTGTTTATTTTTTTCGGAAAGGTCGGACCAGTTGTGACGTAATGTTTTCAGCGGCGCTAATGTTGTGGTTAATTTATCACCAAACAACGTCGGGGGATTGCACAAACACCGTCATTACCTGTTAGTCTGATGCTGCGGGTCAGAGGAGAAGTGCTGCACCCGTTTGGCCTGGCGCTCACTGCATGAGCACTAAGTGGAGGAGGGGGGCGGGGGAGGGGGGGGGGGGCGCGGAGCATGTCGGGGCGAAAATCTCACAAGAACTCAAATAAATGCCCCGTCAGATATCATTTGGGGGGAATTGATGACAGAGAGAGTAATTTTTATTCTTAAATACTGATGAATGAAGAAAAAATTGGGCTCCAGTAGAAGGGGCACTTTTCTCATTCAGGGCAAAAGGGCAGGTGCTTGAGCACCACTAGGGGTCTATCTGTGCACGTGTCTGATTAGGGGGAACATTTTGAAAAATGAAGACAGTTCAATAATTTATTTATTTTAATATTGAAATGTTACGTTTTTTTATTACATTTTGGGATTTAAAAAAAAGTAACCTTTTTGGGGAATTTAATAATCAGGCCTTTTTGGACCTTTGGAAAATAAACATCTTTTTCGAAAATCTGGACTTTTTGGAAAAAATAGACGCTTAGTTACAGTAATAATTACTAATTAACAACTAGTATTTTTGGACGAACATTTTTTGGGAATAATTGTTAGAATATTTGGGTATTTTTTTTTTTTTTACATTTTGAGGGATTTTTGGGGGAACCGGACGGTCCAGCTTGGACAATTTTCCTAATTTGTCCCTTAGTTCTGCAACAGGCTGTTTGAGGGTTAAACTGGGTGTTAAGTTAAGTTAAGTTAAGTTAAGGGATATATTTGGTCCGTCAGGTGTGACCTTGCTGCTCGAGGCAGATTGGACATTAATCCTAATTGTGCCGTAAACCTCGTTTAGACGGCATCGGGCTCCGGCTCCGAGAGCTCAGCACATGTTCCCTATAGCGGTTCACGTTTACTACTGTTGGAGGTTTCACGGTGAATCACCAACGTGTCTTATTTGACCTGCTCATGAAGGTTAAATGTTATTTTATTGACGGCCCACCTGACAAACCGCCTCCTCTGCATCCCGTCACCTGTCAACAATAAACCGTGTGTATTTGTAATATTTCTTTTTTCCTTCGTCCTCTTGCGTCCCTCAGGCCCCAAAGAGGTTCTGGGAACGTTTCATTTCCATTCAAATCCTGCGAGGGTCTGATTTGAACCTTGATCCCTAAACGTCCTACAATCCAGGAGCCTCACACACACACACACACACACACACACACACACACTCACAGCTTCGAGTTTATTAACAGTGTCACAGCACTGTAATATAAATTCAAAAAACTTGCACAATGAACTATATTGTGCAACCTGACCCTCAAGGTGACGAACATCCCTCCCTCTCTCTCTCTCTCTCTCTCTCTCTCTCTCTCTCTCTCTCATATTACCTGTCATCTCTGAAGAGTTTATCTAACTAAAAAAAGTTTCAAATTATCAAAATAAAATCCATATAGACTCAGTGTTCATTCATTTTCTTATTGAATCAGCTGCTTTGCATGTTACCTGCTTCGACTGCAGTTTGTTGACACACACACACACACACGCACACACACGCACGCACGCACGCACACACACACACACACACACACACACACACACACACACACACACACACACACACACACACACACACAAACACACGGTAACCTTGTACAAAGATTGTTTTTTGCAAGCTCAGTAGCCAATTGTGTCAGAGCTAATTGAAGGCGTGAAATATGCTAATGAGTGGGTAGCGGCTGACAGATATTCAATGTTCATTCCGTCATGCAAATGTGGAACAATGTGAATATTTCCTGCTGTGTTTATGAATCAGCTGATCGATAAGTCATTTTGTGTGTGTGTGTGTGTGTGTGTGTGTGAGATTGACAGCTCTGTTAAGTGGATGACTTTGGCTTTACCATAAACTGACCTACCGTACAGGTAGAGATGTACTGAAACCTGATTGGATGCTGTTGTTATGACAGATTGATTGACGGGACTCTAAACCCGCCCACCCGGCTTCTCCAGTGGACCTTTGCCCTAAATATGTTCAAACTAATAGTAAAGATCGGATCACGTTTCGTAGATTATTAGATGGTAAAAAGTTAAATCTTCTGTGGTTTGCACGTTGCTTTGCTGATCAGTATCGACCCATCCGGATTTTCCACCATCCACCATTTTACTCCAGCTAATAGTAAGAAGTAGAATCATGTTCTGTAGACTTACTGTATATACAACCAAAAGGAGTCGCCTCCTGGTGGTCAGGAGAGAGAATGCAGCTTTATCACATGAAGCATAGACTTCTATACAACCAGAGGAGTCGCCTCCTGGTGGA
The DNA here is from genome assembly GCA_023566465.1 of Cottus gobio. Classification (NCBI taxonomy): domain Eukaryota; kingdom Metazoa; phylum Chordata; class Actinopteri; order Perciformes; family Cottidae; genus Cottus; species Cottus gobio. Next base: position 2,111,284 of record CM042223.1, on the reverse strand, counting down.
CAGTAAATCCTTTCCCAGTGCGTACCTTAAATGTGTACTAAACATCGGTACCTGATTAAATGTACTTGCTTACATCCCCCTGTGAAGAGAAGTCTGTAACTCCGTCCCGGTCTCTCTCAACCTGATCGATGTATTGATGCCTCAGCAACTGTTTCCATCACCCGCTGGTGCTTATTAAGACGTTCTGTCCGGCTCTGCGATTCACCAATATCGGCCCTCATCGACCCCGCGTCCTCTGGCCAGAGCAAGATGGATGGGGCATGAAAAATTTGGACAAGTGATTCATCTGCAGTTTAGAGGCGGGACGGGGTCGGAGCCGAGAGGCTGGACCTTCTTCTGAGACTCGATCCGTCCCAGAAGAAAGTTCACGAGTCGCTCAGGAGATCGACAGAGTGAGAACCCAGAAGTTACTTTTTTATTTCATGTTCAGCATTTTTCCTCATTTGATCTCTTGTCCTTCACATATTTACCTTGTCTTCTTCAAAGTAATGTGATTATATGTTATGTGTGAACTGCTGATCGTCTTCTTGAGACCTTGATTAATTGTTTGCATCATTTCCTGCTCTGCATGCCACTTGCTTTGCCCCCTTTTAGCTTTTTATAGCTGCTTCACATTTCTCCATCTCCCGCAGGATCATCTAAAATTGAATTTAACATCTAGAAGAGGGACAACAATTTGGAAATGAACCGTTTGGTGAAGCGATGTTGATGTGCACTAGGGCTGGGCAGTATGGCCAAATATTCATATCACAGTATTTTGAAAGATTCTGGCAGTTTCACTTTTTTTTTTCAAGTAAACACATTCATTCATTGACTTAGAAAAGGACCTGTGGCCACCTGAACAGCTGTTCACCACTTGTTGTTTGCTGCTGGTGCCCAGCGAGTTGTGAACAGCTGTTTGTGTGGCGTGACTTCCGGTCTGTCTCTTCCGGGGGTTTTTCACCTGCATTCCCCTGGGTCCTAAGTCCCTCCAGGTTCAGTTTCTTTACAATACATCGTTTTCTGAACTACGTCGGACTTTTCAAACCCTCCAGCCAGCAGACACAGCTCCTCTCTGGGCAACACGTTGTGTTGGTGCGTCTCTGCTCTCTCTTGCTCCTCCTGCATCGCTCTGTTGTTTAATGTAGCGACGGAGTTTCTGCTTGTTGTGATAGTGGGCGGGCTGTACCCAGCATGCAGTTCGGTGGTGTCAAAATCGTAAATGTACAATTATTAGTGTTACAAGTTGTTTTATGTGTCACAAACTGTTGTGTTGTGGTGTTTTACCTGTTAAAGAGCGTTAGTTGTGGGTTATTAATTGTTGTTATAAAGTTAAAACCATGACTCAAACTCAATGCACGTAACACAAGTAGTTCTGACCGCTGTGTACTCACCAGTTAGTTGAGTGCGGCGTATTATCGTTCTGATTGTCGTGAGTTATTACTGTCGGGCAGTCTGACGGTATACCGCACCTTCGTACTGTACAGTTTAACTGTACAGTTATCTGAGATAGTGTAAATGTTTACAGCATTCAGACCCTGAATGCTGTAAACAGATGTTTCTGGATTAATATTCCTGCTGCATTAATGTGTTTTATTGTAGCTCCTTCATGTCCTGTTGTCTAGTTTAATGCACATCAACTCATCATATTCCATCAGATCATCATGTGTTTGTAGCATCTCTGTCCTGTGAGAACCTCGTATCTCTAAAGAGAACAAACAGTTTTCAGATTTGTGACGATGTATATTCCAGCTGATCCAAGAGGCTTTTTAAAGAGTTTATTTATTATCAACACATAAAGGAAACACTTCAACATCAACACATCTGTAGATACGTGGTTTTACCTGGACAGGAAGGGGATGAAAAACTCATCTGAGAAGATACTAAAGCTGTTAGACAAATGTAGTAAAATGTATAATATGTACCTCTGATGAAGTTGAGAAGTAGTAGCAGAACAGGAAACTACTAAAAAAATGTAAAAGCACCAGAAAAGTATTCAGTATTAAAAAAGAAATCTAGGGGAAACATAATGTTTTTATTGTTAAGAGTTAATCTTTTATTTATCCCTGAAAACATACAAGACAGAGATCATACAGTATGCAAAACGTATTATGTATATACAATGATCAGACAATAACACATTTTGATTTGGCACCCAAATATTCAAAGAACATGCAAATGCTTCTTATTCATGAGGACATTTTTTCTGATGATTAAACATTCTTGAAAGCAGGCAAAACATATTTAATCAACATTAGATAATATAAATCACCAGCTTAAAAACGGTGTCTTGGAGTATTAGCAACATTAAAAAAATCAAAAGCAACTGATCAGAATAAGAAAATCAATAATGTACGTCACTAAAAATATAGATTTGGTAAATTCATTATTAGTTAATCTCTCTGTAGAGGATCAAGTGGTTGTTCTACTCTCTGTGTTTTTTTTATATTTTTTTTTTAAACATTTTATTTAAAAGGGACCATGTACAGTTAAAACATAAATGTCACCATTTGATGCACTCTACCAGATTATAGCTTCAGCTAATTCGCATCTGTAGTCCCGATTGACAGGAGAGATGATCAGAGGAGCAGAGTTTTTACCACCATCATTAAGACCTGGACAAAGGCATGGGTAGAGCTTCTTTGTGAAGCAGTAGCCAGTAAAGGAGTAGATAAGAGCTGCAGCATCACCGTCATGAAAGGAGACCAGACCCTCCATAGTCCACAAACACCCCCACCTTCTGGGGCTGGGACTTCAGAGAGAGACGGACTGGAGGGCCAGCAACAGCTGAGTACTCGTTCTGATTCCTCAAACTTATCAACCAGAAACCTTCCTGAGGAGACAATGAGATGTTTCTCTTCCTGTTGATCGACTCTCTCACCACTCCTAAGTCCACTTAGTCTTCCCTTTAACCTGAACCTCGTAGTAAAATCTTCCTGAAGAGAAACTCTGCTTTGCTAAGACATTAACACAAGAATCAAATCTCTCTGGATTGTCTGGAAGATTCTTCCTTACATCACCATGTTTAACTTGTTTTCCATCATCAGACAGGATGAGGTGGGGATGTGCTGTATCAGGATCAAGTGTCACATCCACTGCAGACTGCTGGACCCTCTTCAGCTTCATCTGGTTACTGAGCGTCTCCTCCAGCTGATCCAAAGCTCTCACCACAGTCCCCTCATATGAAGGTGGACTGACTCTGACTCCTGTCCAGGTCTTGGTGGGTGGAGCAGCCTTCAGGGTCCTGAAGCTCTGGAGGAGGTGGAGGTGGTCTTCAGAGCGTGAGAGCTGCTCCACCTCAGTGCTTCTCTTCTTCAGCTCACAGATTTCCTGTTCCAGCTCTTTGATGAAGCCTTCAGCCTGTTTCTCTGTCTTTCTCTGCTTCTCCTTGATAGTGTGGATGAGCTCGGCCTGGCTTCTCTCAACAGACTCCTTCAGAGCGGTGAAGACCTGAACACCACCTGCTATCACTCTGTCTGCATCTTCCTCACTGAGCTCCACCGAGTGTTTGATCTCCTGAATCTTCAGTCGTCTCTTCTGGATCATCTGCTGAATTTCATCATCGGTCTTCCCCAGCTCGGCCTTCTTTCCTTCATATTCTTCTTTCAGAGGAGCGACATCATGGTTCTTGTGGTCTAGAACAGTGCAGAGCATGCAGACACACATCTGGTTGGTCCTACAGAACAGCTCCAGAGGTTTATCGTGCTTCGTACAGATGATGTCTCTTCAGACCTGGTCTGGTCAGATGAGGCTCCAGGTGAGTCTCACAGAAGGAGTCCAGACACACCAGGCAGGACTTCAGGGCCTTCAGTTTGGGTCCAGTGCAGACGTCACAGGGAACTTCTCCTGGTTTGGCAGCTTGTTGCTCTGAGCTGCTGCTGCTGGCTTTCTGTTGAGCTGCCTGTCTGAACTGAGCAGCCATCTCAGAGATGAAGGTGTTGACCTGCAGCTCAGGTCTGGTGGAGAAAAGCTTCTTACAGTTGGGACACTGATACGGGACCTTAACGTTCCAGTGTTGAGTGATGCAGGCTTTACAGAAGTTGTGTCCACATGGTGTACTGACTGGATCAGGGAACACATCCAGACAGATGGAGCACAGAAACTGATGTTCAGTCATCTGACAGCTGGCAGCAGACATATCGACTGTGAGGACAACAAGAGGGGGAAAAACTGTTATTCCATAACTTTTGATTTCTTGTTTCATAAAACAAACTGCCCTAATGGTACATGATCCACCTGGGGCCTGTACTACGAAGCAGAATATGTGGTTAGCGAGATAACTTTAGTTTTTTTTCTGGGTTTTCAGTCCTACGACAGAGGATCACTTCTTATTATCACCATGGTTACTTATGCTGAATACCTAACATGCTGCAGAGTTTATGTTCGAGATAAGAGATCAACTTGTATATAAGGATTACCTATTGATCAAAACTCGTTGTGTGCATCATTATCTATCCATCCATCCATCCATCCATTTTCACCCGCTTATCCGGGGTCGAGTCTCGGAGGCAGCAGGTCCAGCAGGCTGACCCAGGCTTCTCTCTCACCCACAACATCTACCTGCTCCTTCTGGGGGATCCCGAGGCGTTCCCAGGCCAACTGGGAGATATAATCCCTCCAACGTGTCCTGGATCTTTCCCGGGGCCTCCTACCAGTTGGACGTGCCTGGAAAACCTCTAAAGGGAAGCGTCCTGGAGGCATCATGATGAGATGCCCAAATCACTCCAGCCCGAATCACCTTTAGGCTCAGCTCCTTCTTCACCAAGACGGCCCGGTGCAACGCCTGTTTTACTGCTGCAGCCGCATCGATACGCCTGTCGATCTCCCGCTCCATTTTACCCTCACTCGGGAACAAGACCCCGAGATACTTGAACTCCTTCGCTTGGGGTAGTGGGGTGGCCTGGTTGGCCTGTATTGTCCAACAGTAGGCACTCCATCCCCACCCGTAGGGAGCAATCCACCGGTTTCCGACAGAGCACCATGGCCTCAGATGTGGAAAGCCTTCTCCAAGTCCACAAAGCACATGTAGACTGGTTGGGCAAACTCCCAGGACCCCTCCAGTATCCTTGCGAGGGTAAAGAGCTGGTCCACTGTTCCACGACCAGGACGAAACCCGCACTGTTCTTCTTGAATCTGAGGTTCGACAAACGGTCGGAGCCTCCCTTCCAGCATCCTGGCATAAGCTTTTCACGGGAGGCTGAGTAGTGTGATACCCCGATAGTTCAAGCACACTCTCCGGTCCCCCTTCTTGAAGATGGGAACCACCACCCCGGTCTGCCAGTCCATGGGCACTGTGCCCGACCCCCATGCGACATTGAAGAGGCGTGTCAGCCAAGACAGCCCAACAAAGTCCATCCCCCCGGCACCTTGCCACCAAGGAGCTTTTTGACTACCTTAGTGGCCTCTGCCAGGGATATGGGTTCATCCACCCCCAAGTCTTCAGGAGCTGCCCCTTCTCCAGGGGACATGTTGGCCTGGTTTAGGAGTTCCTCAAAGTGCTCTTTCCACCTCCCGGCGATATCCCCTGTCTGGGTCAGCAGTTCCCCACCCCGCTGAGAACAGCCTGTGGTAGGCCACGGATACGGAAGATCCAATATGTGGGCTGGACCAGGCGACAGCCTCCAGGTCTGAAGGTAAAGACATTGCTGAAGTGCCTTTAACCTGCATTCTCTCTAATATACACCAGGGGGCGACTCCACTGGTTGTATAGAAGTCTATGCTTCATGTGTTAAAGCTGCATTTTCTCTCCTGACCACCAGGGGGTGACTCCTCTGGTTGTATAGAAGTCTATGCTTCATGTGTTAAAGCTGCATTCTCTCTCCTGACCATCAGGGGGTGACTCCTCTGGTTGTATAGAAGTCTATGCTTCATGTGATAAAGCTGCATTCTCTCTCCTGACCACCAGGTGGTGACTCCTCTGTTTGTATAGAAGTCTATGCTTCATGTCTTAAAGCTGCATTCTCTCTCCTGACCGCCAGGGGGTGACCCCTCTGGTTGTATAGAAGTATATGCTTCATGTGATAAAGCTGCATTCTCTCTCCTGACCACCAGGTGGTGACTCCTCTGTTTGTATAGAAGTCTATGCTTCATGTCTTAAAGCTGCATTCTCTCTCCTGACCGCCAGGGGGTGACCCCTCTGGTTGTATAGAAGTATATGCTTCATGTGATAAAGCTGCATTCTCTCTCCTGACCACCAGGGGGTGACTCCTCTGGTTGTATAGAAGTCTATGCTTCATGTCTTAAAGCTGCATTCTCTCTCCTGACCGCCAGGGGTGACCCCTCTGGTTGTATAGAAGTCTATGCTTCATGTGTTAAAGCTGCATTATCTCTCCTGACCACCAGGGGGCGACTCCTCTGGTTGTATAGAAGTCTATGCTTCATGTGTTAAAGCTGCATTCTCTCTCCTGACCACCAGGGGGCGACTCCTCTGGTTGTATAGAAGTCTATGCTTCATGTGTTAAAGCTGCATTCTCTCTCTTGACCACCAGGGGGTGACTCCTCTGGTTGTATAGAAGTCTATATAAATGACTCTACTTCTCTCTTGATGTATTCCCTCAGTAAACATTGTAAACATGAGTTTATGTCTCAATCTCTAGTTTCAAGTCTTCTTCAATACAGCATGATGTTCATTTAGTAAATTATGCTCATTTAGAGTCAACCATACAGCAGGGGATGTTTTAGGGGCGGGGCTAAACGGTGATTGACAGGTCTCTACCAGAGACGCCGTCTCTACATCACTCCTCCTCATTCCTAATATGGTAACTTTCGTTCACCGGTTGCAGGAAGGACTTTGTCGGCCTTTGTCCTTATATCTTTATATATATATATATATATATATATATATATATATATATATTTATATAAATGTAAAATCTCTACTTGATTCCTTGACAGTGAAAACAGTGAAACCACTTTTTGTTTGTCAAGTTGACTTTCAGCGGCAGCAGAAGTGAATGTGATCGTGGTGATGGAGGCAGCGCCGTCTTCTTCCTGCGGTGCGACGCGTCGCCTCATCGCTGCTAATGTCGTGTCACAGTTAATGTTCGCCGCAGTCTGCTGTCATTTAGCAGCAGGGTGGAGGTTATTGTCGGAGCCTTCCCACAATCCACTGCTCCAGAAATAGCCACCAAACAATTGAATCAAAATTAAGTTATATTCTTTTATCTTTTTCCCCCCTTTTCTTCTTGCTGGCGCCGGCCCCGCGTGCCATCGTCCTCCACCGCTTCCTGTTTTGAATCGGTTAACCTTTCTGTTCGGGGGGGCAGCGGGGTCCTGCTCCGCAGATTAGCCGCTGACGCATTTATCAAGGGATGACAAATGAGCTGTCCTTCCAGATGCCTGATTACTTGACCTTTTATTCCACAGGAGCTGGGCGGTTAGCAGGGGAGGGAGGGGGGTCCCGATGGAGCTAAGTGGTGCCAGTCTCGTATACGGCAGCCCGTTGTGAGGGAAACGCCTGGATGCGACGCCTCGACGCCGACGTGAACACGAATTAAGAAAGAAGTTATTAAGATTGGCCGCCGCTGAGGCGAGGTAATTGAAATTCTCACTTTCCCCAGAAACGGGCCGAGAGAGCCGGCACATCAGTTTCTATTTGAGGCAGAGCAGCTGATGAGCATCGCACGCTAAAGCCCGGGGAGGAAAATTGTCCTTTTAGTGGCCTCTGATTCGAGATCATTACACGAGTGGGACTGCATGGCCCCTGAATGTGGCTCTTCCAGCTCATTTCTGGTTTTGTCGTGCAGCAGATTGTCATTTACTGCTCTGATTGTGTGTGTGTGTGTGTGTGTGTGTGTGTGTGTGTGTGTTTTGTTTTTTTCCTCCACTGTTTACCCGTTTCTGCTCACAGTGAAAACGTCGGCTGGTTATCTTGGACCCACGTTGCATCCTGATGCTCCGGCTGCTGGATCCATCAGAAAAGGTCCAAAAGAAACCAAATCTGTGAGGCTGAACATGTTCAATTAATATGATATCATAAGATTGTACAAATCCAAAGAAGCCACACAGTGAACTTCAGGTTAAAAGACATTCATCTGTGTTTTGGCTCTTTATTTTCAGCAGCAGGCCGGTCCCACCATTCAAGAGAAAAGGTCCTGAATCACTCTGATCAGGGGATTCGAAGAAGTATTTTCACACGTTCAGCTTTGGTTTGAACTCTGACGCGACAATTTGAGCTGTTGATCGATCGCAAACCGCCTCGACAGCGCCGACCTTTCACAGAACGGAGAGCCGGAATAAGCTCGTCGGATGACTTCACGAGGAGGAATATTTGCGGTCGACGAGTTAAGAGACGTAACGTGAAATCTGATCTGTATCTACTGTATTTGTAAAACACAGCTTTTGGGCAGCTGTAGCTCATAGGGGTTCACCGGGGATCGAACCGGCTACCTTGTGGTCTCAGCCGGTCGCCCCATAGTTCACATGTGAAAGTGTCCTTGAGCAAGACGCTGAACCCTGGGCGCCTCATGGGGCAGCACAATGCTTCTTAATTAAGGATGCTTTAAATGCAGAGAATAATTCCCCAAGGTGATCAATAAAGGATTCTTTCTTCTTCTATTATTTTACCAGAAGAACTCTAAGTGATGTAGTAAATGTGGCTGCAGAACAGACGCAGGCTGTGTACATAAATCTGTTGGCAAGCTTCAAGAATCTAATGTAGAAACCTAATCGTCGAATTTGCCAACTTTATATGTGAAGAAGAAAAACGTTCCAAAATATGACAGGTTGACATAAAACAGGTGGGTTTTAAATGTGTGCGTTATACGTTTCTACTCATTCTGTGAAGTGCACCGGCTCCAGACTCGCTTTTCTCATCCCGCAATAAAACTTTCCAATTTTTCCGTCGACCAACTTGAGCGGCCGTCTTCACTTTGAGCGGGAGGAGTATTTTTTTAATCCGGAGGGAGGGGGGTGGTGGGGGGGTCTGGAGAGTGAGGTCAGGACTTCATCAGGGGCCTCCGGGGCCCTCGGAGCCCCGCGCTGGTCTCTGCAGCAGATGAGGGGATCAGCAGGGTGTGAAATGACCGCGGTGATTGCTCCGAGGCCACGAGGCCTCCTGCCCATTCACAGCCCTGTCAGCACTCTAATGGAGCCGGCGGAGATTGGAGACGACCCTCCCCACCCTCCCCCCGCACACACACACACACACACACTGTTAAAGGTACAGTTGACCATAATGACAGAAAAACTAGTGGAAAGTGTTCATCTGATAAAGTCCAACTGAAATTAAGTTTGAATTAAATATATACTGTATATATATATATATATATATTATTTCTTATCAAAAGACATAAAAACTCAGAGTGGGCATGTCTATGTTTGATTGACAGCTGGCAGACTGAGCTGAATATTTGCAGGTACGTTAACACTTTGTCTTCTTAACGATGTCATGAAAACTACAACAGAATATAAGATTATTTTTTCTCATTTGATTCACAGATATTTAATTGAACTTTAACGAGCAGACATTAGATTCTCATCTCGCTCTCCAAAAGAAATGAGTTGGACTTTTCCTTTAAAGTCCTCAATCTGTGTGGATTCCACAGATTGGATCCAATGTGTATAACCAACAAACAACGTAATATTTATTCACAGTTCCCTTCGTACAAATAGTTCTCAAACGGGTTTCAGCTCCAGATGTTGTGACTTAAAGCCGACTCAACGCGTCCTTCGCAGACAGGAAGTGAGCCGGTGGACGGTAAAGTGGGCCAGGTCGGCGTTTGGATGTGTAAATATAGTCGCCGCCCTCCGTCTAATTGTAGCCGTGTTGTTTTCATATTGTTGAATCCCAGAGATGTATAATTCATCACGCAAATAATCTGGAACAAAACAAACTCTCCTCTGAGCTCCCTAGAGGCCAAGCGTCTAATGAGTTCACTCCATAAAATATTCATACCTCTGCAAAATATATTGTCACTTTCCCAGCAACACACACACACACACACAATAGTCCACTATTAGCGGGTTGTGCGAGCGTAACTGCCCGTTAATCACTGTCAGGCGGCTACTTACCCATGATGCCCCGGGTGTCTTATTGTCTTCTGTTCAGGGTGCTCTGAGATCTTTCCCCTGAACTCAACACAACAGCAGTTTTAAGGGTTTGTGTTTCTTCATAGCGATGAATTAAATTCAGATTCAGCGTTTTCATCGCGTGCCGAGGCAGCTGGAGGTTCTTAGTCAGAGTAGTAGACGTTACTTTAAGGGCTTCAGTGTCCCAAGAGCTCCTTTTGAGGTTTTTACATTTCATAATACTTTATGCTTTCATTTTAGAGCTTCACGTACTTTGCAGATTCAGATAATCAATGCAAAATGTAAAAACAAAAACAATAGGAACATTTCTTAAAGGTGAAGATAAGATTTCATTGATTCCTCTGTGAAATTCACAAGCTGTCCGGCATTATTTATTGTAAAATAAATAATAATAAAAAAGCCTGACTTTTACCAGCTGCAACAATGCAGATGATGAATGCATTTATGCATCAATAACTATAATCCAATAATGTAGTAGATATTTAGGTTTGCTACTTTAAGTGATGCCAACATTTTGAAATGAGTATTTTTAAATTGTAGTATTCCTACTTTTACTTAAATAAAAGATCTGAGTACTTCTTCCACCAATGAAGGACCTTTTTTTGTCAAAAGACCAAAAAAACGTTAGTCTCTCAATTCTGTCTGACTTCCTGTCTGACGTCCCGAGTTCCTCCTGCAGACGTACGTCTTTTAACTACTTGTTTAATTGTAAATATTCATTCATTCCCATTTATTGCACTCTGTTTATTGTTAAATGTTTATTGTTAAATGTTTATTGTTAAATGTTTATTGCACTGTGTTTATTGTTAAATGTTTATTGCACTCTGTTTATTGTTAAATGTGTATTGTTAAATGTTTATTGCACTGTGTTTATTGTTAAATGTTTATTGTTAAATGTGTATTGTTGAATGTTCAGAATTCGAAGCCTCTGGAAACACGTCGGCTACATCTCGATAATGTCATTAGTTTTTAAAATGTTTAAATAGTTTTCTCCCATTTTTAAAATCTCCGCTGTGATTCTTCTCTCCAGAATTAAACTTAAGTCAAACCCCAAAGTTTATGAGAATCTTATTTTTATTTTTTGCTGAAACACTCCAGATCTTTACCACCTAACTTATGTTCCTAATTCCGCCCGAACGGGGCAGATTTGGCCGTATTGGGTCGGCGAGGTTCCCCCGGGTGTGGAGCCGTCTCCGGGCAGCCGGACCGGCAGCTTTATCCAATCACATCCCATAATGACCTGGGGGGTCGAGAGATGAGGGGAGAGAGCAGGTCTTTCATTTCGCAGCCGGTTCATTCCTTTCAGAAGAGAGAATGAAGTCCAACGGCCTCTTCAGGCCTCTTTTTCTTTAATAATCTCCAACGCCGCGACGCTTCTCAGCGCACCGAGGGTGACGAAAAGGTCGAGGGGCCGGCTCTCACGATCCACGGCGGAGTGTGAGGACGGAGGAGGAGGTAGAGGTGATGGGGGATGGGGGGAGGGGGGGGGGGGGCTGATTTTCATTAAGATGGACTCTGGAGCGCTTGTCTTATTAGCGGGTCATTAGGCTCTCGGAGGCCGACAGATTGGCTGAACAGGAAGCAGGGGAGCAGGCAGAAGGTAATTGACCACGCAGGTGCACCCGCTCGTACGCGCTCCGTGATTGGTTAATTAGCGCGTTGTCAATCAGCCCCCCCCCCACCCCCCCACCCACCCTCCTCACCCCATCGGCAGGCAGCTCTTTCTCACAGCAGTTAAAAGGGGAGAGAGTTTCTAATGGAGCCTGAAACCTCTTCTCTTCAGCTCGTTAAGGCTGCAATTAAAAATAACGCCTCGAACTAAACAGAGGACACACAAACACGCAGGGCACTGGTTCCAGCAGTAACTGTTTTTAATCTTCTTTTTAATCTTTTGTCGAAACCGGCCAGTCCATTCACACATCGCATTCACAATTACACAAAACATCCTCGCTTATTCATGTGTTTTGTTTACTCATCTACTTCTTTTCTCACTTTTTCATTTACATATTTACTGTTTTGCTTAAAGACTTATTTATGTATCAGTGTCTTCTTATTAATCTTAGACTTTTAATGAATACAATAAAAAAACTATTATAATGAATGTATTGACTTACTTATAGCTGAAATATTAATATCCTTGAGATCCCGAGATGCGTTCAAAGACTCTGTAAAGCTGTGGCGCTTTCATGACAATCAGTCTTGCCGCAATTTCTCAAAATGTCTGAACTAAAATAATTATAAAAAATACATAACTTCACTCAATCAACGCCAAACCTTGCATACTCTTTACATATGTAGCTATGTTATACAATAAAATAACAGCCTTTGTGAATATCATTAAGATAATAAAAATTAGCGTTGAAATTCTTGGAAAAAATTGTCTCTTCTTTTTTTCTTATCTTTTCTGTCTATTTTCATGAACTAATATACCACTAACACACATATAAACATATTAACTATGTTCACAAGGGTTTTCTGTATATTATAGCTGTTGAAATTATTCAAATAAACCTTGTACTTGTGGAGATAATCACTATTTAGTGTCGGCTGAAACAAAGTCACAATTTTAGCCAAAACAGGGTCGTGCTAATAAGGTCACTAAACTATTTACCGCCACCGCCGGCGCTCTCGCTCTCAGACCAAAGAATAAACAAAGAAAACCTTTCTGTTTCCTCCAAACAATTAACGGCAGCCGAATGAGGCCCGTTATTTCTTTTCATTATCAAGTCATAATTGCTGCGTAATTACTCCTCCAGTCGTGTTTTCAGCAGAGAGCGAGAGCTAGCCTGCTAATGGCATCAAAACCTGAAAGGTGTGAAGCTGCTGCCACCGTGCATTCATGTATTCACGAGGAAGCAAACAAACAAACAAACAACAGCAGCGACCACTTGCTGTGTTTTCAGCCAGAGGACGTTTTGTTGTCAGTCCCCACAAGGCTGGGTGTCCCCACAACGTCAGTGTGTGAAGAACGTTGATGTCCCCACATAGTACAAGTACAGACACGTTCAAGTTTGAGTTTTTAATTTGGTCTGAAAACTTTTTTACCTGAATTTGCCTTTTTATATTTGAGTCTCTTGAAAATGTTTAAATATTAGGCAATTGCAATCTATATTTGAATCTGAACTCTGAGAAGAAAAAAAATCTGGTAATTTTAAGTAATAGTCAACTAAATGTCTCACATTTAATAACTTACATTACGAGTTACATTGCAGATCAATGATAAAACTTCTGTACTCCTTCCACCTCGGAACCGGCGAGTGTTTTCCCACCTTCACAAGTCACCTGATCGACCGGCCGCCCGCTCACCTGCTTCACACCTGTGCAGCCAGAAGCAATGCAGTGCAGCCCGCCGGCCCTGCGCTGGCTCCTCCTAAGGTGGACAAAATAATAGAAACGGCTCTTTTTTTGCACAGCGTTCAAACAGAAGGCGAGCAATACGAGCCGAGCCGCTCTAAGCCGAGCCGCTCTTCCCCAGCGGCGTCTGCAGCATTAATGGTGTGTGTGCAGAGGAAATGTGTTTATTTATGAGCAGGACACAGTTAATTACCCCTGCACGCTTTGGATAATCATCTCCAACTTCAAAGACATTTCAACCCCCAGAGACCCCGAGAGTGTGTGTGTGTGTGTGTGTGTGTGTGTGTGTGTGTGTGTGTGTGTGTGTGTGTGTGTGTGTGTGTGTGTGTGTGTGTGTGTGTGTGTGTGTGTGTGTGTGTGTGTGCCGGACGACGCGCTCGGGACGCCCAACATATCTGCTGCTAATTAAAGGGAAATGTTGAGTCATCAGCGGAATATTCCACCATATCCTGGACCTGCAGGGATGCCGGAGCACCAACAGCAGCGACTGATTTTAATCACCGTCCTTTTTCCGCCTCCCGACACCGGACACGCCTCTCCGGTTTTTAAACATCAGTCAGGTGGTAAAGTCGGCACGTTTAACCGACATTAGAGAATTAAAAGGTGAATTATTGTTATTATATTTGTTCCTCAATATAAATTGCTGGAGCTACTTGTCCAGTCATGAAGGAGATATTATCCGTCGATATCCTTTTTTTTGTACCCGGCAGTAAACATGTTTATTTTCTGCTATGAAGTTGGGCATTTAAACATTGCAGTCTATGGGGATTCACTCGCTTTTTGGAGCCTCGAGTGGCCATTTGAGGAACTGCAGCTCCTTGTTGACGGCCTGCTGGTCTGAGGAACCTCCGACACAAACGTTTCCTCTCGTCTGGAGACGAGCGAGAACGAGGAACGTATGATCGTGTTGGAGAACATGTTCTGTTTCCTCCTCATCAGCTGTTTCACGGGCAGAACGTCAGCGCCACCTTGTGGTCATCGGGTCACATGTTCACTTAGAAAAGTGTTTTGTTTTCAGAAGTATTTTTAATTGTGGTTTTAAGGGAGTGTCTTTTCATTTTTACCAGATCCTTTTTTTATTTATTAGTGCATGTGACACGGAGTATGTTATGATTACACCTTCAAATTACCGAAACATTAAAAAAAAATTACTAAATGAAATTAAACCACAAAAAACGTAAAGCACAGATGAAATTAGTAAGTAAAAAAAATAAAAAATAAAGGAAATTAAATAAATGTACCTAAAACTAAAAAATTTGATTAGAATTTTAATAAAAATAAACCAGGACAATAAAAAAGTGTACAATTTAAAATAATAAAACCAGGACACGTCGAATCAGTGATTCAATAACATATTTTAATTTTTCAGTGTTTTAGTATAAAAATCCCACCGGCCTGCTGTCGGCCGGTTTCGCTCCCGTTGGCTATAACTGTGGTTTTTCCCAGAGAATCCGCTAAAGTACCAAATCTATTTACACACAACATCCACATCCAGAGGGGCCAAACAAAACAGGAAGTCTACCCATTGCTACCCTGCCAAAATAAAACACCAAACACTATCACTTCACCTCTCAGATTTAATGCTAAAATCCTCAAAAAATAAAAATAAAAACCAGAAGAAGAGGAGGGGCCTCTACATATGGCTCCCTGTGTGCCCGTAGTATTTTCTTACGATACTCTCTCTATAAAGTAATGCATATGCATGTTCTGCTTTACAATAAATTAGTACAGGCACATTCTCTTTCATCCTACAGCCGACTGTAGCTCAGTTCAGGTGGAAAAGATGATTCTGTGACGACAGACAGACTCAAACTCGTCACAGCACACAAACTAAAGGCTGAAAACCTGAAAACAATGAAACTGTAAAAAAAAAAAAAACTTGTGGGCAGCAGATTCTTTTTTTTTGGTTTCGGTGTGAATGATGCACTTTAGGCATTTTAAACTTTGAGAGCATCTATATAGATTTTATATAAATATGTACAAACGAAAAGAAAAAGTCCAGTAAAAACATTCAGGTAAAAAAAAAAAAAAAAAACAGAAGAAAAAAGACACACAAAAAACAATTAATGCCAAAGAATTGAAGCTTGAGAACTCAATAACTTACAAAAACCGTTGGAGCTGAAATATAAAATCAAGACAGTATTACAGTATGCATGTTTGTTTTCTCCGTGGAGAGATAGCACCAGCAGATCAGGTGATCAGCACCGCCGACCGTATAAATATCTGAACACCGCGTACCCAAACTAACCGAGGGGTGAATAAATTAGTGTCAGGCCTTGTACAGGGTATTTACAGGAGCTGCTGCAGGCACACACAATCTCACTCTCTCTCACACACACACACACACTCACACACTCTCTCTCTGATGGACATTTCATGGCAGTGAGATTGTTGCAGCAGTCTTGCAGCACATATTAAAGGAGGTCAGAGGTCAAATCCGACACATTCGACAGGTTAGACCTGTGATTGTTCAGTTCTCACAGCCCAGGTTTGTTTTCTCTCTCTCACCTTTTTGCACTCGCTAACTGAGTCGTCGTCGTTGCATAGCTCTTTGACAGAAACATGATGGCCGTCACCAGCTACAGTATGTTGGACGGGTGGGGGGCGGGGTCCAGTTTGCAGGAAGTGGTGAACATGATGTGCATGTGTGGCTTCCGGTGTGCGTATGAGGCCGAAAACGGAGCGCCTCGGCTCGGTGTTCAGAACAGAAGGCTGACGGAGGAGGTGGGTGTGTCCGTATGAGTTGGTGTGGGGGGAGGAGGAGGGGGCGGGGTTAGTCCGAGGCGGCGAGACCGGCGCTCTGATCCGGCTCGCCGCCGCCCCGGTGGTTCATGGCCCGCTCGAAGGCGAGCCGCACAGCTTTTCGGATGCAGGAGGGCCGAGCCTCCGCCAGCTTGACTCTGTCGAGCGCCCGGTCCACCCCGCAGGGCGCCATCTTGGATCTAGGAAGCCATTGCCTGAGGAGAGAGAGAGGAGGAGGAGGAGGAGGAGGAGGAGGAGGAGGAGGAGGAGGAGGTGGTGGTCAGGGTTCAGAAGGAAACACGACGCCTTCAACTCGCCTTTGCTTTTCATAAAATGATTTTCAGCAGAACGCTACAGAAGGATCTCCTGCTGAGTGAAGACGTTTAAATCTGAGGACGTATATTTACACCAGAAGCTCCAGGAAGAGGACTTGTGTCTCCAGGGTTCATACACACTCTGACCAATGAGGTCCAGGACTCTTCCAGGACTTTTCCATAACTTTTCCAGGACTTTAAACCAAATTCCCATGACCAAACATTTAGTGAAATCTGGGTGTGTCCATGAAAAAGTGATAAAATGTAGTATTTAAACTAGGGATGCACCGATACCGGTGGTCGATACTGCGTTAAATACTCGTACTCGCATCGGTTTCAATGGCCGATACCAAGAACCGATACTCACTCAACAGTATTTCACTACAACAAACTGGTCGCGCTTTGTGGAGAAGCAACCCCGTGGCGGAGCCGGAGACACTCTTCTCTGTCTCAACTGTCTCAACAGTCTCAACTTCTGAGCAGCCAATCACGCTATCCAAGTTGTTTTGCCGTCCAATCAGATGGCCAGTTTGTCTCAACAGCAGAATCTGGAGCCGCCATCTTGGATCCTCGCTACGCAGCGCTCACTTCTTTCAGGAGAAAAGTGAGACGCGAGTACAATACAAGACTTTATCGATATTGTGCTTATTAACCGGTGTTGCATACGTGTGTATGACATATTAGTGCTCATATTAGTGCTCTTGTTAGTGGCTGACAGCCCCGGAGTTACTTGTAATCAGTCCGTCCCAACGCGACGCAAATGTTTCGCGCGACCAGATTACATGTAAAGTCTATGCACAGACGCGTGTGGTTGCGACAGACGCAAATTTACGCCGGCGGCACGTTAGACGCGAGAGTTGAAATTTTACATATTTAATACATCTATAATTGAGAAGCTCTGCGCGTCATCACCGCCGTCCTGCCGGTTTGAATCAAACGGCTGCTGATCCACCAGAAGTAGCGCTGGCAGCGGCCTCATTCAGACGCTGTTGTGCGGCTACGGATGATATTATTGTAGCCGAGTGTCTGTTGTGTGTCTATATTTGTAATTCTAATAAAATGAAAACACGCTGCAGGGTAACTTGAACCACTTTTTTATCTCCTTCACACACGTATATCCCACAATTCCACTCTTTTCCTTTCCGTTTCTCCCTCCACAATAAAAGCACCGGAAACATAACTTGGAACACAGCTTCCTATATAATTGCTCGATCCCTAATATTATCGCTTACATTATGAACCCGGACACGGGGCGTTTTATGGTCCGACATTAGAGGGACTTCCACAAGAAGTTTAAAGCTTGGGATAGCCTTCTGTTAATGTTGTACGATAGGCTTGACATAATCTGCAGAGGATAAAATAAAATCTGCCTCCAAATTAATTGCACTTTCATGGAGACCAAATCTAAGAAGTATCGGTATCGGTACTCTGTATCGGCAAGTACACAAATAAAAATATCGGTATCGTGTCGGTTTGTAAAAAATGGTATCGTTGCATCCCTAATTTAAACTAACAATGAGGATTCCAAAGCATACAGTATTCCTTAAAGGACACAAATGAATGAGAGACAATAGTTTGATTAAAAGAATAAACATTTATAGATATACTCAGCGTATGCCTGCTTATATTTTGAGTCTTTCTTTTAAAAGCATATTCATTATTTCAAACTCAGCGTAAATGAACCACATGAACACATGAATATAACACATTTACATGACTTTTACTAAACTTTGGGATTTTAGTTTTTTAAGTTCTTTTCCAGGCCTGGAAATAACCATTTTAAGATTCCATGACTTTTGACGTATGAACGTCGTCTGACTTATTAAAACTCATAACCAGCTGCCAGACTAATGAAAGCCCGTCGTTCCTCACCAGCTGCGCTTGCTGTCGAAGAAGTGGACGAGGAAGAGTTTCTCTGCGGACCTGAACTGCATCCGCTCTCCGGCTCTGAGAACGTCCAGCGGCGGCGGCGACTGGGGAAGCTCCGCCCCTTTGTGCTGACCCCCCGTCCTCCGCGCTCTGGGGTCCACGATCTGTGACAAAAAGAAGAAGAGCGGGATGCAGACGAGTGAAGCCGCCGTCTCACAGGCGACGCCGTGCGGAATACTTCCTGAAGCCGGCGCGCTCAGAAGAGACGCACGCATGCACGGCGAACACACACACACACACACACACACACACACACACACACACACACACACACACACACACACACACACACACACACACACACACACACACACACACACACACACACACACACACACACACACACACACACACACACACACACACACACACACACACACACACACACACACACACACACACACACACACACACACACACACACACACACACACACACACACCTCCTGCATGGCCGCGAGCACAAATCACGAGCTACGGCACGCACGATGGCAGAGGGGCAGATGGGTAATGAGACAGCGTGGGGGGGGGGGGTACTAGCACTCACCAGGGCGGGGTAGGAGGGATATCCACTACATTTAGCCCAAACTAGTTTAAGAGGCTCCAGAACAAATGGAGGAGCGGCGGAGGACCTCCACACCTCTACAGGGACAACAACAAGCAGGTTATGAGGTATTCAAACAGACAGAGCACACACACACACACACACACACACACACACACACACACACACACACACACACAGACAAACACACACAGAGAGCACACACACACACACACACACAGAGCACACACACACACACAGAGCACACACACACACACACAGAGAGAGCACACACACACACAGAGAGCACACACACAGAGCACACACGCACACAGAGAACACACACACACACACACACACACAGGATTATACAAAGAGGACAGGAGGTCTTACACAATCTATATTTGAGTAAATATGTTGCTTTTACAGGATAATCTATATTTGTTTCTTCATAATATTTTGTATGAAGGCATTAAATTGGCCCATGAACATGAGATATGAGTTTAGGTCCCTCATGGGGGTGGAGGTCGGGTCTCCCTCGTGGACCTCGTTACACTTCCAATCCCACGAGGCCATTCAAGCTCCTGGATTTAATAGTTTGGAATCGGGGCTCTGTGGATTTTTAATTAGTGTGTAAAATAAAGTGTGTATTTTGTGCGTCTAACAGGTTGGATGTCCACCGTGTCCCTCGCAGGTTTCCTGTTTGTACCACTTCCTGCCCCCCCTGCCCGCCCACCAGGCGGCGCCGCTCTGCTCACCTGACGAGATCTTGGCCGCTTTGGCGAACTCCCCGTTCTCCACGCAGGTCACCAGGGCGCTCTGGTCGTCCAAGGTGCTGCGGCGGGCCGCCGGCGAGCGGCCTTTACCGCTTCTAGAGACGGTGCTGAAAGAGACGAGAGCTGCGTGAGGAGGCGCCTGTTGTTGTTGTTGTTGTTGTTGTTGTTGTCGGCTTCAAACAGAAATCAGACAAAGTTCAGGTTAAATGATGGAGGACGACGTCTCTTGTTGTCGTCACATAATATTCTGCATGCCACGCTCAACAGGCCTTCAATATCACGATGGCTCAAAATACTTTGATTATTGATGGTCGGGTGTTGTTTGCGGAGTCCGGGACCTTTGGATCCGCCCCCCCACAGGGTCGGTTTGACCGATCGGTCTGGCACCGTGACAGAACCGGTCCTCTCTGTGGGGGAAGTAATCGACCAATGAGCGCAGGGGGCGGGGCTAGAGCTTTGTTTACGCTCTACGCTGCGTTACTCAAACCCGCTGCAGGAATCACATGTAAACTCATAACTCATATTCATGCCCACTGGTGGCTTTATGCGAACCCTGTGAAGAAACAAGTCGAGCATTAACAGCATCATGAAGAGACGAAGAGGAAATAGCTTGTGAAGCTTTTCATTTGGCTGCAGAGTGTTTATAAGACTTCCTGTCTCTGAAGGGTCCTTCTTTGTGTGATCCGAGCTACAGGAACTCACAGCTGTTATTACATCATTTTATAAGCTTCTCGATTAATCAATCAGCGGTGGGGGCGGGGCTTATTGAGCTCATCACCAGTGGCCCCTGATTGGTTAGGAGTGAGCCACGTGTCAGCAACCAATAAAGTAAAGCTACATTATTATTAATAATGATGAATGTATCAGCTGGTAAAAGCTGGAGTGAATTTTAATGAATGGAGACGGAGAACCAGAAGCGACAGGTTCATGTGTGTTCTTATGGTGGATACATGTGCTGCATACATGAAACCTATTGGGTCCAGATGAATTCCCATCATGCCACAGTGCTCAGCAGGTCTCATGGCTGATGGTTCAAACTGGAATAAACAGTTTTTTGGGGGCGTGGCTCCTCCTCGGCTCACCTGGTGCCGCAGAGGACGCTTCCGCTGGAGGAGATGCTCGACTCGGAGGCACAGCGGCGGCGAGGCTCCAGCAGCCGGGGAGCCGGCGCCGTCTCCTCCTCCACCACAAAACCGTTGGCTATTCCTGCAGAGAGGAAAACAACAAGCGTCACGGCGCCGCTCAGGGTCGTGTTCTGGTCGGGTTTCGTCACGTGGAAGTTCTCAGCACCTGTGCCGAGGCGTTTTATCGGCGACTCCTCGTCCTCGTCCTCGCCGTCTGCGCTGCTGCTGCGCCGTCGTTTCTTGGGCAGGAGGAGCGTCTCCAACCGAGGGATCACCACCGACAGGAAGGTTTTGGCGCCCAGGGAAGGCGGCGGCGTCAGCGGCACGGCGGCCGCCTCGCGGCTCTTGAGGGGTTTCTGGGGGCTGGCGCTCTTGGACTTACGGAAGAGGACGCTGTTCCGCCGGTTGCACGCGCCAGAGGTGTCGGCGTGGAGCTCGCCGTTGGGGAGCAGCGGGTCCGGGGCGTGGCCGTTGGGTGCGCCCGCGGGCACTGAGGTAGGCGTGTCGGCGTCGAGCTCCGGGGGAGAACGATCCGTGCTGGGTTTGGCGGCCTTCGGGAAGGGCGGCGGCTCCGAGTCGCCGGGCGAGGCGTCGATCCGCGACAGTGAGGTCAAGAGCTCCAACATCTGCGGGGCCAGAGGCGTCTCCTCCCGGGGCGCGCAGGGCTCCGCCGGGGGGCCGGGCGGCGGCGGCGGCTCCGCCTCCGTCGGGGTCTCGCTGCGCTCCGTGGGCCTCTTCCGGATGGACTTCTTCAGGCTCATCTCGCTGCGGACCTCCGTGATGGTCTTCTTCAGCAGCTTGAGCCTCTTGCTGCGTGACGGGCTGTGCTTCATGGCCGCGCTCAGGTCCAGCTTCTCCAGCAGCTCCCTCAGCTGCTCCTCCAGAGGGGTCAGCTGACGGTAGGCGGGGCTCAGCAGCCGGTCCACTGGGAGGCGGAGGATCACATGACATCGTCACAGCGTGAACACTCATTTGTAAAAGCGTCTGTAGTAGACTAGCGTCCACTTACCGTCCTCCCAGGAGAAGGGGGGCGGTGTCTCCAGTTTGGGGGTCTCGGGCAGATGCAGCCCGCTGGAGAAGTCGAAGCCGATCCTCTGGGCTTCTCTGCGGGCCCTGCGGATGATGGCTCCCCCGTGGTCCTGCATCCGCTGGGCAGCCCGGTAGAAGAACGTGTCCTTGGCGTTGTACTTCATGCAGTTGAAGATGATGAGGTCAAAGTCGGCCTCGAAGTCCTCCAGGCTCCTGTAGTCGTGGGCGTCGATGCGCTTCCTCATGGTGGAGAAGTCCATGGGGTCCTTGATGTGGTCCAGGTAGTCGGGAACCTGCGAGAGACGGAGCGGGACGCGTTCGTCATCACTTATAAGGGTTCACTCACATCCTGACAAATGGAGTTCCAGGACTTTTCCAGGACTTTAAACCAAATTCCCATGACCAAACATTTAGTGAAATCTGGGTGTGTCCATGAAAAAGTGATAAAATGTAGTATTTAAACTAACAATGAGGATTCCAAAGCATACAGTATTCCTTAAAGGACACAAATGAATGAGAGACAATAGTTTGATTAAAAGAATAAACATTTATAGATATACTCAGCGTATGCCTGCTTATATTTTGAGTCTTTCTTTTAAAAGCATATTCATTATTTCAAACTCAGTGTAAATGAACCACACAAAAAAAACCGGTGAAAAGCGGCGGACCTCCTTGGCGCTGACGGGCTGAGCGAAGATCGTGTACTGGTCCTTCTCCTGCAGCTGACTGAGCACGGCCCGCAGCAGGATGCTGAAGGGGGTCAGCTGGACCTCCAACGCAGACTGCTGCAGCTTCATCTGAGACACACACACACACACACACACACACACACACACACACACACACACACACACACACACACACACACACACACACACACACACACACACACACACACACACACACACACACACACACACACACACACACACACACACACACACACACAGTTAAAGTAACTTTGATTCATTTGAAGTGTTTGCTCTCACGTCCAGCCTTCAGGGCCGTGGCTCTACCTCCTCCCTCTTCAGCTTCTCTCTCTTCCTGATGAGCTCCAGCAGCAGGCGGGCTCGCTCCAGGTCGTGCCGGAGGCGGTGCCACTCCTTCAGCTGCTCCTTCAGGGCCTGGTTGGCCTCCACGCGGTCCTGCAGGAGGACCACAGATGAAGGACGGGGCTGTGAGTGAGTGATGAGTGAGTGAGTGATGAGTGAGTGAGTGATGAGTGAGTGAGTGAGTGAGTGATGAGTGAGTGAGTGATGAGTGAGTGAGTGAGTGAGCTAGTGAGTGAGTGAGTGAGTGAGTGAGTGAGTGATGAGTGAGTGAGTGAGTGAGTGATGAGTGAGCGAGTGATGAGTGAGCGAGTGAGTGAGTGATGAGTGAGCGAGTGATGAGTGAGCGAGCGAGTGATGAGTGGGTGAGCGAGTGAGCGAGTGATGAGTGGGTGAGTGATGAGTGGGTGAGTGATGAGTGAGTGAGTGAGTGATGAGTGGGTGAGTGAGTGATGAGTGGGTGAGTGATGAGTGAGTGAGTGAGTGAGTGAGTGAGTGAGTGAGCTAGTGAGTGAGTGAGTGAGCTAGTGAGTGAGTGATGAGTGAGTGAGTGATGAGTGAGTGAGTGAGTGATGAGTGAGTGTGTGATGAGTGAGTGAGTGAGTGAGTGAGTGAGTGAGCTAGTGAGCGAGTGAGTGAGTGATGAGTGAGTGAGTGATGAGTGAGTGATGAGTGAGTGAGTGATGAGTGAGTGAGTGATGAGTGAGTGAGTGAGTGAGCTAGTGAGCGAGTGAGTGAGTGATGAGTGAGTGAGTGATGAGTGAGTGAGTGATGAGTGAGTGATGAGTGGGTGAGTGATGAGTGAGTGATGAGTGAGTGAGTGATGAGTGAGTGATGAGTGAGTGAGTGATGAGTGAGTGAGTGATGAGTGAGTGAGTGAGTGAGTGAGTGAGTGAGTGAGCTAGTGAGCGAGTGAGTGAGTGATGAGTGAGTGAGTGATGAGTGAGTGATGAGTGAGTGAGTGATGAGTGAGTGAGTGATGAGTGAGTGAGTGAGTGAGTGAGCTAGTGAGCGAGTGAGTGAGTGATGAGTGAGTGAGTGATGAGTGAGTGAGTGATGAGTGAGTGATGAGTGGGTGAGTGATGAGTGAGTGATGAGTGAGTGAGTGATGAGTGAGTGATGAGTGAGTGAGTGATGAGTGAGTGATGAGTGGGTGAGTGATGAGTGATGAGTGGGTGAGTGATGAGTGAGTGAGTGATGAGTGAGTGATGAGTGGGTGAGTGATGAGTGAGTGAGTGATGAGTGAGTGAGTGATGAGTGAGTGAGTGATGAGTGAGTGAGTGATGAGTGAGTGAGTGATGAGTGAGTGAGTGATGAGTGGGTGAGTGATGAGTGATGAGTGAGTGATGAGTGGGTGATGAGTGGGTGAGTGATGAGTGGGTGAGTGATGAGTGATGAGTGAGTGAGTGATGAGTGAGTGATGAGTGAGTGATGAGTGAGTGATGAGTGAGTGATGAGTGAGTGAGTGAGTGAGCTAGTGAGTGAGTGAGTGATGAGTGAGTGAGTGAGTGATGAGTGGGTGAGCGAGTGAGCGAGTGATGAGTGAGTGAGTGAGTGAGTGAGTGATGAGTGAGTGAGTGATGAGTGAGTGAGTGAGTGAGTGAGTGATGAGTGAGCGAGTGATGAGTGAGCGAGTGAGTGAGTGATGAGTGAGTGAGTGAGTGAGTGATGAGTGAGTGAGTGATGAGTGAGTGAGTGAGTGAGTGAGTGATGAGTGAGCGAGTGATGAGTGAGCGAGTGAGTGAGTGATGAGTGAGTGAGTGATGAGTGAGTGAGTGATGAGTGAGTGAGCGAGTGAGTGAGTGATGAGTGAGTGAGTGATGAGTGAGTGAGTGATGAGTGAGTGAGTGAGTGAGTGAGTGAGTGAGTGATGAGTGAGCGAGTGATGAGTGAGCGAGTGAGTGAGTGATGAGTGAGCGAGTGATGAGTGAGCGAGCGAGTGATGAGTGGGTGAGCGAGTGAGCGAGTGATGAGTGGGTGAGTGATGAGTGGGTGAGTGATGAGTGAGTGAGTGAGTGATGAGTGGGTGAGTGAGTGATGAGTGGGTGAGTGATGAGTGAGTGAGTGAGTGAGTGAGCTAGTGAGTGAGTGAGTGAGTGATGAGTGAGTGAGTGATGAGTGAGTGAGTGATGAGTGAGTGAGTGATGAGTGAGTGATGAGTGAGTGAGTGATGAGTGATGAGTGGGTGAGTGATGAGTGAGTGAGTGAGTGAGCTAGTGAGTGAGTGAGTGAGTGAGTGATGAGTGAGTGAGTGAGTGATGAGTGAGTGAGTGAGTGAGTGATGAGTGAGTGAGTGATGAGTGAGTGAGTGATGAGTGATGAGTGAGTGATGAGTGAGTGATGAGTGAGTGATGAGTGAGTGAGTGAGTGAGTGATGAGTGATGAGTGGGTGAGTGATGAGTGAGTGAGTGAGTGAGTGAGTGAGTGATGAGTGATGAGTGATGAGTGATGAGTGATGAGTGATGAGTGATGAGTGATGAGTGGGTGAGTGATGAGTGAGTGAGTGAGTGAGTGAGTGATGAGTGAGTGAGTGAGTGAGTGAGTGAGTGATGAGTGAGTGAGTGAGTGAGTGAGTGAGTGAGTGAGTGAGTGAGTGAGTGAGTGAGTGAGTGAGTGAGTGAGTGAGTGAGTGAGCTAGTGAGCGAGTGAGTGAGTGATGAGTGAGTGAGTGATGAGTGAGTGATGAGTGAGTGAGTGATGAGTGAGTGAGTGATGAGTGAGTGAGTGAGTGAGTGAGTGAGTGAGCTAGTGAGCGAGTGATGAGTGAGTGAGTGATGAGTGAGTGATGAGTGAGTGAGTGATGAGTGAGTGAGTGGGTGAGTGATGAGTGAGTGATGAGTGAGTGAGTGATGAGTGAGTGAGTGATGAGTGGGTGAGTGATGAGTGAGTGAGTGAGTGAGTGAGTGAGTGAGTGAGTGAGTGAGTGATGAGTGAGTGAGTGAGTGAGTGAGTGAGTGAGTGATGAGTGAGTGAGTGAGTGAGTGAGTGAGTGAGCTAGTGAGCGAGTGAGTGAGTGATGAGTGAGTGAGTGATGAGTGAGTGATGAGTGAGTGATGAGTGATGAGTGATGAGTGAGTGATGAGTGAGTGAGTGATGAGTGAGTGAGTGATGAGTGAGTGAGTGAGTGAGTGAGTGAGTGAGTGAGTGATGAGTGATGAGTGATGAGTGATGAGTGATGAGTGGGTGAGTGATGAGTGAGTGAGTGAGTGAGTGAGTGAGTGAGTGAGTGAGTGAGTGAGTGATGAGTGAGTGAGTGAGTGAGTGAGTGATGAGTGAGTGAGTGAGTGAGTGAGCTAGTGAGCGAGTGAGTGAGTGATGAGTGAGTGAGTGATGAGTGAGTGAGTGATGAGTGAGTGATGAGTGAGTGAGTGATGAGTGAGTGAGTGATGAGTGAGTGAGTGAGTGAGTGAGTGAGTGAGCTAGTGAGCGAGTGAGTGAGTGATGAGTGATGAGTGAGTGAGTGATGAGTGAGTGAGTGATGAGTGAGTGAGTGATGAGTGGGTGAGTGATGAGTGAGTGATGAGTGAGTGAGTGATGAGTGAGTGATGAGTGAGTGAGTGATGAGTGAGTGATGAGTGGGTGAGTGATGAGTGATGAGTGGGTGAGTGATGAGTGGGTGAGTGATGAGTGAGTGAGTGATGAGTGAGTGATGAGTGGGTGAGTGATGAGTGAGTGAGTGATGAGTGAGTGAGTGATGAGTGAGTGATGAGTGGGTGAGTGATGAGTGATGAGTGGGTGAGTGATGAGTGGGTGAGTGATGAGTGATGAGTGATGAGTGAGTGATGAGTGAGTGATGAGTGGGTGAGTGATGAGTGGGTGAGTGATGAGTGGGTGAGTGATGAGTGATGAGTGAGTGATGAGTGGGTGATGAGTGGGTGAGTGATGAGTGATGAGTGAGTGATGAGTGGGTGATGAGTGGGTGAGTGATGAGTGGGTGAGTGATGAGTGATGAGTGATGAGTGAGTGATGAGTGGGTGAGTGATGAGTGGGTGAGTGATGAGTGAGTGATGAGTGAGTGAGTGATGAGTGGGTGAGTGATGAGTGGGTGAGCGAGTGAGTGAGTGAGTGAGTGAGTGAGTGAGCTGATGAGTGGGTGAGCGAGTGAGTGAGCACTGACCATCTGCTTGACTTTGGGCGGCTGGGGGTTGGCCTGCAGCCGGCGGATCAGCGGCACGTTGTTCCTCGACTGCCTCTTCTGCACCCAGTAGCTGAGCACCCGCTCCACGAACACGCGCTTCCTCTGGACCGCCACCTGGTTCAGGATGGTGTCGAAACTGGCCCACGTAGGGGGGAGGGGGAGGGGGGGGACAGAGGGAGATGTTAATCAATGAGCACGCCTCGTTTCAGAGGGATTAACCTGATCAGGAACAAGCTGCAGCTCGTGCTGACGCTGGAGAGTTCAATGGCGTCATGGCCAAAATAAGACCCGGGTTCTGATAAACCAGAATTACACTTTACGTTCAGTCACTGAACTTATTAAACAGTCTTGGTTCTCTTACCTAAACCAGACGGGTCTTTACTAATGTTCCCAATCTGTGGACCTGAACAGAGACGGGGAACCTTACTGAGCCGCACATCACAGAACCCTCCGGTCTCAATGCCCAGGGACTGAGTGGACCTGCGTGAGAAAACACCAGATGCATTCTGGGAGCCCCGTTCTGCCTGCCTACCTTGACGCGGTGATACTAGGCCCCGAGTTGGCGGGGGTCTCGGGCGCCGGCTCTGGCTCCGGCTCGCCCCTCTTACTCTTCTTCTTGGCCCAGCCCTTGGCCCGGGACTTGCCCCTCTTGTCGGCCCTCTTGCGGCAGACCCCGTTTTTCGCGTGCGGCTCGTCGTAGACGCCGAGCGGCCGGCGGTCGCAGCCCTGGGGGGTGTGGCTGCAGCAGTAGGCGGTCTTCTTCACGGAGAAGGAGGCGCCGCCGGCCGCCGTCACCTCCTTGATGGGCTCCATCTTCATGTAGAGGCCGGCCCGCTGGGCGCAGCTGACGTGGAAGGCGGCGTAGCAGTTGATGCGGTCGCACTGGATGCAGGCGCCGACGCCCTTCTCTTTGCACAGGTAGCAGGTGAGCTTCCAGCGCGCCGGCGGGATGTTGCGCACGCCGTCGATGGGCTCGATGAAGACGGTGTCGGAGAAGCCGACCTCGGGCACCCACAGGGCGCACGCCACGTGGCCCCAGCGCTCGTCGTCCGTCTTCTTCAGGGCTCCGCCCCGGTTGGGGCAGAAGACGCACTCGGCGGGCCGCGACGGACACTGCAGGCAGTGGCGGCACAGCCACTGGCCCTCGGGGATGTACGGCACGCCGTAGCACTCCTGGTGCACGGCGATGTTGCAGGCGTCGCAGAAGAGGATGACGTTGCTGTCGGCGCCGTCCCCGTCCATGCAGACGCAGCACACGGCGTCCTCGTCCACCAGCGACCGCAGGTCGCTCTGGCCCTGCGTGGTGGCGTACGACTCCTTCTCGAAGCGGTCCATGAGGAACTCGAACAGGTTGAACGACACCTGGCTGACGCCCTCGCTCTTCCTCTTCTCGTTGATGAGCTCCAGCCAGGCGTAGTCCTCCTCGTCCATGTCGTACTCCACCTCCTCGTCCAACTCCTCCGGCGTCCTTTCCGTGTATTTGTAATACGCCGCCGGCCTCTTGGGCACCACCGGCAGGTTGTACTCCACCGTCCTGACCTTGGGCTCCGGCAGGCCGCCGGTGCTGCCGTGCGTGGCCATGAGCGCGGCGTTCTTCTTCTGCTGGTTGTTCTTCAGGCGCACGGAGCGCACCAGGACCTGCTGGGGCTTCTCGCTGTTCTCCTTGTTGCTGTTGCACTCCGTGATCTCCTGCGCCATGGGGTCGTCGTCGCCGATGACGTCCATCCGGTCGTAGATGCTGAGCCGGTGGACGCGGCCGTCCACCTCCAGCTCCACTATCCGCTGGGCCTGCGCGTACGTCAGCGTCTCCCGGTTGGCCGACGGCTTGATGGGCGACGAATCCCTCTTCAGCACCGCGGGTCGGTGATGCCGACTTTTCTTCTTCATCTTGACGCCGTAAAGATCCTGAAAAACCAGACGGAGGAGACAACAGCGTCAAAGACTCTTTTTAAAGTAATTACATCTGTGAAGCAGCGAGCCGTGTGTGTCGCATCCAACTGAACCTGATCAACAACCTCGACCCCCAACGGGGCCTTCAGGAGCTCATGTGAAACATGGGAAGACGAAACTCTGACAGACATTTTAGTTCTGCTGGTTGATCAAACTATCAACTTCCTGTCACATGACAGACACGCCTCTTTTCACCTGGTTATTGTTTGATCTCTGTACCTCTATGACAGCTGAGTTCAGGTACTGACTCCCAATTATCGAGTGCTCATTTTCCTCGCATAACAAAATGTACTAAACGATTATGGCCAAAATGACGTTTATTTTTGATCGACATTGCGATCACGATTATTCGTTCATTTTAAGGACGGAATATTTTCATTGCAGTCCAACATGAGGTGGCTGGCTGCTGGATCAGGAAGCGCTTGATTTATTGTGCGGCGTGTTTTCTGTGAACATCAATATTGATTGTTAAAATAGTGTGGCCCTAAAATGTATCAGTGTTAAATAGAAAGCCTAAATTGTATTAAGTTTTAAAGCGTTACCTGAATTAAATCAGACATTATTCCATCAAAGAACACCAACAAGACTCAAAGACCAAACTTTTGTTTTTATTTGGCCACAGACAACAGAAGTATTCAAAAAGTATTACGGTTATAAACGGAGCTCTTATCCAACAAACAGTTATGCTCATGGATTGATCATTGGATTTGTAACAAGTGTTGGAAACACGTTTGTAGTTCACAGGGAGTTAAATATCGATAACGAGTGTTGACTCAAATACCAAAATCATCGACTTTGACAATCCAGAG
This sequence comes from Cottus gobio, assembly GCA_023566465.1. Lineage (NCBI taxonomy): Eukaryota > Metazoa > Chordata > Actinopteri > Perciformes > Cottidae > Cottus > Cottus gobio. Next base: position 2,081,519 of record CM042223.1, on the reverse strand, counting down.
GTATGTTTGTTTTTATGTCAATCGGCTCACCAGTTCAGCTGAAGCTATAAGCAGATTAACCAATATAATCCATACAATATGCATTTCAGAAATCTTTGCACTGCCACACACTGTACCACTACTTGTACCACCATCCTGTATTGAGTGTACCTGTGTGTTTGTTTACGTGCACATCATCTCTGCACATCATCTCTGAAGGGATTCGTACACCTGTCCTGTGCATGTTTATCAACATAATTATACTTCATAAATACACGTATGATTCTGCATTGGCCTATTCTGCAGGAGTATTTAACCCTGTGGTTATATAACCTGATGCTTGTACTTCTGAGGGAGGAGGCGCGTGCAGGGCTCTGTAGCCGTGTTGTGGCCTCTCACGGCCCTTAAACATGGAGCTCTTCCTCCGGCACAGACGGACCAGCAGCAACACGCTCAGCCCAATAATACATAAGACAATAAGTTATTTCCAACTCTGCTGTTGCGCAACCAGAACAAAACCCCGTGTGCAGCTGCAGCTCCGCCCCCCGCGGGCTGCTCGTGCCTCCAGCCTTCATTGACGGGAGCACCACCCGCCCAGCCCCCTCCTCCACGGCGGCTGTCAGCTCCGCCAGCCCGGCTGGAGCCGCCGGTTGTTGCAGCTCGGTCGGTTGAATGGAGGGTGTGCGTGCGCGTGCCAGGTCAACGTACTCGCGATCTGTTGCCGTTAATCGAGCCAGCTTTATAAACGATGAACCGGCCTCCCCCCCCGGCGTCCTCCGCGAGGGGAGGCGGCCCCTCCGGTGTCTGGTTAGCCGCAGTAGGACTCTCCGTCCACAGCCCCGGCTCAACGTTAGCCCCGGTTGTGTTACAGTGGAGTGAAGGGGGAGGAAAGATGGCGACCAGCACAACAAGAAGCTGCCTCTGAAGGGACAGGGAGGCTCTCCCGCACGCCAGCGCGGTCCGGGTCCCGGTGTGAACCGGTCCGGGCTGCGAGGGGCCGACGTTAAAGGGGCGCGGGCGGCGCGGAGCTCTACTTACCCGGGTATTTTCACAAATTCGGCGTGTAGAAACAGCAGCAATGGCGGCGGCGCGGCCTGCGGAGCGGAGCGGCAGTTAAATCCACATTCGGGCCGCGCTTCCAAACGGCCGCGGCTCGCGCTCAACCGAGTGAAACCCTGCGCGTGGCCGTCTCGGGTATCCAGGGCGACGGGAGCCGTTTTTTTTCAGGGTGTCGGTGCTTCTGATCGGGGCGGTTGCAGCTCAACGGGGCCGTTTCAGGAGCGGAGCTCAGCGGCCGAGCGAGCTTCTCTTCCCCCAACAACAATGCGGTTGTGCGAGTGCGTCATGACGTCACCACGCACAGACGCAGTGAATTTAAGGATTTTTTTTTTTAACATTATTTATTTTTCTATTATGTATTATATTACACTATTTTATGTTTCTTGTAATATATATTACATTATATATTTTATTAAGAATAATAGTTATAACGATATTTCCAGGTAAATCCACCTACCTCCAGATATGTTGATGAATGTTTTTTTGTGTTGAATCTCCTTCAGATAAATAAACTCTTTAAAAAGCCTCTTGGATCAGCTGGAATATACATCGTCACAAAGCTGAAAACTGTTTGTTCTCTTTAGAGATACGAGGTTCTCACAGGACAGACGCTACAAACACATGATGATCTGATGGAATATGATGAGTTGATGTGGATTAAACTAGACAACAGGATATGAAGGAGGTCAAATTTGCAAAATTGCTTCGAGACAAAAAAAACATAAAATACAAATCACATAAAACACATTTGTTAATTTGCCTCTAACATATGACTTTTATTTTTTAAATATAAAATGTTTACAATTCCTCAAGCCAAATGGATGGAAGTATCTGCCATCAAAATAAATGAAAAGATGAAATCAGAATAGTAAAAATATCCAATTGGACAAACATCTGTGAGTTTGATTGGTTCAGGTTAGCCTAGCTTAGCACAAAGGTGGATTAAGGAACCCCAGCTTCCAGTCTTTGTGCTAAGCTAAGATGAAGTCAAGACAGTTTCCATCGTGTTATCAGACACAGAAGATGATTACTCCAAAAAGCCGGACTGTCCCTTTGATAAAAACGCTGCTTTTTCTTTTCAGGTGGATTCGGCCGCCTCGTCGTGGCTCTGGTTGGGCTGAGCGTCTTCTCTGGACAGAAGGTTGTTTTTGCGCAGGTGGCAGGCCTGCTGGTAGGGGGGGCGTATCGGGGGCTGGGTGGGGGGGGTGTACTGGTACTGTTTACCAGCATCCAGCTGAAGGAAGGAAGAAGTCAACGGCTCTGAGATGGTTTAAGTGTGAAAAACATATTTACGAAGAACCCTTTAAAATACTCATAATTCATCATAATTAGTAAAGCCTTTAATGAACTAAAGGGTTAAATCATTCCCCCCTTAATTCCCACATAGAAGTATTTTAAATATACAAAATTGAAGCCTTTCTGAGGTGCTATTTAAATGTAGCTTCCTTCCCCTTAAAAAATATTTAATATACAACAATAAATTCACTCATTCATTAATGATCCCCTTAACATTTCAGTAAAATACAACAAAATTGATTCAATAGCACAGCAACAATAAATAAAGCATTAAAAAAAGCATCTATTAAATGATAATATTCATGTTTCTGTGAATCTGTGTCTCCTCACCTGCAGAGGGTAGGTCCTGTCCGAGTCGAAGGCGCTGAGGTCACCGCACGCCAGGAAGGGAACGATGACGCGGTTGGGACCCTCCAACTGGTTAAAGTCCACATCTGAAGGACAGAGACCAGAATCCAGACTGAGGAGGACCAGGACATGCAGTGAAACTGGTCCAATTGAGATTCACGCGACTGAAACAATAGACTACCAGTATGCAACCTTAAAAATAAGAAATAACTCATTTGTTTTAGTATTCACCACAACCCGTCATTACCACGTGTGTCCACAGGGGTCACTGTTCAGCAGGTTTCTTTGGCATCAACATGCAGTATGTGCTGAGAGGTCTTTCCCTCCAAAACTAAGATAATAGCATTACTTTTTTTTTTGCACTCCTCTATGGCTCTTTTTAAATAGAGGAATTAGTGAAGAATATATTTCTCTCTTCCAGACACGGACACAGTAGTTACCGTAGCAATGGTCCAGCAGAGGGTTGGACATGTTGGGGACGTAACCGGCAGGAGGACAGTAATGCTGGCACACCACGAAGGCCTCTGCAGGCAGGCAGACAGACAGACAGACAGACAGACAGACAGACAGACAGACAGACAGACAGACAGACAGACAGACAGACAGGGAAATAATTAGTCCACAGAGTTGATGCACAGTTCCGATGTTACAGAATTTGGTAAAATAGACTAAATTTAACGCTTTTTAAGATCTCAGTTTTATATAAACGACTATATGAGCAGGTGGGAGGGGTTTGTCTCCTCATTGAGCCGTGTGATTGGTCAGAAAGTGTGTGTGGGGGGGTCGGGGACTCACCAATGCTGGAGTTCCTGCTGCTTCGAGGCTTGGAGCAGGTCACACTGCTGAAGAAGATCTTCAGCTGAGAGTACAGCAGAGTCACGTCTTTGCCCCTGAAGATCTGAGGCAGAAGAGGTCAATCTTTATGTGATACCTAATCCTGTTACCACGCGCACACACACACACACACACACACATCAAACTCACCTTGGCCACCAGCGTCCCTCCAGGTTTCAGGACGTGGGTTGTGATGTTCAGCGCCTGAGAGACAAACGGGCGTCAGTGTGGCACCACAGACCTGAGCAGGTGAAACTAAAACACACGGCCGACTCACCGCCAGCAGGAGCTGAGCCTGGATGTACTCGTCCACGTCGTGGAGCCCGGTTACTATGGAGACGGAACAGTAAAATAAACCCTTAATTGCTTTTTAAAAAAAAAGGAGCAAGAACGGACAGGAAGTCTCACCGTCTGGAGCTCCGTCACACACAACCAGGTCGGCCGGCTGACCCTCAAAGTGACGGATGATCTCCTGAGCCGTCGACACCTGGGAGGAGGGACGAAGAAGAAGAAGAAGAAGAAGACACGGGTCACATGACGCACCGCCGCACTTCTTGTGTCTTTGAGACCCAAAGAGACTAAAAACCAGCAGAACCTCCTGCTGGACCATTGGGACCTCCTCAAATACAACTAGGGTGTCTTGCGTCCCGTGATTTAGTTCCTGGAGCGTGAACCCAGAGCTCGAACCAAAGGAGAACCAACCCGTCCTCACCTTGGTGATGTCTCCCTGGATCTGAGTGACTCCTGGCAGAGGAGCCATGGCCTGCAGGTCCACCGCCACGATCTTCACCTCCTCGGCCTTCTCCTCCTGCCCTCTGAGTGGAAGAACAAAACAATGAAATAGTTAACTCTTGGCTCGTGAGTTTATGGTTAATACAAAATAATAAAAAGTAAAACCTGAGTTTCCGACTGAGGACCTGACTCCAGCTGCCAGGAGCTGCACACAGGTCAACGGCTCGGTTCACCCCTGAGAGAGGAAGAAAAACCAGCTTGATACAAAGCAGACTAGAAGAGCCAGGGACAGACGGACCCATGAAGGGCCCAAAGAGGGGCGAGCCAGACGGGCTCAGCTACACCTGGGATGTAGGCGGGGCCTGTGGGGTCTCACCTGTGAACAGGTTGAACTCGTGGTCGAGCTGCAGCAGCTTGAAGGCGCTCCTCGCTCTCCAGCCCCCCTCTTTGGCCAGCCGGTAATAAATGTCCCGCTTATCTTTGGAAGAGCGACCCATCCTGACCTCTGACCCCTTTGACGGAAACAAAACACACACACACTTTATTCTCTCAGTCTCTCAATGAGATGATGACGGCATGTTGTGATACACAACTCCGCTGGATTAGGCCATTTATTTTAAGCCATTAACATTTTTTACATGGGATAAAGTTCAGATGTTTCAATAATGCGTTTGGTTTATTTTGTATCAGCCGAATTTAACAGCGCATCTTATTGAATACAAAATGTATCTGATCATTGTTACGTAAACATTGTTATCGTGCTGAAGACCGGCTAACCTAATTTAAAACACTTTTTAAACGGAGTTTGGCGTCGAGTGCACAAGAAGCGGCCTATTTATGGCTGCTAGAGCTTATTGTCCAACGTTAGATTAGTTTATTTCTCCAGGTTGAATATATGCATCTTTATATAAAACAAGATATGTAAAACAATAGCGCCATATTACATTAAAACAGACAATGAACCGCTAACAAACTGTGCCCCTTACCGCTCACGTGCAGTTCCGGTGTTGACGATGAGTGGACCACCGCTGGTAGCTGTCCCGGAAGCGCCTGTTCAAAATGACGGCGCCTGTGACAAACTAAAAGATCAAATACAGACATTTATATTTTTACATCAAAGTAATACTTTAGTGATGATACATTTTTCATATATATATATATATATATTTTTTTTTTTTATTTGAGTAATCTCCATTTATTCCAGGTTTCCGTGGTCACAATAGCGGCCACACGGTGTCGCTGCATACACATGAAATATCACTGATGAAGTATTGGGTCCAAAAGGACATTTGTATTGTTCTGTATAAAAAAAATACAAAATATAGAGACACTTTCATTTAAACTAAAATAATGTGGATGAAAAAAATAATTCCCCAAAAACGATTTGCTCTTAACAGCAGACCATAATATTTTATATAAAAATGAACACCGCAGGTTTATGTGCCTATTTCGTGGAGTTCCAAGGATTAAATAAAAGTAGCCAAAGTCTGTTATGAAAACAGACAATTAAATCAATACATTATAATATTATAAACAAAATGTCAAATTCATGTATTTAGCTCCTTTATTAGTGATTCCCTGAATCAATCAAGTGAGGTTTGGAGAACATCATTTAAAGCAGAGGAAATGATTCTATTTTTTTTTTAATATAAAAGAGGAAACACATCACACAGATAATCCATTTGTATAGAAAGAGGTTTAATTCAAACATTGTTCATGAAAAAAAAATAGTTCTGTCAGAATTGATTCTTCACCAAAAATGAACAAACAAAATCTGAGGAATCCGGACCCCGATTTTATTCCCGTTTGAAGGGAGAAAAATAAAAAAAGTTAATTACAAAAACATTTTAGAAAAGTTAGACAACTTAAATAAATAACCAAATGATGAGGAGCGTCTCTTTACTAAAGAAATAAAACAGAATGTACAAAAATATATAAATATATACATATGTAAACAAACGCGTACAGTATATTCAAAATATAATACTGAATATTTGCATTGACTGTGCATTTTCTACCCCGAGGCCGAGGGCAGAGAGAAGATGAGGACGAAGGGATGAGATATCGTAGTGCATCAAAACAGAAACTCGAAATTTCAAACAAACAAACTGTCTTGATGAACCTCAACCATAGAAAAATAACGTTAAGCCGAAGAGGGCAGCGGAGAAAAATAAATATATATATATATATGTATTGGGATCAATTTCAGCCTGCAAGTATGTGATATGTTTGCTTGTTATGAAGAAAAAGTATCAAAAAGCAATGTTTTGGTATCAGAACTGGTGGTTTGGGGGGGTTTCCATGTCTAAATGCTGACATCACCAGGTGGGCGGGGCTTATTTTGGAGGTGGGTTTTCTCAGAGAACAGGAAAATGGGCCGACATCATTTGGGAAATCCCGCTAATCACTTCCTGCCGTGTGAAATGAGAAGATTGACTTCACTCTCACCATTGGATACTTCTGTTGGCTTAGCTTAGCACAAAGACTGGAACCAGTAAGTGAAATCCCTATAAAACGAATCACTGCGCCGTATCTCGTTAGTTTAAACTTCACAAAAAATAAAAAAAATTCTTTGGGAAATAACTGGATTCTTTAACCACCTTTTGTTTCATTATCTGAACTGACCGACTCCTGATCTGCACAGCAGCGTTCAAACTCGGGGCGCCCCCTCGTACCCCTCAGTGGACCAGAGGGGGCGCTGTGGAGCACAGAGTTGGTCAGAAAAAATGACTTCCCAGCAGCCCAACGCTAACCAATCAAAGGCTCTGCTGGCTGGAGGAGGAGTCTGCTGTGATGGCGTGCAGCGTGACACCGTCTGAGTCCGCGTGCTGCCCGGCGGTGTCCGTCACCCAGGGGTGGAGGAGGATCTGCTCCAGGGTCGGCCGGTCAGACGGCTGCTGGCTCAGACACCGACCAATCAGCTGCTGGCATTCTGTGACGGGGAAAAAAAAAACGATGAACATCGACTCGTTAAACGTAAACCTTTTCAAAGTGAAACCGTGTCACGTGATCTCGTCACGCTCCGACTGACCGGAGGAGATTTCCCGCCTGAAGTAGACGCGTCCTCTCAGGATCTCCTCGTCCTGTTCGAAGGGGATGTCGCCGCACACCATGTCGTACAGCAGCACGCCGAGAGACCAGACCGTCGCCGGGCGACCGTGGTACCGGCGTAACCGGATCCACTCCGGAGGGCTGTACACCCGCGTGCCTGAGGGGAGGGAGGGAGGGAGGGGGGGGGGGGGTTGTTGTGAGACACAGCGATCCGACTGAGGCAGAAACAGAAACCCGGCGGCTGGCTGGTCAGACTCACCATCGAACTCGGTGTAGGCGGCGTCTTTGAGGAGGGCGCCTGAGCCGAAGTCGATCAGCTGGATCTGTCCGGTCCGCAGGTCCACCAGCAGGTTCTCGTCCTTGATGTCTCGGTGGACGACGCCGCAGGTGTAGCAGTGCCGCACCGCCTCCAGCACCTGCAGGAAGAAGCCGCGCGCCGCCGCCTCGTCCAGCGCGCCGCGCTCCGTGATGTAGTCGAACAGGTCCTGGCCCGGCTCGGGCCGCTCCATCACCATCAGCCAGCCGTCCGCCTGCTCCCACCAGTCCAACAGCCGCGCCACGCCGGCGAAGGCCCCGCCCACCTTCTGCAACAGCACGACCTCCAGAGGAACCACCGCGCCGCCCTGAGAGAAACAGAGGGGGATACAAACAGGTTACGTCCTCCACTCCACCGTGTAATATTTACACATTAAATATTGTGTTTCAGCTTTTAAGAAACAGAAGTTGAAACTTGACAAAAACTATATTGGTCAAGGAAGAGAATCCAGCTCACTTTAACTCCTAAATGTGGGACATCTTTTGTGCATGCAAATAGAGTTTTTGTTTTGTCCGTGTTTGTTGAAAGATAATCTCAATGTCAGCACCTTTATAATTAAAGAATGGTTTTAATTATTTAAGCAGCTGAAGTGGTAATTTAAGTGACAGGAAGTTGTTACAAGACCGTTATCTGCATGTATAATCTCACCAGAGAGCCCCACTCCGTGACTCTGTCCCTGCACACATGCTTCACCGCCACCTGCATGTAAACAAACAGCATTAACACACAGCCTCCATACAATATAATCTGTAAAAACAAAGAATAAACAGCAGCCACAAAAAAATATTTATATAATAATAAAAAAACTTTGTTTTTCTTTAATAATGAAACAAAATATTTGCCCACCAGTTTTGGGTAATTTCAACAATATTGAATCTAAAGTGTATAGTATAAAGTGTGAGTGTATAAATCAAAAGTAGCATGATTATCTTTCACTACAAGAGGAAAGTAAAGCCTCACAGACCACGTTTCTTTGTGACAACAAAGAACACATGCCGGCAGAACTGGGACGTGTCAAGCGACACAGCGGACACGCGTGGAACCGGAAGTAAAGGGGAAAGTCCCTGCCTTCCAAATAAAAGCACACGGCTAAACCATATTGCTCAGTTGATTTTCCCACACACACCCATGGTATTTACATTGTTATCTTTTTTTATTACGATAAACATTGGGCTTTAAATTAAAGTACCGCAAAAAGTAGCAAACAAAAATAAAAATGATATAGGAAAACACTATAAAATATGTCCAACATAAATGTTGATAGATACAACAGCTATGATAATCTGAAGGGGTTTTAGTCCGTAGAACAGCATAGATAATAAAAAGATGGAGTGTCAGCTGCTGTTTATATTTTCAAGAATGAGCTTGTAAGCCTCTATAGTCGTGCAGCCTTTATTTTGAAGGCAGAAACCGGAAACGCCACAGCCTGAGGCGCCTAGCTTTAAGCAGCGCGCCGCGCGGCCACGTGCTGGGACCAAAACAAAGCAGCTCCCCGCTCTTACCGGCAGCCCGTCGGCGAGGCGGACGGCCGAGTAGACCGTGCCGAATCCCCCGCTGCCGAGCACCGAGCCCAGTCGGTACAGCTTCTCGAACGGCTGCTTCTCCGCTTTGGCTAAAAAAAAAAAAGACAGCAAAATAAGTTATAAATCAGGATTATTATTGTGTGATTTGAATAGTTGGGATCCTGGAGTGTCCTACGTGTTGTTCACGCTTTACCTTATTTTTAATACAACATTACAGGAAAAAAACCACGGCATTGATTCCATGTTATTACATTTGTTTTAACCACTGAATAACCAAACGTCCTCAGATGACCCTCGTTGTTTTGTGTTTAAAAATGGCGGACTGTCTGCAGCATCGCCATCGTCTCCAATATCAGCTGATTAAACGGTGTAAACTGAGTTTAAGTTTTAACCAATATACGTCGTTTCAACAGAAGTGGTACGGAGTCATTCGTTGTTATAACGAGATAACTATACATCTGGCTTTCAACATGGCCCCAGACTGGTTTTATTGTAAAGGTCACTCAGCAGCACGCATCCAGTAGCGGCTTGAAAAATGTGGGAATTTAAATTATAATTTTGATTTACTATGTTAAAATACTTTAATTTAGCTGGGTTTGACCTCTCGAGTGTGAAGACACAATGCTCGGAAGCCATCGGCTTATTTAATGCGAATATATTATGAATATTGAATATATTACCTTGCTGAAGCTTCGCCGGCAGGTCCATGCTGGGCGCGATGTGAGGGAAGGAGCCCAGCTTGGAGAGCAGCATGCTGAAACGTGGATTCTCCCTCCAAAATAAATACAGTAGCGGAATAAACTCCCAGATAGTGGCGAGGTGCTGGCTTCTTCTTAGGGGCGAAACGGGACGGTTACACCGCGAATATCCATCGGTAATCCGGTCGAGACTAGTCACGCGGCGTCAGCATCCACAGAAGCGCGCCACTCTGCCTCGTGCTCCGCCGGTGAAAATATTTACAAAGATCAGACAGATCCTTCCGCCCGAATGAACGTTAAATAAAACCGAAGAACCTTCCGCTTCGTGACCAAACTAACACGTGGATATTTAGTAGTGTAACGAGTCGTATCGGCTCACGGGGATTAAGACGCGGAAGGGTAACTCTAACCAATGGCAAAGTTGACGGACTATTTTTTTGTAGTAGAAAAAGGCGGAGGGATCCAGAGAGGGTCACTTTGGGTCAGTGCTGCGGCTCATCACAGAGAGCTGAAGAGATGCTTCAAAATAATCACTTGAAATAAAACAATCTTATGTAATATAATATTTAAAACCATTTCATACATACGAATAATACTGTCAATAATATAACGTCGTGATACAAATATATAAATACTAAATAGTTAATTTAGCAACATGCAGTATTTGTGTGACGAATTCTCATTGTTTACTTTCCGATGAACCCATTGCCCCCACAGCCTGACTCATAGTGCTTTCCTACATTTCCCAGAATGCCTTTCAAAAACCCCACGGTCACATGCATGAGACGAGGTAAAATGTTGAGTTGTCTGTGTTATGTTCATGTTCTCCTGCATACTCCATCTGAATATTCTTCGGAGTCTTTTTTCGACTGTTCATATATCTACACATGCACAAACAGTTTCTCTCATTTTCACCTTTTCTTTTGGTTATATTTATATCATTAAATACATCACAAACTCTCAACTTGTGTTTAGTATTTTTTCCCACATGATATATTTATACTGGTGTTTCAATTTTGATAGTTTTACTATTCCATAAAAATACTGTATATATATTTAAATACAGTGCACAGTACACAAATAATACACAACTCGTCACTGATCAACTCCTTATAATCTCATTATGATTAAATATAATCCTGCAATAACAGAGTTGTTTTGTGGGAGGGGGGGCAAACAAACATTAAGATATTATCACTTTTTAGGCTTAAGTTGAACTTGTTTCTACATGAATTGATCACAGAGGAACAGGGTCATTTACTTTGTGTAAGTCCAAACGTCTCTCACTTTTATCCCCTTTTTGGTCTCCACCACTAGCTGCTAAACCTCCATTATGCCCCCCAGGTGGTCTCTGACTGTCTGTTAGTTTGCTTCTGAGCGGATTAGTAGCAGGCAGATAAAGTGAGTATTGTAATATAATAACTTGTTTACACACTGCATTATTACAGTGCATTTGTCTGTGCTCTTGTAATTTCATCCACTGGCATTTCCCAGAATCCCCTCTGCCTGCTGACAAACTGCCGGCCGGTGGGGTAGTGTTGGCTCAGGAGGTCACATGACCTGGTGTATTACTGCCCAAATGTAGGTCAGCCCCTCCCCCACCTCACTGTAAGTGAACGTAAAGATGCACATCGACCGAAAACAGATGTGAAGACGCAAACAAAGAGCTGCTGTTGTTTTCCAACTGATGGAAGAGTTCGACATCGCTGGTGAGCCGCCGGCCCGATGCCACAGAACAACTGCTTCTTATCACAGAGGAGTTTTACAGCTTTACACACTAGTATTGTTGTATTTGTACTAATATGGGTTTTATATGTGGAATTTGTCACAATTGCTGACCCTTTAACTCATTAAATAATAATAATAATACATTTGATTTGTTTCATGCTTTAAGGTATTTAAGGCCCTTCACATGGTAAAAACTGAAAGAATAGAAGCAATAACAATGTGCACGAGATAAATTACATAACAGTCATAAACAAAACATTTAAGTGCTACACCTGAAAGAAATAATAGTTAGTAGACATTTTCAGGAAATAATCTTATTCCCTTTCTGGCGGAGAGTTAGAGGAGAAGATTGATACCCATTTCAAAAAGGTCCATTAAATATAATCAAAGAGTTAGATGAGTGGATGGATTCCAGGGTTTGTCTCTACTTTAAATATAAGGCTACATTAGCTTAGCATAAACACTTAGCATCTTGAGATCTGCAGACCAGCGAATAGAAATATTCACTAATCCCCAAATGTAAAAGGTATTCGACCTTTTCAAAGTAGCTGTTCAGATATTTTCTGCAAGTTTTTTAATGCCCACATTTGCATAATAAAAACAGAATACTGAGACATCAATAGACCGTATGCTAAAGTAGCTCCAGTGAGAAAAGTTCACAATAAAGTTGTAGACATTGATCCTTTGAGGAGTTTTTTTTACTTTTTTATTTTGATTCCTAAAAGTTCTTTTCCATCCCGTTGTATTTTGGGAACTCTAAAACACAAGTCATGGCTCGATGGCGCTGCATGAAATGCTGACGCTGTAAACTGATCCAGCAGCAGCCGTCGACCTCGTGATCACATGTTGCCCCCCGACATGACATGTGACTCAGGTCGTTTGTTCTCTTCTATTTTTATCTGCGTCTATTTCTGGAAGCTGTGAAAGAACAGAGAGTGAAGCCCGTTCAGAAGCAGGTCCCGTCTCTCCGGGACTCCTGGCTTCAATTTCATGGAGGTTTTTTTTTCTGGAGCGCCGCCGTCAGAGAATCGCAATGTCAGCAGATGGCGGTGACGGCGAAGGCCAAAGATGTCCACCACGTCGGCCCTCAGCCAAGCTGACCGTCGTGGTCGGGGACGCCCGCTTCTCCGAGGACAAGGCCTTCCTCGTCCGGAGCTGCGACTACTTCCGGGCTCTGTACCGCTCCGGGATGAAGGAGTGTCGGCAGGAAGAGATCCACCTCAAGGGCCTGCGCGCTCGAGGGTTCCTCGTGGCCTTGGCGGTGTTGCGCGGGGAGTTTCCTGACCTGGACGCCGACGACATCGTCGAGGCCATCGAATGCGCCGCTTTCCTGCAGGCCGCGCCGCTCGCCAGGCACCTCGTCGACCTCATCGACTCGGACAACTGTTTGCTGATGTATCACACCGCCGCGACCTTCGGCCTCATGGACGTGTACCACGCCGCCGCGCTGTTCATCCGAAACATGTACGCCGACCTGCAGGCGGAGGCCAAGGAGTCCTTGCCGCCAGATCTGGTCTCCTACGTGGAGTCTTTGACCCCGAGTGCTTTCGTGGCCGTGGGCGCTCACGTGACCTGCGGCGAGGATGAAGCGGTGCACGCCGCCTCCAGGACGGTGTGCTACCTGGACGAAGCCGCCAACCACTGGAAAGTACTGACCGACCTCCCGCTGGAGGCCAGCACCTCCCTGGCCGGGGTGACCGTCTTAGACAACAGACTCTACATCGTCGGGGGAGTTCACGGACTCCACAAACAAGTCGTGGACTCTGGTGTCTGCTACAGCGTGGCGAGTGACAGCTGGAGCCGGATCCCCGGTCCGGCGCAGCCGCGGTACGGTCTCAGCCTGGTGGGTGCGGCCGGCCACCTCTACGCCATCGGAGGAGAGTACGAGCAGACGGCGATGTCGTCGGTGGAAACGTACAACGTGGAGACCGGGAGCTGGGGGTTCGCCGCCCACTTGCCTCGGCCGGCGGCGGGAGCGGCGTGCACCAAGGCCAACGGCCGGATATTCGTGTGCTTGTGGAAGCCGATGGAGACCACGGAGATCTACGAATACGTTTCGGGGGCGGACGAGTGGCGGCTGGTCACCACGCTGATCCGGCGCCAGAGCTACGGCCACTGCATGGTGGGCCACCGGGCCGACCTGTACGTGGTGAGGAACGGGCCGTCGGACGACTTCCTGAGGTGCCTGGTGGACTGCTACAGTCTGACCTCGGGCCAGTGGTCGTCTCTGCCCGGGCACTTCGCCAACAGCAAAGGCTCGCTGTTCACGGCGCTGGTGAGGGCCGACTCGCTGCTCACGCTCAACAGGACCGCGACTCAGGAGTTCGCCGTCGCCGGGAAAACCTGGAAGCCGCGCCGGCAGATGAAAGGTTTCCCCAGAAGTGGATCCGTGTGGACGTTTCTGCTGCGGCTGCCGCGGTGACGGCTTCACGCCGAGGCCTCAGGGACACGAACAATAACTCCTGTTTATTATTCATGTCTTCGTCATGTTGGTCGTCGTGTCTTTCAGCGGAGGCAAAAATAAACGAAGGAGTTTTGTTTCTCCTGAGAAAAGAGTTTCTTGTGGTGTCTATCTATCTATCTATCTGTCTGTCTCTCCGAGCTTCCAGCTCCATGTGCACCTCAGTGTTTGTCTTCACTCAGAGCTTCTGTTTCCTGTTGGCACCGAGCGGCGACCATGATGGAGGTCACCGCCGGGCAGGACGCCAGCAGCCGGCAGCGAGGGGCCGAGGTCGGGCCGGGACACGGCGGCCGGGCCGACGGCCTCCACGACCCGCAAGCTGGAGTCTGGGGCCGAAGCCAGGAAGAATCAGTGTTGACACACACACACATACACACACACACATGCACACACAAAGACACACACACACGCTGGTGGTTTGAAGCGGTGATGTCATCGTGGCCGTGGGCCGTTGACCTCGGGGTGACCTCTGACCTCGTGGTATCTCGGCATTCCCTCGCGGCCGTCGCTGTGGAACAAGAGGCCGTTCCAACAGATTTAATCTTCATCCCGACGTACCAACAGAGCTCTTCTCTCTGCATGCACAACCAACCGGAAACAGCTCGTCTGGAAAAGTCCTTAAATGAAGTAAAGATTAGTGATCGAGGGTGAAAACATTCCGGATGGTTTTCCCATTGAAGGAGACTTTTCCTTCACAGGACAAGGCTCACATGTCCCAGGAACATGTGGACCAGAGAACAAGTTCATAGCTCCATTATTTATGTTTTTAATCATGTTTTATTGACCATTCCATCATTTTTCACCTGATTTTGGTGTTCGAGGGTTAAACGTTGAATTAAAGCCGTTAACGGCGTCAACACGTTTGCTGCATCTTGGTGAGACAGTTGTTATTTTTGTTGTTGAGTGTTTTTAATATGCAGCAAAATGAGACAAAACAATGACAATAAATGAACTTTGTAACTTTGAGTTTTTTGTAAAGATTGTAATTACACAGGTTACAGAAAATTATTCAGTTTTATTTCCAGGACATCAAAATCCAGATGTTAAGTTTATCAATGTGTGTGTGTTGGAAATTACTATCGCTCATAAAAAAAAGTCGATGATTATAAAAGTTGCCACTGAAGGTTATTGATCCACGCGCTTGGGGAGTTATTTGCTTTTTGGTGCATAAAATTAGATAAAAAGATCAATATCACTCTCACATCAAATATTTAGCTACAGCTAGCAGATGGTTAGCTTAGCACAAAGCAGCTAGCCTGGTTCTAGCTCTTAAAGTTACATTTATTGACACCCAAAGTGCATTCTGGGATACGTTCTGAGGTGGCGTTTGCTCCCGTTGTGACCCGTAAAGTCATAAAGTACTTTTGGAAAATAAAAGTTGTGATTGCTTCGGCCTCCTTTGGAGAGTTGTCTCTCTGCGAGTCGACTGTCATTCAAACAAAGTGAAACAAACGGCTTTAAGATGTAAAGCACTTTATTAAAATCTAAAATGTTCCTCAGATTACTCAAATTTCAGTCCAAACATCAGCGACCTCCGTCCTGATGGAAACAAGTGTCTCCCTCCTTTGTGTCTCTTTGTTGAGAGGGACCCCCTCCCCCCCTCCCCCTCCGTAACCTCCACCAGCGCCCCCTTTAACCCCGCCCCCTCCCCCGTCAGAATAAGACAATGATGTGTGACAACCATGAATATTAAGCAATACATTTTAAAGCAGCTGAGTGTTTCCCCTTTAACCAGCCTCAGTGATTTAACGTGTGTGTGTGTGTGTGTGTGTGTGTGTGTGTGTGTGTGTGTGTGTGTGTGTGTGTGAGAGAGAGACAGCAGGGGAGGCGGTGAGGAGGAGGCGTGTTTCACACGGCCGACCTTCGACCTCTTAACTCGTCTCAATATGTTTTATATGTTTTATAGCACGATTAGTGTCGCGGCACCAGGAGGCTGCTGTCGTGCAGAGTGGGACACACTCATATATATGGGACACACTGTGTCCCATATATATGAGTGTGTCCCATATAAATATATATATAAAAAGGCCTTGGAATGGCAGATTGGATGTGTGAGTGTCCCTTTAAGAAACTGAAAAGTCAAGAACCAGTAGAACCAGTAGAACCAGTAGAACCAGTAGAACCAGTAGAACAGAGGAACCTCCTCTTGAAGGCCGGGGACAGACGGAGGACAACCAGCTGACGACACCTTGTTGTTGTTGTGCAGCCAGTTGGACGACGGCCACTCCCCCCAGCTCCTCATTCTCTTCAGAGGTCAGAGGTCAGAGGGCGTGCAGGGTCTTCTGGAGACTGACTGAGCTTTCCTTTCCTTCAGCATCATACAGTCAAACATATCATCTGTTTAGATTTATAATTCGATTTTTTTTGTTTTCTGTGAATTACGTTCTCTAATATCGACTATTCTAATTTATTCCTTAATTCATTTGTTTGAGTCTTTTTTAAATTATCAATCAAGAGGAGCTGATACCCTGATAATAACTATAACATAAACAGTACAATATAGCAGATGTTATTATAAGATTATAATACATAGTCATAAATAAGAAAGTATAGGTTTTATTTTCCTTAGTGGGATTGTCAAACAAGCAGGGGAGCTGATATTTCCTCAGTTTATCTGATTCACTTTTATTAGCCTACTGTAGTCTATAATTCAGGATATCATTCATCATTAAAATGTTGCTTTGTAAAAAAAGAGAAATCCTATATTTTTGAGGAAAACACAAAATAATTCCCCCATATGATAAAACATTTGTTTCTCACTATAGTTATCTTTCTTGTTTTGTTGATTCTATTGTTTGTCTTTACCATGTAAAGTGCCTTGAGCACCTTTTAAAAGCGCTATATTATTATTATTATTATTATTATTATTAAAACTACATTTGTCAAATAAATGTCGCCTATAGCAATACCACAATATCTTCAAGATTCAGAATGTTTTATAAGCGTGCCTTGTTCGTGTCTTCTTCTTCTTCTTCGTCGGAACCTGGCGCCTACATTACCCAGAATGCAACTCGACCGGCGACAGTTGGGAAGGAGAGAGCTTCCGGAATGTATTTTAGCGAGCGGCAACTAGCTAGCTAGCCTTTAAACTGAAATGAAAAATTAAGCTTGAACTCGTTTCTTTCGTTCTTTCTTTTATTATTTCCAAACGTATAGACTTGAGGAAAAAGAAGGAACAAATACCCGCTAGCCCCGTAACGTCCCGTAAACGGTTCGTTGCGGTGACTCGAAGGCGCCATCTTGTGTCCTTTCTCCTGTAAGAGTCAGGCCGCGGAGGGATGTGTCTGCGGGAACTGCGGTCAACTCAGCCGACACTCGGATCTCCGTAGTCAACTCAGCAGACACTGAAATTTCAGTGCACCTATATACTGACGTTCACGGTAAACACATTCGAACGGCGCAGATCGGGAGCGAGCGAGGGTTTTAATAAAGTTAGCGGAAAGATACACGAGGCACAACATCCGGTTTTCAAAATAAGATGTCGACATTAATGTTACTACTAACATATAAAAGTAAAAACCGAACAGATTTTATATCTTTATAGATATACAAATAGATACATTGTCAACGTTTTGCTAAAATTACGCTAAAAATTAAAAACATTTACTGTACTAAATTGTAACAGTTTATAAAAAATAAAAGTACTGCTTTTGTATGTTCATAAAGGTTATTTCTCAATATTTGAGGTGCTGTAAATATACTTTCCCCTAGAGTTCCAGGAAATGGCTGATACAGATGTGTTCAGGACATCTCTGACTTCCCCTACAATAGCAATCAAACAGTTTTACTGTATCAATTAGTAGATATTTCAAAGTAAAGGTCCTACATTTTAAGAGAAATCAGTCATTTCTTTAATGTTTGAGACTCTGTAATTTTACTTTTCCTCAGAGTTCCAGGAAACGACTAATGCCGGTGTGTTCAGGACATCTCTGACTTCCCCTATACTGGAAATCAAACACTTTTACTGTACCAATTAGGAGATATTTCAAAGTAAAGGTCCTACATTTTAAGAGATATCGGTAATTTCTTTAATGTTTGAGACTCTGTAATTTTACATTTCCTCAAAGTTCCAGGAAACGACTAATGCCGGTGTGTTCAGGACATCTCTGACTTCCCCTACACTGGCATTAGTCATTTCCTGGAACTTTGAAAAAAAGTCTATTTTTACAGAGTCTCAAAGATTAAAGAAATGACAGATTTTGCTTAAAACGTAGGACATTTACTATAAAATATCTCCTAATTGGTACAGTAAAAGTGTTTGATTTCCAGTATAGGGGAAGTCAGAGGTGTCCTGAACACACCGGCATTAGTCGTTTCCTGGAACTTTGAGGAAATGTAAAATTACAGAGTCTCAAACATTAAAGAAATTACCAATATCTCTTAAAATGTAGGACCTTTACTTTGAAATATCTCCTAATTGGTACAGTAAAAGTGTTTGATTTCCAGTATAGGGGAAGTCACAGATGTCCTGAACACACCGGCATTAGTCGTTTCCTGGAACTCTGAGGAAAAGTAAAATTACAGAGTCTAAAACATTAAAGAAATGACTGATTTCTCTTAAAATGTAGGACCTTTACTTTGAAATATCTACTAATTGATACAGTAAAACTGTTTGATTGCTATTGTAGGGGAAGTCAGAGATGTCCTGAACACATCTGTATCAGCCATTTCCTGGAACTCTAGGGGAAAGTATATTTACAGCACCTCAAATATTGAGAAATAAGCTTTATGAACATACAAAAGCAGTACTTTTATTTTTTATAAACTGTTACAATTTAGTACAGTAAATGTTTTTGATTTGTAGCATAATTTTATCAAAACGTTGAAAATGATCTATTTGTATATCTATAAAGATATAAAATCTGTTCGGTTTTTACTTTTATATGTTAGTAGTAACATTAATGTCGACATCTTATTTTGAAAACCGGATGTTGTGCCTCGTGTATCTTTCCGCTAACTTTATTAAAACCCTCGCTCGCTCCCGATCTGCGCCGTTCGAATGTGTTTACCGTGAACGTCAGTATATAGGTGCACTGAAATTTCAGTGTCTGCTGAGAACCAGGATTATTGATAGAATATGAGCCTTAGGTTTATTTGTGTATTTATGTTGGGTGGTTAATTAATGTGTAGTTAGGTATGTATGTGTGTGTGTGGGTGGGTGTATGTATGTGTGTGTATGTATGTATATATATATATATGTATGTGTGTGTATATGTATGTATATATATATATATATATATATATATATGTGGGTATGTGTGTATATGGGTATGTGTCTATGTGGGTATATATGGTAGATGTGTGTGTTTTTCTTTTCTTTTCTTTTCGTTATTTCTTTATTATTTTTATTTTTATTATTTATATTTATTTTATTATATAGGTATATATATATAGAGAGAGAGAGAGAGATTTTGTATTTATTTTGAGTGTGGTTTTGTTTTGATGTGTCATTGGTTATTTTAGTTGTTAGTGTTATCTGCTGATAGGGCAAGTGCTAGACATCGTGACCCACACTCCATACCAGTTGGTGGCGGTAATGCACCATACAGTTGTTTGCCAACCGCCAATAAACTTGGAAAAAAAGGAAAAGGAAAAGTGTCTGCTGAGTTGACTACGGAGATCCGAGTGTCGGCAGAGTTGACCGCAGTCTGCGGGAGGAGGAGGTCCGAGCTCCCCACGGTGAGACTCTCCACGGGAGACGCTGCAGTTTGAGCCCGAACCGAACGGACGAGGCGGCACCAGCCGGAGGTCTCGCGGACAGTAAGGTACGAGCGACAGCGGTGCACTTTACACGGCCATGGGGCCGAGAGGTTCGCAGGACTTGGACCTGCGGACCAGATGACGCGTGCATGTTTCAGCCTTCGCGCTCCGAGTAGAAGCAGCTTCTCTGTAGCTGTGATTTGAAGCGTTAAAACCTCAACGAGGGACGTCACGTGACCGCCAGCTGAGTAAAAGTATCAATGCCACATTGTTGCGCCTCACGTGTCAAGGAAGTACAACAAGCTGGAACTTGTATTTTGGGATTTTTTTTTACATTCATTCGCTCATGGAAAACCTGGAAAAGTCCTGGGATTTTAAAATGCTTATTTCCAGGCCTGGAAAAGAACTTAAAAAAAACAAAAATCCAAAAGGTTTGGTAAAAGTCATGTAAATGTGTTATATTCATGTGTTCATGTGGTCCATTTACGCTGAGTTTGAAATAATGAATATGCTTTTAAAAGAAAGACTCAAAATATAAGCAGGCATACGCTGAGTATATCTATAAATGTTTATTCTTTTAATCAAACTATTGTCTCTCATTCATTTGTGTCCTTTAAGGAATACTGTATGCTTTGGAATCCTCATTGTTAGTTTAAATACTACATTTTATCACTTTTTCATGGACACACCCAGATTTCACTAAATGTTTGCTCATGGAAATTTGGTTTAAAGTCCTGGAAAAGTCCTGGAAAAGTCCTGGAACTCCATTGGTCAGAATGTGTATGAACCAGTTTTGTGTTCTTTTCTATTTTAATCGCTGCACACACCTCCCTCTCATGTGTACATTGACATGTTGCAGCTGGTAAATGTGGACTGATACTACTTCAAGCTATTTAATAGATTCAATCTTCCATTATTAGGAAATACAGGTTCCTCCCTCCAGCGATACCGGGCCAGGCCCACAGTTTTATTTTAAGTATCTTGTCGTATGTGTGTGGTTGTTTTTCCTCGGCTCAGGATGGAGAGGACACGTTGCTGTGTGAAGCTGTCGGTCCATCCGACCAGAGGGCTTATGGACGAAAAGTTCACCGTCTTGGTCCAGACCGTCCTCCCTGGTTTCCAGCTGACGGTCCACGCCTCCTACAAGTGTGAGGGCGGGTACAGCTGGGAGGCCTTCGCCCACTACACCGCCAACGCCTCCGGGACTGTGAACGGTGCTCGGCTCAATACCTAGAACATGGATTTGGGAATGTTTGCCATGCAGCAAAATCCATTTGGTTATATAATTAGGTTTGGAAAGAATGAACATTATAATGAGAAATATCTTTTCATTCCTTTTCCCTCACAGTCTCAGAGGACCCCAGTCTGGGAGGGACGTATTCTGGGGTTGAACAGATGGGTCTCATGTGGAGCCTCAGACCAGTTCCGGGCAGCAAATCGGGGTTCAGGTCGGCCAACCAGGATAGAGCTGTTCACGTGAAACCAATCAATACTGAATCGGTACCAGAGGTGACTCTTTCCCATCACCCCTCAGGATGAGGAAGATGAACGTCCAGACCCCCATGGAGGTCCTGATCTCGGTGTACCAGGGTCACCTGACTGAGGGCTTCGTGGACCAGGTGGCGCTGGCCGGTGTGGTGGTGGAGCGCTGGTCCATGGCGCCCGGCGTCCGCAGGATCCCGATCACAGAAAGCGGACTCACAGCGACCCTCTTCCTCCCCTCAGGTAGGACCAGAACAGGAAGTGAACATTAACCACAAACGTGAACCAAACTCGACTTAACCGTGAGAAATGGAGGCAGTAGAAATACCGTGGTGGTTTTGTGAACTGTCTTTGGGGTTCTGTCTCCTCTGAAGGCCCGGGGCCGTTCCCCGGCCTCCTGGACCTGTGGGGGGGCGGAGGGAAGCTGGTGGAGTACCGCTCGGCCCTGCTGGCGTCCCACGGCATCGCCTCGCTGGCCCTCGACTACCTGACCCCTCAAATCACCAAGGAGACGGGGAAGATGGTGGACAACGAGTACTTTGAGGTAAGCCGGATCTAAAACACGCTCAGAGCTGCTTATATGGTTTCTGTGGTCCTGGTCTCCTCATGGGTCTCCTGGGGCCTTCGTAGTGTCTTATGTAAATGTTTATTCTGTTAATCAAACTATTGTCTCTCATTCATTTGTGTCCTTTAAGGAATACTGTATGCTTTGGAATCCTCATTGTTAGTTTAAATACTACATTTTATCACTTTTTCATGGACACACCCAGATTTCACTAAATGTTTGGTCATGGGAATTTGGTTTAAAGTCCTGGAAAAGTTCTGGAAGAGTCCTGGACTCCATTGGTCAGAATGTGCGTGAACCCTGTAAATACCAGATATCTGTGTAGCATGTTAACTACCTGAGTCTCTTCTCCTCTTGCGACACAAACCAAACAACCTTTGAACAGATAGTGCCCTATAAAGGTTTAAAAACACATTACCTGAACTTCTAACTTACGTTACATTACATTGGTTGTTACTACAACTCAATAAAGTCTCAGTCTGAACATATATCAGGCTTTTAAAACCACATGTGTAACTTTGTTATTAATAAAATAACTCTAAGCAAAGTGCGTCTGGTGAGAGTCCAGTGACGACGGTTGATGTTGAGGTTCAAAGTGTTTTCTGCAGACGCCCAGGACGCGTATCGCTTATCTTGGTGTTAATGAGTCAGAAAAGCCCTTAAAGCCAGAGCCAGGGTTCATTCACCTGATCGCTGGAGGAAGTGAGGAGAAGATAAACAGAAGTAGTGTTTGTCCCTTCATGGACCACAGAGGCCTGATGTATTATACTGTTGTTATTATTACTACGACATGTCCACCAACAGCTCTTATAGACATGCAGCACCGGGCCTTGAGGGCGTTGCCCATCAAAGAATAATCTTTAGTATCTTTCAGTTTGACTCTTTGGCTCCAGGTTTCTTTGGCTGGAGGCTGGAAAGCTTTTGGGGATTAATCCCTCAACACATCTACAGGTAGTGTGTTACCTGCTGTACATCTACAGGTAGTGTGTTACCTGCTGTACATCTACAGGTAGTGTGTTACCTGCTGTACATCTACAGGTAGTGTGTTACCTGCTGTACATCTACAGGTAGTGTGTTACCTGCTGTAGCTCTACATGTAGTGTGTTACCTGCTGTAGCTCTACAGGTAGTGTGTTACCTGCTGTACATCTACAGGTAGTGTGTTACCTGCTGTACATCTACAGGTAGTGTGTTACCTGCTGTACATCTACAGGTAGTGTGTTACCTGCTGTAGCTCTACAGGTAGTGTGTTACCTGCTGTAGCTCTACAGGTAGTGTGTTACCTGCTGTAGCTCTACAGGTAGTGTGTTACCTGCTGTACATCTACATGTAGTGTGTTACCTGCTGTACATCTACAGGTAGTGTGTTACCTGCTGTAGCTCTACATGTAGTGTGTTACCTGCTGTACATCTACATGTAGTGTGTTACCTGCTGTAGCTCTACATGTAGTGTGTTACCTGCTGTAGCTCTACAGGTAGTGTGTTACCTGCTGTAGCTCTACAGGTAGTGTGTTACCTGCTGTACATCTACAGGTAGTGTGTTACCTGCTGTACATCTACAGGTAGTGTGTTACCTGCTGTACATCTACAGGTAGTGTGTTACCTGCTGTACATCTACAGGTAGTGTGTTACCTGCTGTAGCTCTACATGTAGTGTGTTACCTGCTGTAGCTCTACAGGTAGTGTGTTACCTGCTGTACATCTACAGGTAGTGTGTTACCTGCTGTACATCTACAGGTAGTGTGTTACCTGCTGTACATCTACAGGTAGTGTGTTACCTGCTGTACATCTACAGGTAGTGTGTTACCTGCTGTAGCTCTACAGGTAGTGTGTTACCTGCTGTAGCTCTACAGGTAGTGTGTTACCTGCTGTAGCTCTACAGGTAGTGTGTTACCTGCTGTACATCTACAGGTAGTGTGTTACCTGCTGTACATCTACAGGTAGTGTGTTACCTGCTGTACATCTACAGGTAGTGTGTTACCTGCTGTACATCTACAGGTAGTGTGTTACCTGCTGTACATCTACAGGTAGTGTGTTACCTGCTGTACATCTACAGGTAGTGTGTTACCTGCTGTACATCTACAGGTAGTGTGTTACCTGCTGTAGCTCTACATGTAGTGTGTTACCTGCTGTACATCTACATGTAGTGTGTTACCTGCTGTAGCTCTACATGTAGTGTGTTACCTGCTGTAGCTCTACAGGTAGTGTGTTACCTGCTGTAGCTCTACAGGTAGTGTGTTACCTGCTGTACATCTACAGGTAGTGTGTTACCTGCTGTACATCTACAGGTAGTGTGTTACCTGCTGTACATCTACAGGTAGTGTGTTACCTGCTGTACATCTACAGGTAGTGTGTTACCTGCTGTACATCTACAGGTAGTGTGTTACCTGCTGTAGCTCTACAGGTAGTGTGTTACCTGCTGTACATCTACAGGTAGTGTGTTACCTGCTGTAGCTCTACAGGTGGTGTGTTACCTGCTGTAGCTCTACAGGTAGTGTGTTACCTGCTGTACATCTACATGTAGTGTGTTACCTGCTGTAGCTCTACAGGTAGTGTGTTACCTGCTGTACATCTACAGGTAGTGTGTTACCTGCTGTACATCTACAGGTAGTGTGTTACCTGCTGTAGCTCTACAGGTAGTGTGTTACCTGCTGTAGCTCTACAGGTAGTGTGTTACCTGCTGTACATCTACATGTAGTGTGTTACCTGCTGTACATCTACAGGTAGTGTGTTACCTGCTGTAGCTCTACAGGTAGTGTGTTACCTGCTGTACATCTACAGGTAGTGTGTTACCTGCTGTACATCTACAGGTAGTGTGTTACCTGCTGTACATCTACAGGTAGTGTGTTACCTGCTGTACATCTACAGGTAGTGTGTTACCTGCTGTACATCTACAGGTAGTGTGTTACCTGCTGTACATCTACAGGTAGTGTGTTACCTGCTGTACATCTACAGGTAGTGTGTTACCTGCTGTACATCTACAGGTAGTGTGTTACCTGCTGTACATCTACAGGTGGTGTGTTACCTGCTGTAGCTCTACAGGTGGTGTGTTACCTGCTGTAGCTCTACAGGTAGTGTGTTACCTGCTGTAGTTCTACAGGTAGTGTGTTACCTGCTGTAGCTCTACATGTAGTGTGTTACCTGCTGTAGCTCTACATGTAGTGTGTTACCTGCTGTAGCTCTACATGTAGTGTGTTACCTGCTGTAGCTCTACAGGTAGTGTGTTACCTGCTGTAGCTCTACAGGTAGTGTGTTACCTGCTGTACATCTACAGGTAGTGTGTTACCTGCTGTACATCTACAGGTAGTGTGTTACCTGCTGTAGCTCTACAGGTAGTGTGTTACCTGCTGTAGCTCTACAGGTAGTGTGTTACCTGCTGTACATCTACATGTAGTGTGTTACCTGCTGTACATCTACAGGTAGTGTGTTACCTGCTGTACATCTACAGGTAGTGTGTTACCTGCTGTAGCTCTACATGTAGTGTGTTACCTGCTGTAGCTCTACAGGTAGTGTGTTACCTGCTGTACATCTACATGTAGTGTGTTACCTGCTGTACATCTACATGTAGTGTGTTACCTGCTGTAGCTCTACATGTAGTGTGTTACCTGCTGTACATCTACATGTAGTGTGTTACCTGCTGTAGCTCTACAGGTAGTGTGTTACCTGCTGTAGCTCTACAGGTAGTGTGTTACCTGCTGTAGCTCTACAGGTAGTGTGTTACCTGCTGTACATCTACATGTAGTGTGTTACCTGCTGTACATCTACATGTAGTGTGTTACCTGCTGTAGCTCTACATGTAGTGTGTTACCTGCTGTACATCTACATGTAGTGTGTTACCTGCTGTAGCTCTACAGGTAGTGTGTTACCTGCTGTACATCTACATGTAGTGTGTTACCTGCTGTAGCTCTACAGGTAGTGTGTTACCTGCTGTACATCTACAGGTAGTGTGTTACCTGCTGTACATCTACAGGTAGTGTGTTACCTGCTGTACATCTACAGGTAGTGTGTTACCTGCTGTACATCTACAGGTAGTGTGTTACCTGCTGTACATCTACAGGTAGTGTGTTACCTGCTGTACATCTACAGGTAGTGTGTTACCTGCTGTACATCTACAGGTAGTGTGTTACCTGCTGTACATCTACAGGTAGTGTGTTACCTGCTGTACATCTACAGGTAGTGTGTTACCTGCTGTACATCTACAGGTAGTGTGTTACCTGCTGTACATCTACAGGTAGTGTGTTACCTGCTGTAGCTCTACAGGTAGTGTGTTACCTGCTGTACATCTACATGTAGTGTGTTACCTGCTGTAGCTCTACAGGTGGTGTGTTACCTGCTGTACATCTACAGGTGGTGTGTTACCTGCTGTACATCTACAGGTGGTGTGTTACCTGCTGTACATCTACAGGTGGTGTGTTACCTGCTGTACATCTACAGGTGGTGTGTTACCTGCTGTACATCTACAGGTGGTGTGTTACCTGCTGTACATCTACATGTAGTGTGTTACCTGCTGTACATCTACATGTAGTGTGTTACCTGCTGTAGCTCTACATGTAGTGTGTTACCTGCTGTAGCTCTACAGGTAGTGTGTTACCTGCTGTAGCTCTACAGGTAGTGTGTTACCTGCTGTACATCTACAGGTAGTGTGTTACCTGCTGTACATCTACAGGTAGTGTGTTACCTGCTGTACATCTACAGGTAGTGTGTTACCTGCTGTACATCTACATGTAGTGTGTTACCTGCTGTAGCTCTACATGTAGTGTGTTACCTGCTGTACATCTACAGGTAGTGTGTTACCTGCTGTACATCTACATGTAGTGTGTTACCTGCTGTACATCTACAGGTAGTGTGTTACCTGCTGTACATCTACAGGTAGTGTGTTACCTGCTGTACATCTACATGTAGTGTGTTACCTGCTGTAGCTCTACAGGTAGTGTGTTACCTGCTGTAGCTCTACAGGTAGTGTGTTACCTGCTGTACATCTACAGGTAGTGTGTTACCTGCTGTACATCTACATGTAGTGTGTTACCTGCTGTAGCTCTACAGGTAGTGTGTTACCTGCTGTACATCTACAGGTAGTGTGTTACCTGCTGTACATCTACAGGTAGTGTGTTACCTGCTGTACATCTACAGGTAGTGTGTTACCTGCTGTACATCTACAGGTAGTGTGTTACCTGCTGTAGCTCTACAGGTAGTGTGTTACCTGCTGTACATCTACATGTAGTGTGTTACCTGCTGTACATCTACAGGTAGTGTGTTACCTGCTGTAGCTCTACAGGTAGTGTGTTACCTGCTGTAGCTCTACAGGTAGTGTGTTACCTGCTGTAGCTCTACAGGTAGTGTGTTACCTGCTGTACATCTACATGTAGTGTGTTACCTCCTGTACATCTACATGTAGTGTGTTACCTGCTGTAGCTCTACATGTAGTGTGTTACCTGCTGTACATCTACATGTAGTGTGTTACCTGCTGTACATCTACAGGTAGTGTGTTACCTGCTGTACATCTACAGGTAGTGTGTTACCTGCTGTACATCTACAGGTAGTGTGTTACCTGCTGTACATCTACAGGTAGTGTGTTACCTGCTGTACATCTACAGGTAGTGTGTTACCTGCTGTACATCTACAGGTAGTGTGTTACCTGCTGTAGCTCTACAGGTAGTGTGTTACCTGCTGTAGCTCTACAGGTAGTGTGTTACCTGCTGTACATCTACAGGTAGTGTGTTACCTGCTGTAGCTCTACAGGTGGTGTGTTACCTGCTGTAGCTCTACAGGTAGTGTGTTACCTGCTGTACATCTACATGTAGTGTGTTACCTGCTGTAGCTCTACAGGTAGTGTGTTACCTGCTGTACATCTACAGGTAGTGTGTTACCTGCTGTACATCTACAGGTAGTGTGTTACCTGCTGTAGCTCTACAGGTAGTGTGTTACCTGCTGTAGCTCTACAGGTAGTGTGTTACCTGCTGTACATCTACATGTAGTGTGTTACCTGCTGTACATCTACAGGTAGTGTGTTACCTGCTGTAGCTCTACAGGTAGTGTGTTACCTGCTGTACATCTACAGGTAGTGTGTTACCTGCTGTACATCTACAGGTAGTGTGTTACCTGCTGTACATCTACAGGTAGTGTGTTACCTACTGTACATCTACAGGTAGTGTGTTACCTGCTGTACATCTACAGGTAGTGTGTTACCTGCTGTACATCTACAGGTAGTGTGTTACCTGCTGTAGCTCTACAGGTGGTGTGTTACCTGCTGTACATCTACAGGTAGTGTGTTACCTGCTGTACATCTACAGGTAGTGTGTTACCTGCTGTAGCTCTACAGGTGGTGTGTTACCTGCTGTAGCTCTACAGGTAGTGTGTTACCTGCTGTAGCTCTACAGGTAGTGTGTTACCTGCTGTAGCTCTACAGGTAGTGTGTTACCTGCTGTAGCTCTACAGGTAGTGTGTTACCTGCTGTAGCTCTACATGTAGTGTGTTACCTGCTGTAGCTCTACATGTAGTGTGTTACCTGCTGTAGCTCTACATGTAGTGTGTTACCTGCTGTAGCTCTACAGGTAGTGTGTTACCTGCTGTACATCTACATGTAGTGTGTTACCTGCTGTACATCTACAGGTGGTGTGTTACCTGCTGTACATCTACATGTAGTGTGTTACCTGCTGTACATCTACATGTAGTGTGTTACCTGCTGTACATCTACATGTAGTGTGTTACCTGCTGTAGCTCTACATGTAGTGTGTTACCTGCTGTAGCTCTACAGGTAGTGTGTTACCTGCTGTACATCTACAGGTAGTGTGTTACCTGCTGTACATCTACAGGTAGTGTGTTACCTGCTGTACATCTACAGGTAGTGTGTTACCTGCTGTAGCTCTACATGTAGTGTGTTACCTGCTGTACATCTACATGTAGTGTGTTACCTGCTGTACATCTACATGTAGTGTGTTACCTGCTGTACATCTACATGTAGTGTGTTACCTGCTGTACATCTACATGTAGTGTGTTACCTGCTGTACATCTACAGGTAGTGTGTTACCTGCTGTACATCTACATGTAGTGTGTTACCTGCTGTACATCTACATGTAGTGTGTTACCTGCTGTAGCTCTACATGTAGTGTGTTACCTGCTGTAGCTCTACATGTAGTGTGTTACCTGCTGTAGCTCTACAGGTAGTGTGTTACCTGCTGTAGCTCTACAGGTAGTGTGTTACCTGCTGTACATCTACATGTAGTGTGTTACCTGCTGTACATCTACATGTAGTGTGTTACCTGCTGTAGCTCTACATGTAGTGTGTTACCTGCTGTAGCTCTACATGTAGTGTGTTACCTGCTGTAGCTCTACAGGTAGTGTGTTACCTGCTGTACATCTACATGTAGTGTGTTACCTGCTGTACATCTACATGTAGTGTGTTACCTGCTGTAGCTCTACATGTAGTGTGTTACCTGCTGTAGCTCTACAGGTAGTGTGTTACCTGCTGTAGCTGCAGGTAGTGTGTTACCTGCTGTACATCTACATGTAGTGTGTTACCTGCTGTACATCTACATGTAGTGTGTTACCTGCTGTACATCTACATGTAGTGTGTTACCTGCTGTACATCTACAGGTAGTGTGTTACCTGCTGTACATCTACAGGTAGTGTGTTACCTGCTGTACATCTACAGGTAGTGTGTTACCTGCTGTAGCTCTACATGTAGTGTGTTACCTGCTGTACATCTACATGTAGTGTGTTACCTGCTGTAGCTCTACAGGTAGTGTGTTACCTGCTGTAGCTCTACAGGTAGTGTGTTACCTGCTGTACATCTACAGGTAGTGTGTTACCTGCTGTAGCTCTACATGTAGTGTGTTACCTGCTGTACATCTACATGTAGTGTGTTACCTGCTGTAGCTCTACATGTAGTGTGTTACCTGCTGTACATCTACAGGTAGTGTGTTACCTGCTGTAGCTCTACAGGTAGTGTGTTACCTGCTCTACATCTACAGGTAGTGTGTTACCTGCTGTAGCTCTACAGGTAGTGTGTTACCTGCTGTAGCTCTACAGGTAGTGTGTTACCTGCTGTAGCTCTACATGTAGTGTGTTACCTGCTGTAGCTCTACAGGTAGTGTGTTACCTGCTGTACATCTACAGGTAGTGTGTTACCTGCTGTACATCTACAGGTAGTGTGTTACCTGCTGTACATCTACAGGTAGTGTGTTACCTGCTCTACATCTACAGGTAGTGTGTTACTTGCTGTACATCTACATGTAGTGTGTTACCTGCTGTACATCTACAGGTAGTGTGTTACCTGCTGTACATCTACAGGTAGTGTGTTACCTGCTGTAGCTCTACAGGTAGTGTGTTACCTGCTGTAGCTCTACAGGTAGTGTGTTACCTGCTGTAGCTCTACAGGTAGTGTGTTACCTGCTGTACATCTACAGGTAGTGTGTTACCTGCTGTACATCTACATGTAGTGTGTTACCTGCTGTAGCTCTACAGGTAGTGTGTTACCTGCTGTACATCTACAGGTAGTGTGTTACCTGCTGTACATCTACAGGTAGTGTGTTACCTGCTGTAGCTCTACAGGTAGTGTGTTACCTGCTGTACATCTACATGTAGTGTGTTACCTGCTGTACATCTACAGGTAGTGTGTTACCTGCTGTACATCTACAGGTAGTGTGTTACCTGCTGTACATCTACAGGTAGTGTGTTACCTGCTGTACATCTACAGGTAGTGTGTTACCTGCTGTAGCTCTACAGGTAGTGTGTTACCTGCTGTAGCTCTACAGGTAGTGTGTTACCTGCTGTAGCTCTACAGGTAGTGTGTTACCTGCTGTACATCTACAGGTAGTGTGTTACCTGCTGTACATCTACAGGTAGTGTGTTACCTGCTGTACATCTACAGGTAGTGTGTTACCTGCTGTACATCTACAGGTAGTGTGTTACCTGCTGTACATCTACAGGTAGTGTGTTACCTGCTGTACATCTACAGGTAGTGTGTTACCTGCTGTACATCTACATGTAGTGTGTTACCTGCTGTACATCTACAGGTAGTGTGTTACCTGCTGTAGCTCTACAGGTAGTGTGTTACCTGCTGTAGCTCTACATGTAGTGTGTTACCTGCTGTAGCTGCAGGTGTCTAAAATACATTTTCCAGGTGACATGTGTTTTAAAGTGTGTGCCGTGTGTCCCGCTGCAGGCGGCCTACAGAGTCCTGGAGCAGCACCCTAAGATTCTCGGCAGCAGGATCGCCATGTTGGGCCTTTCCTTCGGCACCAGCATCACCCTCAAGATGGCGGTTTACTCCCAAGTTATTAAGGTGAGACGGAGGTTCTCTTGATGTTCTGTTGTGAACAACGTTCTCCTTGTGAGGGAGCTCTCGTCCACCAACATGAGGCCACACCCACCTGTCACTCAAAGCAGCCACGCCCTTATTTGTGCCTAACTTTAAGCCTTAATATAATTGAAACTGGAGGGTTGTATATAAATTCAGCCCTTGTAAAGTTGTCGGGATATTCTTATTATATTCTTATAATAATAATAATAATAATAATAATATAATTCCATAATTTCTGCTGTAAAGTTTGACTTTTTGTGTGTCTCCCAGCTCCGGTGTGCGGTGTGTATTAGTGGGAGTCATGTGCAGCCGATCGATGGATCTGTGGAGCAGATCATGTCTTACTTTAACGAGTAAGTGGATCTCACGATCCTGCTCCCCAGAGAGGGAACCTCGGAGTCTAAAGACGACGTCATCGTTCCTCTAGCGGACCTCGAGCTTTCTATGAAGCTTTTGTCTTTTTTCTCTCTTATCAGTAATGCGGATAAAACTCGATTCAACGAGGATCAGCATGTGATCTGGAGGGATCTGCTGATGCCGATCCCCACCGACCCCTCGCTGAAAGTAGACGTGAGTCCTCCATCGCTGATGTTTTCTATGTCTTAGTTAAAGCTGCTCAATACAAAACTCAGAACATATCTATTGCCTCCACTCCGCGCTCAACTTGGCGACGGCTGAGCCGGCTAACGGTGCTAACAACAACAACAACAATAACAACAACCATACTGGAGACGGAGCAGCAGTATGAGTATGAAGGAAAAGCCTAAGAACTGAAGTATTTGTGGAGGAATTGTAGCTCTGTGTAGTGAAACATCAGGTAAATGAGACCACAGGTGACTGCAGGTGCATGTATTCATATCCAAGCTGCAGGTGCATGTATTAATATGTACTCTTAATATAATACGTGTGTGTGTGTGTGTCTGGCAGGTGGGGCGCCTCCGGTGTCCTCTGCTGCTGATTGTGGGCGAGGACGATCAGAACTGGCCGGCCTACGAGTCTGCAATGGACGTGAGTTCACTAATGAGCTGCGTCACGCATTCATTAAAATATCAGTGTTGATATTACGAAATGAGCCTAAAGATACATTATGTGTAAATATGCATATATATATATGTAGCAGTGTGTTTTACTTCCTGCTTCCAGATGAAGGCGATGATGCAGCGGGCCGGTAACGAGCGGCTGCTCACCATCCTGTCGTACCCGAACGCCGGTCACCTGATCGAGCCCCCGTACACGCCGTCCGCCAGAGCCAGCATCTTCAAGACCGTCAGCC
This sequence comes from Cottus gobio, assembly GCA_023566465.1. NCBI lineage: Eukaryota > Metazoa > Chordata > Actinopteri > Perciformes > Cottidae > Cottus > Cottus gobio. Next base: position 2,049,176 of record CM042223.1, on the reverse strand, counting down.
ACGCCCCTCAGACACGTAGGTGGTGGGGTGTGTGTGTGTGTGTGATGTGTACTAGCTAACACAATGTTACAGACATTTTGGCAAACTCACGAGTCATCATTTTAAACACACAACCTATAGTAGTCACACGTCCTCTTACACGTGGTGCTCGCATCACAGCGTCCTCAGGGACGTCCAGAGGTCGGAGGTCACGTTCCAGCTCTTGTCTTTGCAGTCATGGTCCTGTGGGGCGGGGAGACGGTGGCTCATGCTCTGGCTCAGGAAGACTCCTGGAGGAAGACGCTGGTCTTTCTGAGGGAGAACCTGTACGGAGGCTCCAACCCCGGGGCCCCCCCATCCCAGCTGTAACCGGGCAACGCCCCATCCCAGCTGTAACCGGGCAACGCCCCCATCAGAGGGGCTTCAGGAGCCTCTTCCAGGACGTCAGCGTCTACATAACAGTCATAATCATGGACTACAAAGTGCTTTAGAGGAAAAACACATAGAATAAATCCCCTTCAGAGGTTTGGTTAGCTGCCATGTTGATGTTTCTTTTCTTTCCTTATTAATTAATGAATAACTCTTTTAACAGATAAAAATAAGCACCAAATGTTTTTATTTACATTAAATGACAGAATACTGTTGATCGTGAGGATGAATTGTAAAGTCTGTAGTATCTATGCAAACAACACGGGATTCAAACCGGTGGCCAGAACACTAAGGTCCAGGACCAGTGACCCCCCACTCCTCCCACTCCTCCCATTCCCCCCACCATCTCATCTTCAAGGCTGCAATTTAGTTTTGATGACATCTATCTCTTGTCTTTTGAAATGAATGTACCAACTGTTCTCTTTTAAAAAAGAGATATAAGCAGGCATACGCTGAGTATATCTATAAATGTTTATTCTTTTAATCAAACTATTGTCTCTCATTCATTTGTGTCCTTTAAGGAATACTGTATGCTTTGGAATCCTCATTGTTAGTTTAAATACTACATTTTATCACTTTTTCATGGACACACCCAGATTTCACTAAATGTTTGGTCATGGGAATTTGGTTTAAAGTCCTGGAAAAGGCCTGGAAAAGTTATGGACCTCATTGGTCAACATGTGTATGAACCCTGAGAAGAATATTTCAACAACTTTGATGAAAATGATCCTCTAAGTCATAATTATAGTGTCTCATAATTATGACTCTTCATGTTTTCATCCCATTGGCAGCAATGGGCTTCCGTAGGTCCGTGTTTACACTCATTCCCCAGACAGCTGACGTCTTCCCACTTTAACTCAGCAGTGGCTCAGAAAGCCTCCAACTGACTCGGCAAAAGGCTGCAGCATGAAATATTCCAGCCTGTTGGCATTGAAGCTCTGGTTATTGAATCAATAAACTTGTTGCTCCATAACGTATAAAGTTTCATCTGAAATGTTAAAGATCTTAAAAGTGAACTTAACGATCAGCTCATGAAGCAGGAGCCCACAACAGGATCTGTGTATCAAATTTAATTTAATTAATTTATATATATATATATTTATTTTTATATTATTTTTTATCGCTCTGAAGGTTCCACACTCAAAACGGCTGAAATTCATACATACATAAAAAGTCTTTAAAGATAAATAAACAGCAGTATCTCAAATCCAATTTTGTGTGTGTGTCCTGTGTTGCATAATGAAAGTAGGGGAACCTTGAATTGAGGACAAAGTGCAGCTCTTTAAGGCAACTAGGCTTTTAGTTTTGTTTACATGTGTCCTGCAGCCTTCCAGACCCTTTTACAGTTTGTTTGTTTGTTTGTTTGGTAGCATGTGAGGCCATGCAAGGCTAAACAAACTGACTTTCTGGGTAGAGAAACAGCATGTACCGTGACACCAGCAAACCTGTTCATGTTCAACACATCAAACACCGTGGCATTTATTATTTGGTGCAGCAAAAAATATGATAAATCATTGTTAATGGGCAGATAAAAAGAAGCCTGTAAGGATCCACAGGGTCAATACAGGTTAAAAAAATAGAGATAAATATATAAAAAATAAATGTTATAAAAACTAAAAAAATACAATGTCAAATGGAAAATATGCTAAATAAATTAAAGACAAAATAATATATATATACATATATATACTTTTTGTAGGTATTAATATGATAATCATAATAATAATAATAAGCATAATTATACATATAATAATTATTATAATAATACAAAATATGACAGTTCTAATAATGCTATCATTTAATACAGTATTGAGTTGTAGAAGTACAAGTAGCGCGTCTGCATGTGTTGCGCTGCTCGTCCGCCAGGGGGCGACCTGCCTCCGTCTCCGCTGCTCGCCTCTCAGCGTGCAAGCTCATTAACTTCATCTGTGTCTGCACGAGCGTGAGCACACACGCGCGCGCACACACGCAAGTACGCACGCGCTTTCTCCTTCTCCAGCAGGACCTGGATTCATCCGACGCCAGCTAAGAGCCCGAGTCCGGTCTCGTGAGCGGGGACCTCGGACGCGACCCTCTGACTCCCGGACCTCGGATGGTCTGATGAGCGCGAGAGTCTCCCGCGCTTCCCGTGACGCAGGCGGACCGCACCGCGCCGCACCGCACCGCGCCGCGCACTTCGGAGAGCTGCGAGAAGCGGAGGAGAAGAAAAAAGAGAAGCGCGTGCGTGACTTCGGCTCCGCTGTAACATCTCGACCCCGACGTGGAGATGACACACTGATCTGAGCGCGACCGAGAGCGGTGGGTGCGAGGAGAGCAGCCCGGGAACCGGAGCGTCATCCGCGGCTGAGCGGCGGGAGTCGAACCGACACCTGCAGGTGAATCCGGAGCCTTCGGAGAAGCTGCAGTTTGGAGGGATTCCCGCTTCTTGTCCTCCCGGGTCGGGAACAGCTGTGGTCCATAACTACTGGAGGGAAACAAAAGTGGATTGCAAATTCGTTATTTTTATTTCTTTTATTGATGTTTTGGGGTTGATGGGTGCTGATGCGGACGGATCGAGTCCCGCGCGGAGGAATTCAGAGGGACGTGTTTGTGTGATGTGACAAACAGCTGGAGACAGAAACCTCTCTGACCTGTGACACCGAGAGGAAACACCTGCTTCTGCTGCGGAGACACACACACACAAAAAAAGGTACCTGAACGCATCACACAGCATCCTCAATTCTCAGGAACAATCAACCAATCAATGATCAATTACAGAGCTGACTGCAGATGATTCAAATAGTATTTATGTGTGTTTATCTCCGGTTTACCGGACGGGACTATGTTGAGCTCTCACTGAGACACGGTCCAGATTGTTGTTGTCAAATCAATCAATCATTTAAATCATTGATCAGCAGCCTCTACGTCACCAGTGAGTCTCTCTGGCTGCTCATCGTGTTTCAGATCAGATTCGTTATTTCTGACTTCAGCTGATTCTGCTGGAATGCAACTTGAGCTCGTGCAGATTCGCTCGTGCACGTGCACGCGCGCTTGTGTCTAAGAAACTGAACCGATCATTTGTGTTCGCGCGCACTAAAGGGGGTGGGACGTGTACGTGCCCGTGTGCGCGCACCTGTGCTTGAGATCGTAGTGTGGGCTACGTATTTTATTTTATTTCTTCAGCGTAGTGAAGTGTAGTGCGCGCGCGCGAGGCAAAGATCATACAGCTGTGTTTTCCTGTGTGTGTGTGTGTGTGCGCGTGCGCGCGTGCGTGTGCGTGCGTGCGTGCGTGTGCGTGCGTGCGTGCGTGCGTGTGTGTGTGTGTGTGAGCGTCATATTTCAGATGTGAGAGAGGGATGTATGTGGGGAGAAGAAAGTATGGGGGGGAAAAAAGATTATAAATAAACCGCAACCTTTGGTTTAAATTGACGACTTGGACAAATTAATAAATAAAAATAAGCATCACCAAGGTTTGTTCCATCATTTTGTAATCTTTTTACAATGATAATGATAATAATAATAATAATAATAATAATAATAATAATAATAATAATAATAATAATAATAATAATAATAATAATCGTCTTGGGCTCATTCACATGAATGAGAGTTCTTTGAATCATTTTAGGACCCAATGATTTACATATCGAGTATTCAAGTGTGCGTAGAGGGAAGTGGATTCAGCTAAAACAAGGATCCAATGATTTAGACTCTTCTCCAATAGAAGTCTATGGGGAAGGTCTGAGGATCACCAAAGTGAACACCATGTATCCTCTGGGGAACACGAATGGCTGCACCAAAGTTGGTGCCAATCCATCAAAAAGATGTTGATATGATTACAAGTCAAAGGGAAAACTTTGACCCCATTGTGGCGCTAGAGGAAAAGTCCTAGGGCCACCAAAGTGAACACCTCTGGGGAACAGGAATGTCGGCACCAACAGTTGGTGCCAATCCAACAAGTAGATGTTGAGATATTTCTTTGACCCCATTGTGGCGCTACAGAGGATCACAAAACATTATATAAAGTATCCTCTGGGGAACATGTATGTCTCGACCAAATGTGGAGCCAATCCATCAAGATGTTGAGATATTTCACAGGACAAGAACAAACTTTCACCTGATTGTGGCGCTAGAGGAAACGTCCTAGGGCCACCAAAGTGAACACCATGTATCCTCTGGGGAACGTGAATGGTGAATGTCGGCACCAACAGTTGGTGCCAATCCACCAAGAAGATGTTGAGATATTTCACAAGTCAAGAGAAAACGTTGACCCCATTGCGGCGCTAGAGGAAAGTCACTAGTGAAGATAATGTTCCTCTGGGGAACATGCATGTCAATGTTTAATGAAGGGAATGACCAAAAAGGCCATCGGTCGGACTTGAACCTAACCCTTCTACCAGGTGAGATGGTGGTCTCCCCTTTGTATTGATGCTTAATTAAATAAATAAATAACACACATCCTCTGATTTTTATTGCAGAAACATTTGTTGCAAAAAAAAATGAAAATCAGACAACAAGAACACAAAGTATTGACACCCGTCATCTAACTTTATCGATACAAGGGGTGCTGAACAATTAGGTTTGGTGTCAAATGTCTTCAGGCAAAATAAAATGGCCGTAGGAAGCGTGTGAAGCAGAAGGCTGAGGCCAGGTGCTCCGGCTCTCTGGCATATTGATCCCATATTGATGGTTTCCTCCTCTGTCTGACTCTCCCAACAGGTTTCAGGAAGAATGTTAAACTGGACTCCGTCTCCACGTCTGCAGACCGCCATGTCCGACCCGGGAACCGCCGCCGGAGAACCCCTGGGTCAGCGTTCGTAGGTGGGACCGCCCGCCGTGGTTGGCCCTTCCTTGGGTGACGGGGGGTGGGGTGGGGGGGACCCCATGGTCTGGCTCATCCCGTTCTTCCACACCGCCCGCTACCGGCGCCACCCGCCTGCCGATCGTAATATGGCGAGGGCCTCGAAGCCCGCGGGCGCCTGCGTCCTCTCTCTGCTGATGCTGAAGAGCTGCTGGCTGCTCGGGTCCGCCGCCGTCAACGCCGCCGGTGCCGCCGCGTCGACGCAGAAGTCCGGCGTGCTGTCGGACTCCTCCCAGCAGCCCCTGGAGTACGCCCACTCCATCCGCCTGGACGGTGACGTCATCCTGGGCGGCCTGTTCCCCGTGCACGCTCGCGGCGAGCGCGGCGTCCCCTGCGGCGAGCTGAAGAAAGAGAAGGGCATCCACCGGCTGGAGGCCATGCTGTTCGCCATCGACCTCATCAACAAGGACCCGGAGCTGCTGCCCAACGTGACGCTCGGCGCCCGCATCCTGGACACGTGCTCGCGCGACACCTACGCCCTGGAGCAGTCGCTCACCTTCGTGCAGGCGCTCATCGAGCGGGACGGCTCCGACGTGCGCTGCGCCAACGGGGACCCGCCCATCTTCGCCAAGCCGGACAAAGTGGTGGGCGTCATCGGGGCGTCGGCCAGCTCCGTGTCCATCATGGTGGCCAACATCCTGCGACTGTTCAAGGTAAGGGAACGCCGCCGAGGGGGGGGGGGGGGGGCGTTTGAATTGGCGCGCTCGCCGTTTGCAAAAAAAGACTTTGTGGTATTTGATGTGTCTTTTTCTACTCTCGTTGGCTCAAACAAGTCAAGGTGTGTCACGGCTCTTGTGAACTATGTTGCATCCAATCAGGACAGTCTAGGCCATTTTAGGAAGTTTGTTTTTTAAAAACATGTTTCCTGAAACCTGAAGTTATTTTAAGATCTAGATCGTGAGTGTTATTGTTTATAATGGAACTAGATGGCAACAATTACAGTAACGTCTCCTCAGAAATCTTGACGCGGTTTGATGATGATTGCCGTCGTGACCTTTCTGCCGTTGACTCGCAGCTCAGAAGACGTGTTCGAGCTGCAGAGCGATGATCTCTGACTCTGGAGCTCGAAGTGAAACGTTCATCTTGTTGCGTTTAAAGTCGTCTGACTTCACTCGGATGTTTGAGCCGTGCACAGACTTTAGATTCACCATCAGCTGGTGGCGAGGGAGAGTTCCTGTGTGCTCACCTGGAGTCAGAGCTCCTCACCTGGAGTCAGAAAATAATTTAAGGCCTGACCGCTGCCACAGAGCTGAATCTGAATCTGAACCTGAACCAGAACCCAGACCTGAACCTGAACCTGAACCAGAACCCAGACTTGAACCAGAATCCAGACCTGAACCAGAACCAAGACCTGAACCTGAACCTGAACCAGAACCCAGACCAGAACCAGAACCAGAACCCAGACCTGAACCAGAACTTAGACCTGAACCTGAACCAGAACCAGAACCAGAACCCAGAACCCAGAACCCAGACCTGAACCAGAACCAGAACCAGAACCCAGACCTGAACCTGAACCAGAACCCAGACCTGAACCAGAACCAGAACCCATACCTGAACCAGAACCCAGACCTGAACCAGAACCCAGACCTGAACCAGAACCAGAACACAGACCTGAACCTGAACCAGGACCTGAACCAGAACCCAGACCTGAACCAGAACCAGAACACAGACCTGAACCTGAACCAGGACCCAGTGAGACAGAACACAGGTCCAGGGTTAACGGTGGTGTCTCACCTCCTCATGAGTCTGTGAACACGTCTGTTATGAGCGAAGGAACATATTTCATATTCGATGTTGTGTAAGTCCAGAGGTCCTCAGTGGAGTTTGACTTGAGGAACCGCTGACGACCTGAAACTGTAATATCTGGTTCTGTGGTTCTCTGGTTCTGTGGTTCTCTGGATCTGTGGTTCTGTGGTTCTGTGGTTCTGTGGTTCTGTGGTTCTGTGGTTCGGAGCCGGAAGCCGCCGGGAAACGCTTTCAGACGGAAGTTGTTCCTCGTGGACATCGCAGCTGTTGTCAAAAACAAATTCCACTGCGCTAAATTAGGGATGATTCATGTGTGTGTGTGTGTGTGTGTGTGTGTGTTAGAGCCCCGGCCGGCTAAATGAGAACAGAACAGGCCCAACAACATCACTTAGCTAAAATTAGCTGGTGATGCCTCTGGGAGGGAGGAAGGAAGTGAGAGAGGGATGGAGGGAGGAAGGGAGGGAGCGAAAGTAGGGAGGAAGGGTGTGAGAGAGGTAGGGAGTGAGCAGGTTTTTGCTGCCCTGCTACCTGGACTGCAGGTTCGTAGCCGCTCAGGTTTAAACTCAAGACTTCGGCATTTCGCTCCAAATGAAGTTTTCCCGGCACCGACGTGCATTCAGATCCTTAAAGGCACGGCGCCCACGTGGGGCGTCGCTGCTCCCGTAGCCACACCCACCGTGATGTCACAGGGTCCCGGAGTGCACCTGTACGTGTAGTATCTCAAAATTGTACTTTGATGCTAAGTCATACACCAAAATGCTACAAAGACCTACAGAAATGAATAATAATATTAATAATGATAAAGGACCCGCCTTTAAGCACAGGTTTCATGTAATAATCACATAAAAGATGCCGTTCTCTCTGTGGTCTTTTTTTAGTGAGATATCACCCAACATTACTCAATGAACAATATTAAACATATAAATACATAAATACACAAACCCGGCTCTAAGAATACATCGTGTCTGTCTGGATCCGGCTGCTGTTGATAAACGAGTCAGAGGTGAGATCCTCCGTCCCAAAGCTGTGATTTGCTCTCCGTGCATTTGCATAATATTTGCACATCCATTTCACGCGGCTCACGCAGGCCGAGCCGGCTCGCCCTGGGAGGACGGGAGGACCTCGGCGTGGGAGAGACGCACAGCGAGCTGTCTGCAGGCTCGGCCCCAAAAACACATACAAATACATACAAATACATAAATGAAAGAGGTGAGAGAATGACGATGTATATTCCAGCTGATCCAAGAGGCTTTTTAAAGAGTTTATTAAGCTGAAGAAGTGGGAGGAGCTTATCAACACATCTGGAGATACGTGGTTTTACCAGGACAGGAAGGGGATGAAAAACTCTCATCTGAGAAGAAACTAAAGCCGTCAGACAAATGTAGTAAAAAGTACAACATGTACCTCCAAGATAAGGTGGAGGAGAAGTACCATGCGATGGAAACACAAGTAAAGTACAAGTACCTTGAATTTGTACTTGAGTACTTAACATTCCACCACTGATATAAAAGCAACAACGAACAACCTCTATGTTGTGGTTATGTGTTTCTGCACCTAATAAACTGGCAGCTGGCTGTAGCGTCGTCCACACGGTGAGCCGATCAGATCCCGGTGACCGCTCCGTGATTCCCAGGTTCTTGAAAGACTTCCCGGGAAGAGGACGGCGCCTCCTGGTTTTCCTCCTGATTCCTTCTGATTTGAAAGAGTGGGGCGATGAGCATCAGCATCATTTTCATGCCTGATGATACAAAACGTTTTCCAGGTCGAGGAAGAGGAGTTCTTCCACAAGCGAGTCCTGTGGTGGCAGTCTGTTGTTGTTGTTGTTGTTGTTGTTGTTGTTGTGGTTCAGCCGATCTTTGGGCGTCCGCAGACGTGTGAACGCCGAGGCGGGTTTTCACTCCCTGAAAGCGTCGCCTCCTGAAATCGCACCGATCCGATGAAACGGAGCAGCAGATGGTTCATGTGGGAATAAACACATCGTGGGGACGAAGGACTGGTTCACTTTTCTATCGGCCTCTGGAGGAGCTGCTGAACCCTGCAGCTTACAGCACGGAAACCCGTGTTCAAGTGGTTCAAGTGGTTCAAGTGCAGAAGGGGCCTCATGTGGCCGGTGGGTTGATGCTCTTCTTGAGAGTTCAGCTCCAACGTTGGGATCACCGGTTTGTCTTTATTAGAAATGCTTTTGAGCTGAGACTCTGTTACCTAATGTCTCAAAGAGGTTTTACTGGACTTGGACTCGTTGTGTAAATACTGAAGGTCAGTGTGAGGGGACCGTGAGGGGTTCAGACCAACGTCACTACCAAGACCAGAGCGTATAAAGACTGAGGCAAGACCAGGACCTGAGGGGTTCAGACCAAGACCAGAGCGTATAGAGACTGAGGCAAGACCAGGACCTTGAGGGGTTCAGACCAACGTCATGACCCAGACCAGAGCGTATAGAGACGAGACCCTCTTGTGACTTGAGTTTACAGTTTTTCTATCTCAGACTTACAAACTACATCTTGAGACTTTGACGGATTTGTCTTAAATCTGACGTGAACACTTGAAACCTCTCATCATCTGATCTAACCTGTCAACCGGTGATGTCACTGCGGGCCCCTCAGCCAATCACAGAGCGCCTGCGTGTCATTAACCGTCAGCACGACCTGAACGTCTGGGCGGCAGCGTCTCGTCCAATCAGCTGCCTCGTAGCCCACCGCCGTCCCAAACGAACGCGTGGCCGAAGCCTCCGTTTGGACGCTCGTGAGCTGCATGGTTTTTAATCAGGGGGAACCGGCTCACTGTAGCGGCTATTCATTAGCGCCTGATAATAACGACCTCGTTAAGCCGCCTGGAGCCGGCGTCCTCGGTGTTTGTCACCGTTAATAAAGCTTTTCCTGCTTTATGCTCATTTTGATGGCCTCAATTTGTAATCCATCCAGTTTTCAATAACCAACTCTCTTATTGAAAAACTGTCCGGCCATTACCAGACGTGTGTGTGTGTGTGTGTGTGTGTGTGTGTGTGTGTGTGTGTGTGTGTGTGTGTGTGTGTGTGTGTGTGTGTGTGTTTGTGTGTGTGTGTGTGTGTGTGTGTGTGTGTGTGTGTGTGTGTGATACCTACAAACTGACTCATCAATGAGTACACAGTACTATTTTATTGTCTTATTGTTTATTATTGTACTGTACAAATGCATAGAAATGAAAATCTCGGTAACTCAATTTAACCTGGTTGCTAAGAGCGTGATGTCAGCTCTAAAGAAACATAAAATAATTGCTAAAAGAAAACATGAAAATAAAAAGCTTAAAACGGCTAAACACAGAGAAACCGTTTGCTTTCTGTCGGTTAGATGAGACTAGATATGGTCTCGTCTCCAGAGACTTGAGACTGAACTCAGACTTGTTTAAAGGGAGTTGAGGCTCAAAGATTTGTTAAAATGACTAGAGACTTGTTTTAAACTTGTTAAATGACTAGAAACCTGTTTTAAACTTGTAAACTGACTTGAGACTTGTTTAAACTTGTTAAACTGACTTGAGACTTCTTTAAACTTGTTAAACTGACTTGAGACTTGTTTAAACTTGTTAAACTGACTTGAGACTTCTTTAAACTTGTTAAACTGACTTGAGACTTGACTTGGCATTTGAGTTGTCTTCAGTGAGTCGAGACTTTAACTCGTCTTGAATGACTTGAAGGTTTCTCCTGGACTCGTCCAACTCTCCCCCGTATCCGATCGGATTAGAGCCGAACTAATCGTTATCTAATTGAGCAGTTTATCATCAGATGGATCCATAACTTTGGTTTAAGTCATTGATTTATAACAAACTTGTTCGCTCGGTATCTTTAAGTTTCTGGAGGACGGATCTTTTAGTCTCACAGCGAAACATTTCGGCTCTCGGCCGACTGTCCGTTTGATTTATTTCCGTGTCTCGGATAAAAAAAAAGGTGAAGGTGAAGAATTCTGACCCATAAAAAAAAAAGGAAAGCTCAGAGCGGAGCTCGGATAATAATCTGTAATTTCATACCTTTGTGGAGTCAGCGCGACCGCTGCAGATCAGCTGAGCGTCTCGTAACGGACAAAAGAGAACAAATCTTATACGGTTTCCTGTCTCCTGACCTCGGCATGTTCCACAGAAATGACTTCATTATGCGAAATGCTCATCTCTGATTGGCTGAGCAGGTTTTCTTGTGGTTGTCTGTGTATTACCCGTGACTACCTAACTAAGGGTTGGAGAAACAATTGTTGGAATAATGGAATTAGATAAATGTATTGAGCAGCTATTCTCATAAAGCTGATTGATTAAGCCTTCAGGCAATAAATGAGACGATCATCAGCTTTTCCTCGTCTTGTGAGACAGGAAATGAATATCTTTGTCTTTTGGACTGTTGTAGGCAAAGAGAGTCGAGGTTAAGAGAAGACAACGTAGTCTGTTGGGGTGGGGATGTGATCCAGATGTTCTGGTGTCACATATCCACACACACACACACACACACACACACACACACACACACACACACACACACACACACACACACACACACACCTCCTCGGGTCTCCTCAAACTGTTACTTACTGAAAGGGGGAGAAAACCCTCCGCTGTGACTCACAGGAGCCGGCGGTGGAGATGTCGACCTTTTGACCTGTTCAACAGGTTCACACAGGCCGGGACTCGAGCTCACGGACTGTGACTGTGTTTCTGCTGCAACGTCCTTATCTTACCAAATATGAAGATGTGGAGTGAAGCGTGGGAAATATTTTTCTGAGTCGCAGATGATAAATATGTACTTTATGAATGCAGGAAATTTAACTTTATTTATAATAGAAATATTGATAAGGAAGCTTCAGTCTGAGGACAAAACATCTCCAGAGCCATTTGGGGGCGGGGCCTCGCTCAGTGGTCTGTTTGGGGGCGGGGCCTCGCTCAGCTGTGTCTTTGGGGGCGGAGCCATGTCAGCGGCTTCCAGCCCTGGCTGTTTCCAGGTCAGCCTCTCGTCCTCCTGACGTGTTGTGAAGTGCAGCGCTGAGTCAGCAGAGTGAGGCGACGATGACGAGCAACCTGACATTTATCAGGAGGAAGAGGAGGGGGAGGAGGAGGAGGAAGAGGAGCTGTCGTCTTGGGAGGCTCATTCATAAGTGGAGAAACCTTATTCTCCTCTTCTCCTTCTTCTTCCCCTCCTCCTTGTTCTTCTTTTAATCCTCCTTCCTCCTCCTAATTATTCTTCTCCTTCCTCCTCCTCCTCCTCCTCCTCCTCCTCCTCCTCCTCCTCCTCCTCCTCCTCCTCCTCCTCCTCCTTTATGGATGCATTGGGTCTTGAACGCAGCACCAGCCTCCAGATGTCTCCAGCTGCAGATGGTCAACGGACGTGTTGCGCCCCCCTCCCCCTCCTCTCGCCCCCCCTTTCCCCCCCCTCTCGCCCCCCCCCCCCCCAGGCCACGCTGTCGTTGTTCCTCTAGATCTCGTCAGCCCCTCAGATCGTCTCTTCACGTCTCCTCACGCCGACGTGACATTTTGGGGTTAAGTTAAGCTGATGCAGGGGGTGGGAGAGGGGGGGGGGGGGGGGGGGCTCGCTGACAGACGTCCCGGTGACACCGAGCCGCCGCTCAGCCGTCAGCTCGAGTTCAACTCGTAAAGCGGACCTCCGGGGGACCGACACCCGGCTGAGATGTTTTCACTGAGTCTGCAAAACATCTTCAGAGCTGATCTCAAACCTTTCTAGTTATTTAAAGACGGGCGGTTATCCAACTTCCTGTTGTTTTGGACCACAAACAACAACATGTTTATGTTTATGTTCATGTCTCAGTCAAAGTCAAAGTCATTTTAACATTCAAACTAAAAACAGGTGAAATGCTCTTAAAGGCACCTACAAATAAAAGAGAGAAACATGAAAGTGAGTCTTCAGGCTGCATAATCTCCAGAATGTCAGATATTAAAATAATCGTTCTATAATTATGATTTTGACATTTAGCGACTCGAGTCGCCTTCGAACCGGAAGCCGAGCTTCAGAAGAGTCTCGGTGACGAGGTCAGGTCTGCTCTCTGTCCCAGCATCCTCTGCAGCGCGCCCTCGCCGCTGACGCTGATTGGTCCTGACAGCTCCCTGCTGCTGATTGGTCCACTAACCCCCCACTGCCCCTCCCCCCCACAGTCCCCCCCCCCCCCCCCCCCCCCCACCCACAGACCCCAGGGGATCCTCCCGCCTGACTGCAGATCAGCTGTAAACCTGCTGCCTGTCATCACACTGTCACTGTCACTGTCACTGTCACACACACACACACACACACACACACACACACACACACACACACACACACACACACACACACACACACACACACACACACACACACACACACACACCAGCAGTTCACATGCAGTCGATGTCATTTTTCTGAATCACGATTTTCATTAAAAAGGGATTTGGTTGGTTTCCACGTTTTGTTGAATATTCGTATTCATACACGCGTTGTTGTTTTGGATTTGTTTGTCTGCAGGATTACGTGTAAAATAAAACTCTGTGAGGCCACGAGGCTGAGCAGCGTGCACGAGCCAAGACGATGACGTCATCACTTGCTATGTGCTCGTGTCATCACACACCTCAGAGCTCACGTTATTTTATTTAAATCTTTATTCTTTAGAAACCAGAGGTTATAAAATAAATAAAAAAATCTACATTTGAGTAAATATTTTGCATCCAAATCAAAACAGTTTCCAGGATATTCAACCGTTGTTGCTTTGTAAACGTTTCCTTGACTCCTCCCCTTACACGGGGGCGTGGCCAAAGGGTTCATGGGTTAGTTTTGTAGCTTTCTGGTGTTTTGGAGAACACGGCACTCGTGACGTCATGTTTTAATAAAGGCCCGCTGGTTTGAACCCTCGAGGACCTTTCTAACAGTCTACCTGACGCACTGATCAAAGGCTACGCCCCCGTCCACGACGTCACTTCCTGCTTCAGGTTCACTGTGGTATCTATAAAGAGAGACTTCGCAACTACAATTTGGAACTTAGAAATGCAAGGCGGGCCTTCTTCTCTGACATCATAATCAAAAACAATAACAATGCACGCGCCTTATTTGCTACCGTGGACAGGCTAACAAACCCTCCGGTGTCAGTAACTGCTACGCTCCAATCCACCTGGGCATGCAATCAATTTGCATTATTTTTTGCTGACAAAATTCAGCAAATTAGACAAGCAGTTGGTGGCTCCACACCAACCACAGGATGTGTGTTGTCCCCATCTTTAAATAACATCCATCCAAATATCTTGACACAATTTCATTCAATTAACCAAAGAAGCTTAGAAGATATTATACAACATCTGAAAACTTCCTCATGCTGCTTAGATATTCTACCAACACACTTTTTCAAAAATATTTCGCACTGCATGATCACTGACCTTTTACAAATTGTAAACACATCCCTTCTCTCAGGTGTCTTCCCACAAGCCCTAAAAACTGCAGTTATTAAACCACTCCTAAAGAAGGCTAGTTTAGACCCCGAAATAATGAAAAATTATAGGCCAATATCAAACCTCCCCTTTTTAAGTAAAATAATCGAAAAAGTGGTTTATCAACAGCTAAATAGCTTCTTGGCCGAAAATAAGTGTTTTGATGTCTTCCAGTCTGGTTTTCGTCAGCATCACAGTACTGAAACTGCTCTTGTTAAGGTTTTCAACGACATCCACTTAAACACAGACAGAGGCAGAACTTCAGTCTTAGTATTACTGGATCTCAGTGCTGCATTCGACACAGTCGATCACAACATACTACTAGACAGACTGAAAGTCTGGGTAGGACTCTCTGGCGCAGCACTTAACTGGTTTGACTCTTACTTGAAGGACCGACAATACTTTGTGTCGGTAGCTAATTACAGGTCAGAGCTGACTGGTATGACATGTGGTGTTCCCCAAGGTTCAATACTGGGGCCTCTTCTGTTCAATATCTACATGCTTCCACTGGCTCAGATTATGAAAAACAACAAAGTGTGTTATCATAACTATGCAGACGACACACAAATCTACATAACTATATCACCAGGGGACTATAATCCCATACCAGTGCTGGCTAAATGTATTGAAGAAATCAACAACTGGATGTGCCAGAATTTTCTTCAATTAAATAAAGATAAAACAGAAGTACTTGTTTTTGGTTCCAAGGACGAACGATTGAAAGTGAGCGCTGAGCTACAATCACTGACGTTAAAAACCTCAAACCAAGCCAGAAATCTAGGTGTAGTTATGGATTCAGACCTCAACCTGAACAGCCATATCAAGACAGTTACAAAATCAGCCTACTATCACCTGAAGAATATATCAAGGGTTAGAGGACTTATGTCTCAACAGGATTTGGAGAAACTTGTTCATGCATTTATCTTCAGTAGACTTGACTACTGTAACGGTGTGTTCACAGGTCTCAGTAAAAAGTCAATCAGAAAGCTGCAGCTGATTCAGAACGCTGCAGCTCGAGTCCTCACTAAGACCAGGAGAGTGGATCACATCACTCCAGTTCTGAGGTCCTTGCACTGGCTTCCTGTCCAACAAAGAATTGACTTTAAAATCCTGCTGCTGGTTTATAAAGCCCTGAATGGTTTAGGGCCTAAATACATTAATGATCTACTGCTGCCTTATGAACCATCCCGACCCCTCAGGTCGTCTGGGACGGGTCTACTTTCTGTTCCAAGAGTCAGAACTAAACACGGAGAGGCAGCGTTCAGCTTTTCTGCTCCACACATCTGGAACAAGGTCCCTGAGAGCTGCAGGTCTGCAGAGACCCTCAGCCTCTTTAAATCCAGACTGAAGACCTTTCTGTTTGCTGTTGCCTTTAATTAAACCAGATTCTACATTTCACTACTGCATTTTATATCTTAAACTGCACTGCAACTTTTATTCAGTTCTGTATCTATCTATTTCTGCTTTTTGCCTTCTAACTGTTTTTTATTGTTTTAATGATTGTTCTTAATTGTTTTTAAATCTTTTATTTTGGATTGTGTAATTGTTTTTAATTGTTTTTAAATCTTTTATTCTGCATTGTGTTTTTATGCTTTTAATGGCTGTATGTGAAGCACTTTGAATCACCTTGTGTTGAAATGTGCTATACAAATAAACTTGCCTTGCCTTGCCTTGCTTCGCCGCCTGACACGTGAGTCACAATAAGCTCCGCGTGGCCTTCTTCTCCCCTCACTTAAAACACATCATTAAGAGACGAGGGGGCGAGAGCCGCCGACCGCTTTCCCCCCTCGACGCTCTAAATTAAGAGCCGGGTCGAGAACACAGAACACCTTCAGGTCCGCTCAGCGACACTCGAGCTGCAGGCGGACGTACATGGAGTCGCGTTCAGAACCTGAAGCTCCGTTCAGAACCTAAAGATCCATTCAGAACCTGAAGCTCCGGTCAGAACCTGAAGCTCCGTTCAGAACCTAAAGATCCATTCAGAACCTGAAGCTCCGGTCAGAACCTGAAGCTCCGTTCAGAACCTAAAGATCCATTCAGAACCTAAAGATCCATTCAGAACCTGAAGCTCCGGTCAGAACCTGAAGCTCCGGTCAGAACATGAAGCTCCGGTCAGAACCTGAAGCTCTGGTCAGAACATGAAGCTCCATTCAGAACCTAAAGATCCATTCAGAACCTGAAGCTCCGGTCAGAACCTGAAGCTCCGGTCTGAACCTGAAGCTCCGGTCAGAACCTGAAGCTCCATTCAGAACCTGATGATCCATTCAGAACCTGAAGCTCCGGTCAGAACCTGAATCTCCATTCAGAACCTGAAGCTCCGGTCAGAGGACGCCATCTTCTTTTGTTTTCAGCTTCTGGAGACGAAACGGACAAAACTCCGTCTGCCAGAAAACATTCATGTGTAGTTATTGTTTTTATGAAATGAGAGTTTTGGTGGTGAGATATAGAAAGTGTGCTGGGAAGTAAAGTACATGTTGTACTTTTTACTGTACTACATCTCAGAGTACAGCTTTAGTTCCTTCATGTCCAGGTAAAACCTTGTATCTCCAGATGTGAGGATGAATGTTTATGATCAACTGAAGGATGAAGTGTTTCTTCTATACAACCACAAGATGGAGGATGGAGAACGTTTTAGATCCAAGAGGACGAGTTTCCTTTAACATGCAAAACACTTTGTTTCCTCCTTTCTCTCTGAAAGGTGATCGTTGTCTTCCCAGAACCTATAAAAACCTGCAGAACTCCAGCGCTCGCCCACACACACGCACGCACGCACGCACGCACGCACGCACACACACACACACACACACACACACACACACACACACACACACACACACACACACACACACACACACACACACACACACACACACACACACACACACACACACACACATCTGCTGGCCCTTTTGTTGTCTACAGAATGGTCAGTAATTAGCTGCGTTTGCTCTGCAGAAAGAGTTGCACCTCAACACTGAACCTCACTCAGCTGGTAATGAGGGGGAAGGAGGGAGGAGGAGGATGATGATGGTGATGAAAATGGTGAAAATGACTGCACTGGATTTCAGAATCAATTTATTTGCAGATTTATTTTCTCAATTTAAATGATTCATGTTTCGACCTTTTAAAATCAAGTTATGTTTTTAAATTGTTAAATTTATAATCCGACTAATTCTGATTATTTGAGGTCAACGCTGATATTATTATTATCTTGACTTGACAGGGATTTGACGTATATTTCTTTACTTTGTGAATTTTTAACTTTTACTTAAAGGTGCTAACACAATGAAGAACAAATCTATTGCTTCTTAAATGCTCTCAACATGGCTGCCAGAAGCTAACGATGCTAACGATGCTAGCAGAACTAACACTGGCTGCGAGCAGCTGGAAGAAGAGAACTTTTCTTAAAAAAAGAAAAAGACAGTTATCAAATTATTACAGTGCATTTCTCTCGATGGACTAATTCATGAATCGATTAAACGTTTCAGATCTAGCTGGCGAACTGAAACACGTCTGGATGTTTGAAACAAACGCACCGCTCCGTAAAACGGCTAACGGACTCCAACATTATACTTCCTGTTTACAATAATATTATCATGCTTTGAAAAAACTCCTTTTAAAAGACAAAAAGATAAATCATACATACTTATCAATAGTAAAAATAATAATTTGTTCCTCGTTAGTTGAGATGAAGTATTTCATCGGCTGTAACTTTCTAGTAAAGGAGGTTAAACAGCAGACGTCTTCAGTTCACATCCCCCGAGAGGAAGGTGTGATGGAAGATTTTCTTCGTGATTCGGGAAAGGAGAAATAATGTCTCAAAATCAAAGTTGTCTTTGTCCGTTTATTTCTTGCAAGAAGGAAGAAAACTCGCAACAGCTACACACAAAGCAGTATGCAGCAGGAGTTCTTTGAGAGTTCTTCGAAGAGATAGAAAATCACAAGCATATTTATATATACCAAAAGTAACACCCCTTTACAGAGGATCACTAGAGTCATTGGGTTCAACTAGACTAGTTTAAACCAGATCCTCTGTCTCTAACACTAGGCATTCTTCTCAAGACATAAACCTATCACATCGTATCAGTGTTAGAGAATGTTAGGGAGGAAGATGGAGGAAGAAGATTCATTATACCTCCCTCACACCTGACAAACTGTTCTTATCATGATAACTACACAGGTTTGTACAGAGGTCCTTTGTCCACTGCTCACATTGAATACTTTTCATTAGACACAAACAATTTCTCTAGCTTATGATCTACCAGTATAACATACATAAGCAATGCTATATTTTACCATTACAAAGGACACGTTGTTAAACCCGGCAGCTCCAGACAATCATTACAGGAAAAATGATCCGACCCGGCAGAGAGAGGCTCCCATCAGTGGGATGGAGGGAGGAAGAGGAGGAAGAGAGGAAGAGGAGGAAGAGCGAGGCAGGCGGCCTCTTCCTCGTCCATAAATGAAAACTCGGAGTGAAGCTAACGCTGGAGCTAATGAGATGAACGTCGTGAACATTACCGGCTCGCGAAGTGATGGAAAAAAACAAAAAACACAATAATCCTTTACTGCAATAAGAATAACCCACACAGCGAGAATTTGTGTCTCTTTGAGGTTAGTTTGTGTCTCTTTGTAGTTTATTTGTGTCTCTTTGTAGTTGTTTTGTGTCTCTTTGTAGTTTGTTTGTCTCTTTGTAGTTGTTTTGCATCTTTTGTCGTTTTGTGTTTAGTTTTTAGTCTTGTTTGTATGTCCTCGCTTTTTTTACTTTAAAATATAAAATAAAATAAATTCTAAGTAGCGCCACCATGAGGTCGACCTGTTGTGGTTTTGAGTAAAATGTCTCACCAGCTAGATTACCAATAATTATGGCAAACATCATGTTCCCCTGAGGATGAATTTTTTTCAGGGCGACATTAGAAGTTGTCTGATCCAACATACCTGCAGCACCTAACGAGCAGCCAACGAGCAGCTAACGAGCAGCTAACGAGCAGCTAACGAGCAGCTAACGAGCAGCTAACGAGCAGCTAACGAGCAGCTAACTGGGCTGTACTTTGTGTCGGGGCGCCGGCTTCAAAGCAGCAAGTGGGTTAGTCGGTGTTTGAGGCCTGGATGTGGTAAAGTGGGACAGCCCAGATAAATAATGTGTTAAAAGAAGATACTCACAACGCAGGAAAAGGCTGCTGGAGCTTCTCTGCAGCCTTGTCGGTTCTTACCCGTCAAGAAGAAACAGACTTTTAGAGCAAAACCACCTCTCTACTGTTTCATCAGACAATTAAAACTGGAAACTTTTCAAAGACCCTGACTCAAAGGTTTATTTTGGATATTAAAACATGACGAGAAAGAAGACTTTCACCGTCGGAATGCAAGAAACAGAATTAGCCATTTTACACCCAAAAATGGTCAAATTCTGAACCCAACCAAACCAGGTGTGAGATCAGGACGGTTTTTTGGTCATGTAGGTTTTGGTTAGCGGTCTTCTTGGTCCCTCTTGGATCCGGCAGTCTGGATGGGCATCTGGTTGCAAAATAACAAGATGGCGACGACCAACTGCTTCAAAACGGCCAATGTCCACTTCTTATGTCCAGTGTTTGCTCTGATGAGCCTCTGGAGCTCTCATTAGGCCGGTTCTGAGCGTCTTCTGGTCTCTTTCTGGTCTGGTCTCCTTTGTGGTCTCGCCCTCTTTTCCTCAATGTGGGCGGGGGCGTGGTCGGCGCACCTGCGACGCATGAGAGAGAGGCGCGCTCATGGGAGACAGCCGTTCTCATTAGTGGGAGCGGCTGGGTCTGATGAGCGCGGGGAAGGGGTGCGGCTATAAAGAGCCGCACAGTGGGGTGCACGGGGTGGTTGGTGCGGGTGACATGTCTGGAGAGTGTCTGCAGAAGAATAAAGTGTGTCAATCCGAAGCCCAGCGTGTCAGTGCATTACTGGTCGAGCCATGGACGCGGGGGTAGGGAGAACCCCTGCCACAGTGGCGCCCAACGTGGGGCCCGTGAGGACCCGGGAGGAGTGGATGGCATGGCTCGAGCAGCGGGCGGAGAAGCCCACGCCGAGGGGACCGAGTAGGAGCCCGATGGTGGGCGCCGTGATGGCGCTCGGGCAGGAGGAGGTCCAGGCGGGGGGGCGGACCAAAGCCCGGAAGCGGCGCGGCGCTGGGGCCGCGGCGACACCTGTGGCGGCACCGGCGGAGGACGAGGCCCTGAGGGACCTGTTCGTGAGGCTGGCGGGGCCCCCCGAGGGACCGGAGGAGGAGACGGAGGTCGAGAGGCGACTCGGCGCCAGGACCGTGGCGTATGCGGAACTGGCGCCGCCGGCCCAGGTTGGGGGGGAGACCGTGCCGCCACCGCCGACCCCGGAGCAGCACCGGCAGCAGCTCCGCGCAGCCCAGCGGGAGCCAGGAGAGCTGCTGCTGGCCTTCGCTCGGCGGCTGCGTCGGAAGACGGAGCAATGGCTGCAGCCGGGAGGAAGGGGTGACGTCGCGGACATCGTGGACCAGGTGGCCAAGGAGCAATTCTTAGGAGGGCTGCCGGTCCAGATGGCCGACTGGGTCCGGGAGTGGCGGCCGGCGACACTGATCGGGGCCGTCGCGAGGGCTGAGGATTATCAGCGCCGGGAGCCGAAGGCCGGCACCGCAGCGGACCGGGCCCGGCCGGCCGGGGTCGCCCTCGGGCAGCCAGTGCTGGCGGCTCGGAGGACCGCGGCCACACAGACGACCCGGGACGCGGTGATGTGGCGAAAAACGACCACCTCGACGCAGACAGACGCGGCGAGGAGGAGGACGGCGACCGCGACGCAGACGGTCCCGGACGCGACGGCGCAGAGGACCGAGAGCACGGCGACGCAGACGGTCCCGGAGGCGACGACGCAGAGGACCGAGACGGCGGCGACGCAGACGGTCCCGGAAGCGACGACGCAGAGGACCGAGAGCACGACGACGCAGACGGTCCCGGAGGCGACGACGCAGAGGGCCGAGACGGCGGCGACGCAGACGGTCCCGGAGGCGGCGGCGCGGCGGACCCAGAGCGCAGCGACGCAGACGGCGTCGCACACGTCGACGCGGGCGCCGGCAGCTGTGGGGGGCCGGACGGAGTCAGACCCGGGGAGCCGGAGGAAACCGGGCCCGGGAAGACGGAAGGCGCCGGGGCCGACGACCGACGGCGAGGCAGCGCGACGGTCCAGGGCACGGCCGGGGCCGTGGCGGAGGGCGCCGGGGAACCAGGCCAGGGAGTGGCCGGAACTACGGGCGGTTCTCAGGCGCCGCGACGAGACCTGGCCGGACTACTGGCGAGCCGCGCCGGCCGAGGAGCCAAGCTGTTGGACGTGCGGCCGGAGGGGACACGTCCAACGAGACTGTGACCTCATGGAGGTGGACCACGTGATCCGGGTCGGGAGGACCTGGCGCAGCGGACCGGGGCCCGGGAGGGCCAGGGAGGCGCCGACCGGTCGAGACCCCCTGACCGCCCAGCCAGGGGCGGGGAGGCGCGGAGGGGGCAGTCGGCGGCGGCTGCGGGAAGAGGTGGCACGGCTGAGGAGCCGTCTGCGCAGCGCCGACGACGACCGGCAGCGGGCCCAGGCGACCGTCCTGCAGCTGGGGAGGAGACTCCGGGCCGAGCGAGAGGCTCGGACCTGGGCGGAGGCCCAGCTGGCCGAGGGACGGTCGGGGGGGGGGGGGATACACGTAGGTTGGTGTTTCCCTAATCTTCTCTCTCTTGTGTTGCAGGTTGCCGCGGCGGACGGAGGGTGAGAGCCGGTTTTTTGCCCCGGGGGGGGGGGCCGGCGAAGGTCGCGAGGGACCTGCCTCCCGGGGCGCTCGATCGCCCTCTGTTCGGGCCGCGTCCCGCGGCCGGGCCCCCCCCCGGATGGAGGATGCCAACGCCCGGGCCACCCGTTGGCATCTGGCGGAAACGCAAATTAATTCCATGGTGGTCCTTAGGTCGGGGGTGCAGATGGTCGGGGCTGACTCCCGCTCCCGCTCCCAGTGGGAGGGAGGGGGGGGGGAGTTGGTTAGACCGGTGGCTCCCCGGCCTAAATCGGGCGGTGGGGGTATGTGGGCGGGGGCGTGGTCGGCGCACCTGCGACGCATGAGAGAGAGGCGCGCTCATGGGAGACAGCCGTTCTCATTAGTGGGAGCGGCTGGGTCTGATGAGCGCGGGGAAGGGGTGCGGCTATAAAGAGCCGCACAGTGGGGTGCACGGGGTGGTTGGTGCGGGTGACATGTCTGGAGAGTGTCTGCAGAAGAATAAAGTGTGTCAATCCGAAGCCCAGCGTGTCAGTGCATTACTGGTCGAGCCATGGACGCGGGGGTAGGGAGAACCCCTGCCACACTCAACATTAACCCAACTTCCTGTGAAGACGGAGGCTTATTTTGAAAAGACACAATGATAATAACACACGTTTATAACACCTTTTTTGGGGTGAACTATTCCTTTAAGCCTCTGACGCCTTGGTGCGACCGGCCAGCTGAGACGAGGCTCCGGTGCCGGTGTCAGACACCAGATGAGCTTCTGGCTTCTGCCCGTTTTATTTATTTATTTATTTATCGCGGAGGCCAAAAAGCCAACCGGCCACATCAGGACCAGCTGGCGGCCGCAGAGCCGACAGCAGGACGGACACCTGAGACGGGGTCCTCGGCCTCGGAGGCATCGGGACTTCAGTCCAATCGATGTCTGGCTGTCTGCTGGTTTCAGGTCTCACACGAGCAACGAGACTAAAATTAGGATGCGTTTGGCTCGGATATTCATTTCAGCCTTGGAGAGTCGAGGAAAAACAACATTCTGCATTTTAATGTGGTGGAGAGCAAACAGGAAGACTGAATCCTCATCACGCCGCTCAACATCTCTTTCAACATCGTGTTGTTTGTCCAAACCTTTTGGTCGACTTCATTTTTGAATTCTGGGAAAGATCCCAAAATCTGTCGGGTTGCATTTGGTGGAGACGAGTCTGTAGATGATGCAAGCAGCAGATCAGCTGACGCTCCGAGCAGCTCTTCCAGGAACCGTTGTGTGTGTGTGTGTGTGTGTGTGTGTACTAATTCATTTTATTTTTGCAGAGTAGATTTTAAGGGGGAAACGTAAAGGCTTCCTGGATTATGCACCACATGGGTCAGAGGTCACGGTGGACGGGTTGAGTTCCTGAGTCAAAATTGGTTTAACGTCATTTATCTATATTCAGGGTTTTTTTGGAAGTGGAAAAATCGTCCGTGGGTTTGGAATATTTCCACATAAACCAACTTCTTTCAAGAAGTTTCCAGAAAATTGGCTTGAAATAGGGAGAAATAATGCAAATTGCTGTTCGTCAATGAGGAAAAATTAGACTTTATTTAAGCAAACGTATGAAACGAGTCGATTAATTTACTGGAAACTGATCGAAATAATGAATTCATACTCGATGAAAACAAACAATCTCTCGTTGAGTGACGTGTCAAAACTGTATTTTTTATAATAATAAATGAACTTGGCGTCCAGAGAGAAGCATCCAGAGCTCAGACAGAAAGCATGAACGTCTCTCTGCTTCAGTCTGAGGGGCTGAAACATGTAATGAAAAGCTGCGTTGAGGTGATTCCTCTCGGCGAGTCGTTCCCGCTTCATCCCGACAGGCTTTCGCCTGCAGGGCCGAGCTGTCCAGGAAGAGCAACCCGAGCTTCACTTCAGACACGACGGCCGGAGCGAACGGTGACGGACGTGTGCTGTCACCTCGGATGGATCTCTTGTGCCGCCGTTCAGCCGGGCGGGAAGCTGGAGGCTGTCGAAGGGAATGACGAGCATCAATCACTGTCACAGTTGTCGTGTTGTTATGTTGTCTGTCCGTTCCATTCTTGTGAACACGATATCTCTGAAGTGAATTTCTTTAAATTTGGCACAAATGTCCATTTGGACTCAAGGATGAACCAGCCAACTGTTGGCTCTGGTTGTATAGAAGTCTATGCTTCATGTATTAAAGCTGCATTCTCTCTCCTGACCACCAGGGGCGACTCCTCTGGTTGTATAGAAGTCTATGCTTCATGTGTTAAAGCTGCATTCTCTCTCCTGACCACCAGGGGGCGACTCCTCTGGTTGTATAGAAGTTTATGCTTCATGTGTTAAAGCTGCATTCTCTCTCCTGACCACCAGGGGGTGACTCCTCTGGTTGTATAGAAGTCTATGCTTCATGTGTTAAAGCTGCATTCTCTCTCCTGACCACCAGGGGGAGACTCCTCTGGTTGTATAGAAGTCTATGCTTTATGTGTTAAAGCTGCATTCTCTCTCCTGACCACCAGGGGGCGACTCCTCTGGTTGTATAGAAGTCTATGCTTCATGTGTTAAAGCTGCATTCTCTCTCCAGGAACACACGTTTGACCAGAGCCTTCACAGTTGTTATTATTTCCAATCTTATTACCCACAATGCTTCAGTCATGATGCAGTGTTCATGCTCAACCCACAGGAGCGTTGCATTAGAGCAGCTGACGGCCCCCAATGCACCATTAATATTAATGGTACCCCCATTATACGTGTGTGTGTGTGTGAAAATCCAGTCTGTCGTGATTGAATGAAAAACGTGTTTAAAGGACCACATAGTTAGTACTTAATTTAGTTTTAATTTCAACATTATACATCACTAGATTGGGCTGTTTGTCTCGGAGGTGTGTGGATATTCATTGAAGTGTTTCAGTTGAACTTCTGCTGAGTCCAGTGGATTACATGACAAATTAAGATATTATTTATTTGTATTTCACATTTCTGATAATTTAATTCATTTGGTTATTGTTCTTAGACGTTGGAGGAAGTTTAGTCGTCTCATTTAGACTTGTGGGTTTTTATCATTTGAAATGTCTTCAGCTCGTGTTTCATTGTAGACCTCAGTAGAGGTCTAACTCTGGGTTCAGGGCTCTGATCACAAAGCGCTCTCTTCTGGACTCGAATCCCCAAAGAAAGAAATCTGTAACCCTGTCTCACAAAGACAGGAAACATTCAAGGTCTCCAAAAAAGACCCGTGAAGCGTCCAAAGCCCAGGCGGGTTCTTGGTGTTGAAGTTCCCGTCTGACGGATGAAACCCGCGGCGCTCTGACAGGCGTCTACTCGCCGTCCGGCCGAGTCGAGCCGCCTGACATTTGTATGGCTGTCGGGCTCTCGGCCGTCCGTCTTCCCGCCTGCTCGTGAATCCTGATGAGGCGTCCGCTCGCCCCCCGGCACGCACGGCCTCCCGCCTGAAGTGAAATCAATCAGCCCTTCAATCTTCCTCTAAAGGGCCATTATCATCCGCCTCCCTGATCTCTGACGAGGCGCTAAACGACAGCTCGAGGAAGGTCATGATTCCAGGTTCAAATCCCGAACAAACGCACTGCAGGAGGTCCAAGTGCAAGATTCCACCACGAAGATCTGTTTGACTCCCGGACGTCAGGCGTCATGGAGAAACAAAGACATTGTAATGGTTTTAAAATGTAGACATTTTCATTTTAAAATCTGACTAAAAACAGAAGAAATATTTAAAACTTGCCTTCAAGTCGAGCTTTATTAACACGGAAGATTTCATTCATAAAGTAACAATAAAACCACACAAGTACAAGTACTGAATATAAATCTGCAGCTTTCATGCTCTCCTACAAACTCATCATGCTACTAACGGTCTGAAGCTAACAGTCTGAAGCTAAGGGTCTGAAGCTAACAGTCTGAAGCTAACAGTCTAAAGCTAGTGGTCTGATGTTAACGGTCTGAAGCTAACTGTCTGAAGCTAGCGGCCTGAAGCTAACGGTCTGAAGCTAGCGGTCTGAAGCTAACGGTCTGAACCTAGCAGTCTGAAGCTAACAGTCTGAACCTAGCGGTCTGAACCTAGCGGTCAGAAGCTAACGGTCTGAAGCTAGCGGTCCGAACCTAGCGGTCTGAAGCTAGCGGTCTGAACCTAGCAGTCTGAACCTAGCGGTCAGAAGCTAACGGTCTGAAGCTAGCGGTCTGAAGCTAACGGTCTGAACCTAGTGGTCAGAAGCTAGCGGTCTGAAGCTAGCGGTTTGAACCTAGCGGTCTGAACCAAGCGGTCAGAAGCTAACGGTCTGAAGCTAACGGTCTGAAGCTAACGGTTTGAAGCTAACAGTCTGAAGCTAGCGGTCTTAAGCTAACGGTCTGAACCTAGCGGTCTGAAGCTAACAGTTTGAAGCTAACTTTGACCTTGTCTCTCCCTGCAGATCCCTCAGGTCAGCTACGCCTCGACGGCCCCGGAGCTCAGCGACAACACCCGCTACGACTTCTTCTCCCGCGTCGTCCCTCCGGACTCCTACCAGGCCCAGGCCATGCTGGACATCGTCACGGCGATGGGCTGGAACTACGTGTCCACGCTCGCCTCCGAGGGGAACTACGGCGAGAGCGGCGTCGAGGCCTTCGTCCAGATCTCCAGAGAGTCAGGTAGGAAAAATAATAAAATAAACCCCCCAGAGCGGTGGAATCTCAGATTAATTAAATGCCCCCTGAGTGATGGAGGGCACGCGAGACGAACGGCCTCTATGGGGCTCCAACCCGCCGCTGACGGGCAACAGGAGGTCATGTGATCGACTCGCGATGTAATTACAGCGGAGGTCTCCTCGCCGGGTCACCGCGAGGTAATCAGACTCTGCTCTCGCTGATTAAAAACGTTATCGCACCCAGGAGCGCTGACATTAATTGGATCGTAAAGGCTGTGTTTGAAATTCATCAGCTGTAACATGCATGTTGGCGTGTGTGTGTGTGTGTGTGTGCTCTTAGACCACTCTTATGATAATGAAGAGCGCTGTCTTCTACGACCTGAAATCCGTGTTACGATTTCGCTTCCACGTCCAAAATGGATCCAAATAACCTTTTTTTTTTGACCGTCACAATCAAAAACCGGTCCGCTCCCAACATGGCGTCCAGGTGTCACCGATCACACCGATCATATGAGTCGTTTCGTAACTTAACGAGTGGAAGCTCCAAATATGAATAACAGTCGTCGGGGCTTAAAACTGAATCAAGACTCAGACTAACGGGGATGTCGCTGTCCGTGGTGGAAAGAGAAGAAGAAGGTTTTAACCCTTTTGGGTGTTTTTCTCTCCGTCGCCTCGTTTATCACTTGATATAAAAAAGTCCTGCACCTGCTAGAAGCAGAGAGAATGCAAGAATACCACAATTATTATGCCATAAATCCTTTTTTTTTTGCAAAATGTTTCAAATAATGGAATCTATATTGAACATGTTGTGTCCACAAGTGTCTCTGCAGATTTTTTTTTTACGCCATATAAAGTTAATTCAAGCGTTTCTTTTTTTAAATGACTCCCGTCGAACAAAATATTTTTGATGAAATGTCACAATTTTACGCTCAGTTTTGTCTGCTTTTAGCAACGGAAGCGTTCGTCATACACACGATGTGTTCAAGGACCGTAGGAAAGACGAAACTCAGACGATAATGACGTGTTTTTACAGCGTCTGGCTTTGACAAACTGAGTTGTGGTGACTGTTCTCACTGAAACGTGCCGCTCTCTGCCGCCGGCAGCCAGGCACCGCTATCACATCCCAGCGTATCTGATCCCGAGGCCCCTTCAGCGTCTGCATGACCCGGCTTTCAACTCCCATCTCATTAACCCATCGATGGCCGGAACGCCTGATGTCGTAAAAAGAGCGAGAAAGTCCTCTTGTGCCGGATGTGCCAGATTCATTTATTCTGGAGGCCAAAGTCCAGAAAAAATGAATCCCATCGTGAACCACGTGAGCACCGACAGGAGACGATTCATTCACTTTTTTATGAAATCAGACCTCATGTTTCTGCTCAGGTTTCCTTTTCCAAACTTTTGGTTTGCCTCGGCAGAAGAACATCAGTTTCTCTGCAGTTACAAAGAGAGGAAACAGAACTAGCTGTCGGATTACATTTGTTTCTCTGCTTACCTGCCCGCTGTAATCCGAGGGTAAACGGCAGCAGGAGCGCTAATCATGACGAATGGCTGCGACCCAGGCGTTTAAAAAGCTTCAGATTCATAACGACAGCAGCTGTGGCTCCTCTGGGACACACACACACACACACACACACACACACACACACACACACACACACACACACACACACACACACACACACACACACACACACACACACACACACACACACACACACACACACACAGCTTCATTAGCCCTGAACATGTATTTATATGAGCAGGGATGAGGCGTGAAGCATGAAGCCTCTGCAGCAGGAAGTCGTCTCTGTGATCAGAGGTTGCATTGATTGGAGCTGATTGGCTGCTAATGAGTAGATTGAGGGGAAGCACTTCTTTCTTGAGCATGCAGTTGTCTTTATTAAATTATCTTCTCACTCGACAGAAGACGACTCATTAAAAAACAACAACAACATGTATTTAAGCTCCTGGTGTGAAAAGCCTCATCGTGTCACGACACCATAATTAACATCACAGCTGTTCAAAGGCAGCTTTATTCCCTTAAAGGGGAACTCCACCAAGTCTGTTAACAGGTGTGTGTGTGTTTGAAAATTAAAATATTCTGGACGTGTGAAGTTAGAAAGAAGTGGGACCTCTCAAACTAGTTTAACTAGTTTAACACACCGTAATCTCTGTCAGTGGCCGCGTTGCATTGTGGGTAATGTAGGAACAAGGAAGAAACGTGTGGAATAAAAAGAATAAAAAAAGATGAGATCTGTGGTTTGAGCCTGTAATGCAGACGTTTACTGAAACTGCTCTCAGCAGACGAGTCGTTGCTCCTCTTTTTTTCCTGCATTTTCCTTCCAAAGTCAACAAATCGACTCATTTTTTGTGTAGATATCTTGTACGATGCCACGTTGAGGGGCTCCAGCATAACGAGCACTTATATTTACTACATTTAGCTGATAACACTTTTATTTAAAGGGGCAGCGCGCAGGATTTAGTGCCATCTAGTGGTGAGGTTGCAGATTGCATCCAACTCAGTCCTCCTTTTCTAACCGCGTAGAAGACTACGGTGGCCAAGTCTCTCTCTCCAGAGCCGGTGTTTGGTTTGTCCCATGTGGGCTCCTGTAGAAACATGGCCGACTCCGTGAAGAAGACCCGCTGTGATGAGAGGAGAAACCGAGGAGGGCAATGTGGAGCTAGCTTAGGAGAGGAGGAGACGTGAAAGGAAAGAGGAAAACAAAAGGATATAAGGAAGGAAAGAGAAGGAGAGGAAGCTGTGAATGTTAAGAGGAGAAAATAACAGAGTGGGAAGAGGAAGTGACACAAGGAGCCATTGAAGGGAAGGAGATGGAAGAGGAGAAAAGTAGCTGCTAAAGGAAAGAAGGAAACCGGCCGATGACAGGAAGCGAGAGAGGAAGGAAGCGAGAGAGGAAGGAAACGAGAGAGGAAGGAAGCGAGAGAGGAAGGAAGCGAGAGAGGAAGGAAACGAGAGAGGAAGGAAGCGAGAAAGGAAGGAAACGAGAGAGGAAGGAAGCGAGAGAGGAAGGAAACGAAAGAGAAAGGAAGTGAGAGAGGAAGGAAGCGAGAGAGGAAGGAAGCGAGAGAGGAAGGAAGTGAGGAAGGAAACGAGAGAGGAAGGAAGCGAGAGAGGAAGGAAACGAGAAAGAAAGGAAACGAGAGAGGAAGGAAGCGAGAGAGGAAGGAAGCGAGAGAGGAAGGAAACGAGAGAGGAAGGAAGGGAGAGAGGAAGGAAGCGAGAGAGGAAGGAAGGGAGAGCGGAAGGAAGCGAGAGAGGAAGGAAACGAGAGAGGAAGGAAGGGAGAGAGGAAGGAAGCGAGAGAGGAAGGAAGCGAGAGAGGAAGGAAGCGAGAGAGGAAGGAAGCGAGAGAGGAAGGAAACGAGAGAGGAAGGAAGGGAGAGAGGAAGGAAGGGAGAGAGGAAGGAAGGGAGAGAGGAAGGAAGCGAGAGAGGAAGGAAGCGAGAGAGGAAGGAAACGAGAGGAAGGAAGCGAGAGAGGAAGGAAACAAGAGGAAGGAAGCGAGAGAGGAAGGAAGCGAGAGAGGAAGGAAACAAGAGGAAGGAAGCGAGAGGAAGGAAGCGAGAGAGGAAGGAAACGAGCGGAAGGAAGCGAGAGAGGAAGGAAGCGAGAGAGGAAGGAAACGAGAGGAAGGAAGCGAGAGAGGAAGGAAGGGAGAGAGGAAGGAAACGAGAGAGGAAGGAAGGGAGAGAGGAAGGAAGCAAGAGAGGAAGGAAGGGAGAGAGGAAGGAAGCGAGAGAGGAAGGAAGTGAGAGAGGAAGGAAGGGAGAGAGGAAGGAAGTGAGAGAGGAAGGAAGGGAGAGAGGAAGGAAGGGAGAGAGGAAGGAAGCGAGAGAGTAAGGAAACGAGAGAGTAAGGAAGCGAGAGAGGAAGTGGAGGAGCTAAGAAGGAGCCGAGATCGAGTAAAAAGCAGGAAGCGCGTCTGTAAGCCCACTTCCTGCGTCCACTGATGACGTCGTCCGGCGGCCCGAGCCCGATGTCGCTGATGTCACCCGAGTCCTTCGGATCCCGGCGGCTGTGCAGCCCGTCGCCATGACAACTGCTGCAGATCTCCCATATCTGAGCTCCCGGAGGACAGGTGGTTAAAAACTCTGTGAGGGGGCGGAGCTACGAGACCACCAACAGGTGGAGTGTCCTGACCATCTGATGTCACTGTGTGTGTGTGTGCATAATGTCCACTGATTAGCTAGAGAAGGAAAGAGGGATGTATAGAAGAGAAAAGAGGAGATTAGAGGAGGAAACTGATTTTGCTGGATTGATGTAACTAAGCACGTTTACTCAAGGACTTATTTAAATTTACACATTTATTGCATCACATTTTCTTCATACATTTATGTAATTTAATGGCGACAGGGGGCCGTCTCATATATTTCCTTCTTACCTCGTCTTCATCCACGACGCTCCGCTCAGATGAAGATCAGCTGATTCTCCCGGTTCATAATCACTCGGCGACACCGGGACCAGAACTCTGCGACAGCTGTATGCAAATTAAATAATAATACATTTAAAAAAAGTCTCAGAGCTCCAACCTTGTTTTTTCCTCTCGGTTTGTGTCTCTGTAATGAACCCAGTTGGCTGTTTCCACCGGGCCGAGCCGTGCCGCTCTGTGCCGGGCCAGCTGGCAGATGAATAGTCAGTGACCTCATTGGCAGGCAGAATCCGTTACAGATTAAAGGGCCATTTACATAATATCACTGCAGAAATACTTTTTTTCTTCTTCTTCTCCTTTTTTTTTTTTTTCCTGGAACTTCCCCGTCTCGGTCGCCCCCGATCACACTTCACCAGCACCATCAAAATGTCTTTAAGTGATCATTTCCTCGGCTTGGTAATCCTATTAACCACAGATTAAATATCTTCTCTTGTCCGTTTGCCTTTGAAGTCTTTGAACTCTCTGCCATCAGCTGCTGAAGTTTTTTTTATTTTTTCCCTCTCTGAAGTCTGAACTCCTGAAAGCCTCGACCTCGTCCACGCTCAGCTGATAGGGAACCGAGAACGATGACACAGATTACACAGCTCGTCTGGAAACCATGTCCAGGTCCATGTGGGACCCTTTCTGCCTCCATTTACAGTATGTGGGGCAATGCGGGGCCACTGGGGCCCTCATGGGGGAAAACCCACTTCTTTCATGTGCTGTGGACTTCATCTTTTGTTGCTGATCCATTGATCTATTATATGCAGTATACATATATATATATATATATATATATATATATATATATATATATATATATATATATATACATGTATATATATACATTGAGAGAGAGAGATAAATAGAGACAGAAGTCATCAGAGGGCAAGTCTAGGCTTCATGTGTTAAAGCTGCATTATCTCTCCTGGCCACCAGGGGGCGACTCCTCTGGTTGTATAGAAGTCTATGCTTCATGTGTTAAAGCTGCATTATCTCTCCTTTGCCACCAGGGGGCGACTCCTATGGTTGTATAGAAGTCTATGCTTCATGTGTTAAAGCTGCATTCTCTCGCCTGGCCACCAAGGGGCGACTCCTCTGGTTGTATAGAAGTCTATGCTTCATGTGTTAAAGCTGCATTCTCTCTCCTGACCACCAGGGGGCGACTCCTCTGGTTGTATAGAAGTCTATGCTTCATGTGTTAAAGCTGCATTCTCTCTCCTGACCACCAGGGGGCGACTCCTCTGGTTGTATAGAAGTCTATGCTTCATGTGTTAAAGCTGCATTCTCTCTCCTGTCTTTCTGAAGATCTTACTTTGCTAGGTCCTTCCACACAGAACTTAAATTACAAATTTAAATGTAAAAATGACAAAAAGGAGGTATATGCTAATAGTATAAAAACATATATAAAATAAGACACATAAATAATAGGCTATATAATAATAGTATATTAATAAGCTCCTTCATAATTCATAATCGCTATTGCGTCACCTCACAGACTTAATAGACAAAAATCTTCAAGACACTTCAAAGTCTGCTTTTGCAAAAACATCTTGATAATCGCACATGAAAGTGCTCTTTGTTCTTATCTTTCTTCCGTTAGTTTCAGTAGATGATATATATATATATATATGTATATATATATATATATACTGTATATAGATATAATAACTTCAGTCTGTCGTAAACGGGGAACAGCTGAACAGCATCCGCTTCCTCCTCGACTCAGACTGAACCTTTGATGTTCTAAGAAAGACAAAGTGAGTTCTCCTCTTCCTCTTCTTCTTCTTTTACTCCTCATTCAAACAGTTTTCAGTGTGTGTATGTGTATGTGTGTGTGTGTGTGTGTGTGTGTGTGTGTGCGTGCAGCAGATTAAATGGGGGATGTGATGGCGTTGTGTATCTTCCCTTCCTCAGAAGAAGTGTGAAAGCCTGCAGGAGATAATCTGCTTTACTTTCTCTTCTTTCTCTCCACTCCTCATCCTCCCATACGTCTTCATCCCTCTTTATTTTTTATTTTTTTTCTTTCTTTCTTTCTTTCTTTCTTTCTTTCTTTCTTTCTTTCTTTCTTTCTCTTTCTTTTGTTTAAGATGATCGACCCTTCCTGTCTCGCCTCACCTGTCTCTGTTGGTGGTTTTTCAATTTGACCGTTTAATTTCATCTCGGTCGTTCATTAGTCCAACTCCTTCCAAATCTCTCATTTATTTATTTAAATATTTTTCTGGAGAGCAGCGATTTATTCTATTATCGGGTTCCTCGCCTCCTGCTCTGCATTCAGCCTGAGGAGTGGATGAATATTTCATGCCGAGGGATCCCTCCACCTTTTCTAGAACAAGATACCAGAGCAAGATGAATCACCGTGGAGAGCAGCTCGGCTGCGACTCGCCAAAGAAAACATGCATTGCGACGCCAGCACCCCAGAAGAAAGAAGACTCACATTATGGAGGTTTGTCTCCGGAGTTAAAGAACAAACTGCTCCGAGAAAAATATATTTACCCAACTGCCAGAAAACTGGGATTTTTTTTAATTTGTATTACTTTTATGAGAGAAAATATCAGTGTTATTAAACTGCTGCCGACCAAAAAGTAAGAAACCTTTTTTGGTTTCTTTGTTACATAATTTTAGTCTGGACCCAATGTCTTCTATACAACCAGAGGAGTTGCCCCCTGGTGGTCAGGAGAGAGAATGCAGCTTTAACACATGAAGCATAGACTTCTATACAACCAGAGGAGTCGCCCCCTGGTGGTCAGGAGAGAGAATGCGGCTTTAACACATGAAGCATAGACTTCTATACAACCAGAGGAGTCGCCCCCTGGTGGTCAGGAGAGAGAATGCAGCTTTAACACATGAAGCATATACTTCTATACAACCAGAGGAGTTGCCCCCTGGTGGTCAGTAGAGAGAATGCAGATTTATGACACTTCAGCTTAATTTTCACCTTTCAGAACCGCAGTTTGCCTCCTGGTTGTATGTAAACCCAATATTTCCGGCTGCTGCTTCAATACAAAGTGTTTCTCACCAAACACTGGATGCAGAGTCCCTCATATCTCATATTTAAACTTCCAGTCAGTCATCAGATTTTTGGTCTTTAGGTTTCTAGAGAGAAATTGAAATCCTCACAGCCGCTCTCCTGTGTGGCATTTCAATGACAGGAAATTATAATTCAGAATAATGTGCAGCCTCTTTGTGGCGTGCAGTTAAAGTGACGAGTGTGAAACAAGGATCACATTGTGGAGCCTTCTCTTTCTTTATCCGAGTCCTCGGAGCGAGGGAGGAGGCAGCTTTCCCTGAATACATCATCAACTGCAGGAAACCCAGAGTGCTTCAATTATCCAGAGCTTTTTTCTTTAACAAAGACGAGGACGCACGAGAGACAAATTGAAACAAAGGTTTCCTTTTTCTCCGCCTCTGTCAACAGTTCTGTTCAGAAAAACAGATGAAAATGTGCTTTGGGACCGTCTGGTGTTCCGTCTTTTTGTTTAAAGATCCATCCTCTTTTTAATAATTAGCCAATCACTCCGCAACAATACAATCGGCTGAACAAAAAACAGGTTCAATATTACATCAGGTGTGTCTTTAGTCTAAATTTAACATGTAAATCAAACAGACTTGGTGTCGTGAGAATTTTTTTCTTTCTTCTATGTGCTAAGCTAGGCTCTGGTTGTATAGAAGTCTATGTTTCATGTGTTAAAGCTGCATTCTCTCTCCTGACCACCAGGGGGCGACTCCTCTGGTTGTATAGAAGTCTATATAAATGACTCTACTTCTCTCTTGATGTATTCCCTCAGTAAACATTGTAAACATGAGTTTATGTCTCAATCTCTAGTTTCAAGTCTTCTTCAATACAGCATGATGTTCATTTAGTAAATTATGCTCATTTAGAGTCAAACAGACCATAAAGCAGG
This sequence comes from Cottus gobio, assembly GCA_023566465.1. Taxonomy (NCBI): domain Eukaryota; kingdom Metazoa; phylum Chordata; class Actinopteri; order Perciformes; family Cottidae; genus Cottus; species Cottus gobio. The sequence goes on along the minus strand of CM042223.1, from coordinate 2,014,064 downwards.
GGATGCCTTAGGGGCGGAGCTACAATGTGAAGGACAGGTTGCTTTTGCTACCAGAATCACTCCTTCAAATTTGAAATATTATAACTTGATTGCTTGAGAAAAAAACAACATGGCGACCATGACACATCGTGGACTCTTTGTCTCATAAACATGTGAATCAAAAGAAAATACTTTAGCATCACCAGCAGACAGGTTGTACTGGTGTAATAACAGAACAGGGTCATGTTTTTTATTTATTTTTCTCACTGTGACGGACCCACAGATCAACCTTGATCACGCATGTCCTGTCGGAGTCACAGCGATGAGTTGTTGCGGTGGATTTCATCACCCGCTCCCCACTGTAAGAGGACCGGCCCCACGCCGCCCTGACAAATCACCCAGCAGCTTTTGAAGTGCTTTTGAGTTACAGGATGATGCTACGTGATGCTGCGTGATGCTGCGTGATGCTACGTGATGCTACGTGATGCTACGGGATGCTACGGGACGCTCGCAGGCTTCAAACTAAAAGGTTGAGCCTCCGGAAACGATGAAAGACAGAAATGGAAATCGCAGCTCGTTTTGTTAAGTAGGATGACCTGAACCCGACCCTCTAACCTCACAACGAAAGAACCTCGCACACATTATCACAAAGGGGCATTCAAAAGTAATGAGATGGTAATACGCAAAGGAGATGTCAGCATTTATCAGGTACAATCTCAGAGCTGCTTGGAGACAGTAATCAGAATCAAAAGACCCCCTGGTGGTCAGGAGAGAGAATGCAGCTTTAACACATGAAGCATAGACTTCTATACAACCAGAGGAGTCACCCCCTGGTGGTCAGGAGAGAGAATGCAGCTTTAACACATGAAGCGTAGACTTCTATACAACCAGAGGAGTTGCCCCTGGTGGTCAAGAGAGAGAATGCAGCTTTAACACATGAAGCATAGACTTCTATACAACCAGAGGAGTCACCCCCTGGTGGTCAGGAGAGAGAATGCAGCTTTAACACATGAAGCATAGACTTCTATACAACCAGAGGAGTCGCCCCCTGGTGGTCAGGAGAGAGAATGCAGAGAGAATGCAGCTTTAACACATGAAGCATAGACTTCTATACAACCAGAGGAGTCGCCCCCTGGTGGTCAGGAGAGAGAATGCAGCTTTAACACATGAAGCAAAGACTTCTATACAACCAGGAGTCAATCCCTGGTGGTCAGGAGAGAGAATGCAGCTTTAACACATGAAGCATAGACTTCTATACAACCAGAGGAGTCGCCCCCTGGTGGTCAGGAGAGAGAATGCAGCTTTAACACATGAAGCATAGACTTCTATACAACCAGAGGAGTTGCCTCCTGGTGGTCAGGAGAGAGAATGCAGCTTTAACACATGAAGCATAGACTTCTATACAACCAGAGGAGTCGCCCCCTGGTGGTCAGGAGAGAGAATGCAGAGAGAATGCAGCTTTAACACATGAAGCATAGACTTCTATACAACCAGAGGAGTCGCCCCCTGGTGGTCAGGAGAGAGAATGCAGCTTTAACACATGACAGTCTTTTTTGAAGGACCTAAGGAAGAACAGCGTCATAGGTGAATTAGTTTTTACTCATTGCGAAATTACCAAATTACCTGACCCCATTAATTAGTCAGTTGTACGTCGCTTCTCAATGTGCGTCGAGCGCTTTGTTGCTTCGCTCGTTTCATCTGACTTTCAACTCGAGGCCGTGCACGTGTTACCCAGGAAACCTTTCATGGCGGCTCAAAGGCGAGGAATGAAAGAGGCGAGCGGCCACATACGTTGTGTTTATTCACTCCGACTCAGTATTTGTAGGAAGGGGGTAAGCGGGGTAAGGGGGGGGAGGCGTACACACCGATAAACACTCGCTGCCATAGTAAACTGTTAATTTAAAGGTCAGCGTGAAAGGCTTTGCCAGAGGCTATATGAGCTTTAATGATATCTGTTATTACCCATAATTCCATTACACGGCGTGCCTTTGAACGCTTCGTTTGGTCCGCATGTGAGTCGTCGCTCCCGCTGTGAGACTTTCCTCGCTGAGTGGAAAAGTGTGAGTGAAATTGCATTATTCCCTTTCTTTGGTCCCGTGTCCCTCGATGTGCTTAATTTGAAGCTGTTTCATTGAATCAGTGCTGCAGCCGAGCTCCTGATTGTGTTACTAGACAAAGGAAACCCTGTTTACTGGACAAAGGAAACCCTGTTTACTGGACAAAGGAAACCCTGTTAACTAGACAAAGGAAACCCTGTTTACTAGACAAAGGAAACCCTGTTTACTAGACAAAGGAAACCCTGTTTACTAGACAAAGGAAACCCTGTTTACTAGACAAAGGAAACCCTGTTTACTAGACAAAGGAAACCCTGTTAACTAGACAAAGGAAACCCTGTTTACTAGACAAAGGAAACCCTGTTAACTAGACAAAGGAAACCCTGTTTACTAGACAAAGGAAACCCTGTTTACTAGACAAAGGAAACCCTGTTTACTAGGCAAAGGAAACCCTGTTTACTGGACAAAGGAAACCCTGTTTACTAGACAAAGGAAACCCTGTTAACTAGACAAAGGAAACCCTGTTAACTAGACAAAGGAAACCCTGTTAACTAGACAAAGGAAACCCTGTTTACTGGACAAAGGAAACCCTGTTTACTAGACAAAGGAAACCCTGTTTACTTGACAAAGGAAACCCTGTTAACTAGACAAAGGAAACCCTGTTTACTAGACAAAGGAAACCCTGTTAACTAGACAAAGGAAACCCTGTTAACTAGACAAAGGAAACCCTGTTAACTAGACAAAGGAAACCCTGTTTACTAGACAAAGGAAACCCTGTTTACTAGACAAAGGAAACCCTCTTTACTAGACAAAGGAAATCCTGTTTACTAGACAAAGGAACCTTTCCTACTTTTCTTACTAATTATATATAATTTATTTTTATTTATTTCAATTTATTTTTAGTTGGACAAAACAAACATGGTGTCACTATTTCTGAACTTTTACAAACAGTCAGTATGATTCTGTCCGTCCTGTCTTCAACCAGCTGATGGAGGTTATTAAACATGAACCGGCTGCAGGAGAACATGATGCTTCTGCTCCGTTTACTTCCTTTTATTGTGAAATTAAGGTGAAAGTTGAGCCGAAGTTCCAACACAAAGAAAATAAAAGCGGCGAAAAGAAACTCCAACGAAGACGTCCGTTAACGTCAAACACCTCCAACTCTTCAATTATCTTTTTATTCTTAAAAAAAGGAGCTGCTGAATGATGAGCTCCAGGTGATAATTATCTTTTTCTATAAAATATATATATATATATATATATCTGTAGGAATTCAAGTTGAATGCAGCAGCTTACGGCCGAGATGTTCCCTGAAGAGCTTAAAGTAAACCCTCCGCCTGCTGGAAGCTGCAGGGATTTCCTTATCTGTGACCACATTATCGTGAGTGTGTGTGTGTGTGTGTGTGTGTGTGTGTGTGTGTGTGTGTGTGTGTGTGTGTGTGACACTGTGTTGGACACGACAACATCTCATGCCGGGTCTGTCCACTGATTATTTTCCACTTTGTGGCCCTGAACTAAACTCGGCGGCTCTGAGCGAGAGTCCTCGGCCGCTCATTAAAATCACGCCGCAGAGAGTTCGTCTTTATTATTTCCAACATTTATCTGCGGCGTTCCCTCGGGAGGCTCTCGCACGTTCTACACAGATTAATGTGTTTTTTGTCAGAGACCATTCGGTTATGAAATATAACAGTAATTTGCAGACTCATATCAATATCAGTTCTGTTTTCCCTTGCCCTGATAATGGACCCTTCGCTAAGCCAGTGGGGGGCGGGGCTTAGCAAAGGGCCAATTATGAAGCTGCCTTTCCCATTCATATTATTAATACAAAAATATTTTCAACAAATAACCTATCATGTTTCAAAATAAAACTTTTATGGATCCCTCGAGGAAATTCCCGAGCTCAGAGTTTTATGAGGTAATTATTATGAGCGCCACCTTCATCCACTGCATTAATACATATAATATTATGCATTATGCATTATTAGTTCTAATTGAATAATATAATATTCTGTATCGGGTCGTTCTCATGTCGATAAAAATGAAAGATATAGAAACAGAACAGGTAAAAAAGCCTTAACTCTAAGAAATGTAATTTGTATAAAATACGTGATGCAAGTGAGCTGATTTAAAATAGTATATAAAAGTTGAATGAAGAGAAAAATAGATAACACCTCTCTCTCCCCTTCTCTCTTTCTCTCTCTCTCTCCCTCTCTCTCTCCCTGAGATGTGATGCTGCCTCCCAGCAGCCTCCATACGTGATCCCAATCCCTCGTCTAGAACTGGTTCTGATCTGACGCCTGATGACTTCAGATTGGAATCAATTTCTCTCAGAGAGTCTGAATGAAGCCGCCGGGCGAGAGAGAGAGAGAGAGAGAGAGAGAGAGAGAGAGAGAGAGAGAGAGAGAGAGAGAGAGAGAGAGAGGGAGAGTGAGAGAGAGACAGAGATAGACAGAGAGAGAGAGAGAGAGAGGCTCTGATGGTCTTAAATGGTTTTATTTCCATCTTTTCCCCCCGAAGCCTCTGAGACGGGCCTGAACCGATCTGGACCCACATGAGGTTCTTCAGACTCCTCTGGGTCGTGGTGCTCGGCTGCTGTTGTGGAACGGGACCGAACATTTAGGTTTAACCCTCGAACACTAAAGTTATGAATGGTATGAATATTAACATCACTAACGTCGGGTATATTTAACCAGATATAAAGTACCTGATAAAATATACTTCTCATCAAAATATATTAAAATACAACAACACAAGGTACATTGAAGTCCTCTTATTTTATTTTACCCTGTAGAACTTCTCATAAAACTAAAAACAGGTTTCATGGGGGACCCTGAAAAAAGACTCAAAATCAGGTGAAAAATGATGGAATGGTCAATAAAACCTGATTAAAACATAAATAATGTAGCTATGAACTTGTTCTCTGGTCCACATGTTCCTGGGACATGTGAGCCTTGTCCTGTGAAGGAAAAGTCTCCTTCAATGGGAAAACCATCCGGAATGTTTTCACCCTCTATCACTAACGTAACACGTGAAGGTTGAAACAAGCAGGGATTGGAGCAGAGAGACACGCCCACTGTCAAGTTATCTAGGTGTTAGGTATTTTCAGCTCAGCCCAAACTTGAAAACGGCTTGTTCACGCCAAACAGTGCGAAGGGACAACTCGGTTCCGTTTCGACAGGTTTTATTTTTCTTTTTGAAGGAATAGGAATGGGAATAGGAACGGCAACGGGAATAGGTTGATAACCTTAAACAAACAAAAAGAGTAGATTAAATTCTGCACCAAAATGCTTTACACAATAATTCAAACTACACATTCTTTCTCAAATAAAGTAATTACAAAAGCAAATCAAATTCGAAGATCTACTGAAATTGCCATTTTGCAAGTATTTCCATTTTTTCATCCCATTAACTTAAACTTTTCCTTTACGTTTAAAGATCAAAATCAACAGAAAATGGTACCCAACCGATTGCTTTAAACAATAGTTGAACTGAATAAAATCCATACCAGTTGCGTCTGTGGCTGAACATGAGCTGAGTTGTAGAGAAGCGCAGAGAGGGCGACTAATCTAACGCCAACCATTTTATACCCATGCCTGTTAAGGAGTGTGCTTGTCAATTTGGTCCCTCCAGAAACATGGGTTGCATTGTTTGGTTCCACCTTTGTTTTGGTTAATTGTCTGCCCCCTACAGGCTTGGAGTTCCTTGCTTCCATGCGTGCTCACTTGTTTTGACGCAACACCTCCCACTTGACCTCCTGGTTCTTGAACCCAAGGAGGTCACCGCACCTTAGTGTTGGGCAGGTTTGGTTTAAGTTGTAATTTTTTCCCTTCAGTTTTGTTCTTCAATTGGAAGTAGGACGATGATCCGTCGGACATCCCTGTGAAGACTGGTAGCTGAGATTTTGGTTGAGAGTCTCTTTGCCTTCTGCTTTTGAGCAGGCTTCATAGATGGGACGGGGTAACTTGGAAAAGTTCTGACATGCACATCTCTGACGATGCCCTTCTTGTCAGCGTTGACCTTGGTCACTCTGGCAAGCCTATACTGACCCCTCAGGGCATTTTGGTCCGCCACCCAGACAACATCTCCAACTGCCACATTCCTTTGCATTGTGGGCTTCTTGAGCGAGGAGAGTGGATATCCATGCATCATATGGTAGAATTGGTACTGCAGTTTCTTCCTCATTAAAGATTTGGAACCTTCCTCCACAGAGTAAAAGTCCAGTGTCTCCCTCCTTGTACACAACAAGTCTGTTCAGTGTGGTCGATGGAAAGGTTACACCTTCTTGAGCCGCCAGGAACAGATCCCGGAGTGCAGCTTCACATTCTGCATTGGTAAGCACTGCTTCTTTAGCACGGGTCGCTACCTCTGGTGCCGAAGGAATTCTCTCCCACTTTGGCTTACGAGAGATTGAGGTCTTTGCCAATAGTGTTTTCCACTTCTTCACAGCTCTCCATGCCCAGGCAATTACTCTGGTCAGCTTGGTCAAATTGCTGAACTTCCTGATGTCGAGGATTTTTTCCATCGCAGAACCAGCTGGTGGCCTCTGGAACAGCTGTGTTCCAACCAGCACCAGGGTGAGCTACAACAACGACAAACCTTGGTTTACAGCGGAACTCAGAAAACTACGGCTGCAAAAGGACCAGGCGTTCAGGAGTGGGGACAAGGACTTGTACACAGAGTCAAAATACAGGTTTAGCAGGGCGGTGAGGGACGCTAAACGACTGTACTCTGAGAAACTGCAACACCAGCTCTCAGCAAGTGATTCTGCGTCGGTCTGGAGAGGGCTCAAACAGATCACCAACTACAAGCCCAAAACCCCCCACTCCATGAACAACCTCCGCCTGGCAGACGAGCTGAATGAGTTCTACTGCCGATTTGAAAGACAATGGAATAGTCCTGACGCCATCCCCAACAGCCCCATCAACAGCCCCATCAACAGCCCCACCAACCAGCCACAGACCACCAGCCCTCCCTCCCCCAGCCCATCAGGGGCTCACGCCTCTGAACCATCGTTCACAGCGCCCCCTACCCCCTCCACAGTGACGACCCTCATTATCCAAGAGAGAGACGTTAACAGGCTTTTTAAAAAACAGAATACCCGCAAAGCAGCCGGCCCGGACTCTGTCTCCCCCTCCACCCTGAAGCATTGTGCTGATCAGCTGTCCCCGGTGTTTACAGACATCTTCAACACCTCTCTGGAGACATGCCACGTACCAGCCTGCTTCAAGGCCTCCACCATCATCCCCGTCCCCAAAAAACCTAGGATCACAGGACTCAATGACTACAGGCCCGTCGCCCTGACCTCTGTGGTCATGAAGTCCTTTGAGCGTCTGGTCCTGTCCCACCTCAAAACCCTCACCGACCCACTCCTGGATCCCCTGCAGTTCGCCTACAGAGCCAACAGGTCTGTGGACGATGCAGTCAACATGGCCCTCCACTCCATCCTCCAGCACCTGGACACCCCAGGAACCTACGCCAGGATCCTGTTTGTGGACTTCAGCTCTGCCTTCAACACCATCATCCCGTCTCTGCTGCAGGACAAGCTCTCCCAGCTGCACGTGCCCGACTCCACCTGCAAGTGGATCACAGACTTCCTGTCTGACAGGAAGCAGCACGTGAGGCTGGGGAAACACGTCTCAGCCTCTCGGTCCATCAGCACCGGTTCCCCCCAAGGCTGCGTTCTTTCCCCTCTGCTCTTCTCCCTGTACACCAACAGCTGCACCTCCAGTCACCAGTCCGTCAAGCTCCTGAAGTTTGCGGATGACACCACCCTCATTGGACTCATCTCTGGTGGGGACGAGTCCGCCTACAGGCGGGAGACTGACCACCTGGTGACCTGGTGCAGCCAAAACAACCTGGAGCTCAACGCTCTGAAGACAGTGGAGATGGTTGTGGACTTCAGAAAGATCTCAGCCCCACCAGCCCCTCTCACCCTGTGTGACTCCCCCGTCAAAGCTGTGGAGTCCTTCCGCTTCCTGGGCTCCAGCATTACCCAGGACCTCAAGTGGGAACTAAACACCAGCTCCATCGCCAAGAAGGCGCAGCAGAGGATGTTCTTCCTGAGGCAGCTGAGGAAACTCAACTTGCCAAAGACAATGATGGTGCACTTCTACACTGCCATCATCGAGTCCATCCTCTGCTCCTCCATCACCGTCTGGTACGCTGCAGCCACTGCCAAGGACAAGGCCAGGCTGCAGCGCATCATTCGCTCTGCCGAGAGGGTGATTGGCTGCAATCTGCCGTCCCTCCAGGACTTGTTTGCTTCAAGGACCCTGAAGCGGGCGAGGAAGATTGTAGCTGATCCCTCTCACCCTGGACACAAACTGTTCGTGTCCCTCCCCTCTGGCAGGAGGATGCGGTCCATCAGGACCAAGACCTCACGCCACAAAAACAGTTTCTTCCCGTCTGCCGTCGGGCTCATCAACAGAGCCCGGGTCCCCCACTGACTCTAATGACTCTGTCACCCCCAGACAATTTCCCACAGGACACTCCCCTGCACATAGCCTTATACTTATACTTATACTTGACTTGAATACACTTGACACCTGGGCATTGCACTTGCCATTTTCACACAACACTTACACTCATGCACATTCCATGCACTTTATCTTACTTTGGTATTTTGTTATGCTGCTGTCTCAATGTAGATATTCATTCATCCATTCATCCTCATTTATTGCACTGCGTTAACTGTTAAATGTGTATTGTTAAATGTTAAATGTATGCACCTTCCCGCCAGGACAAATTCCTTGTATGTGTAAGCATACATGGCAATAAATGGTTCTGATTCTGATTCTGATTCTGAACTGGATCTTTGGGTCCTTGTCCATCTTTTTCCCCTGTGCTCTGGTCAGTGCTGCTGTGAAAGACTTCCTTTGGAGCTGGTCTATGCCCTCTTTGGCAAATACAGCGACTTCTTGGGCTGACCTTTTTGGCCACTCTTCCACAGGGTCCTTCAGAAATCCTGGTCCATTCTGCCACACAGAATCCTCTTTAAGGTCTTCTGGTTTTGCGCCTCTTGTTACAAGGTCAGCAATGTTCAGGTTTCCTGGGATCCACCACCAGTCTTCGACCGAGGTGGATTTCTGGATCTCTCCGACTCTGTTCGCGAAGAAGGTTTGATATCCATAGCTGTCTCTTTGGATTGCTCCTAGCACAGTCCGACTGTCCAGCAGGTGGAGCCATCGTTCGATTTCCAGTCGGCTGTGGTTTTCAATGTATTTCCTCAGTCTTGCTGCAAAGACTGCGCCACAGGTTTCAGCTTTCACTGGTTCTCCCTTCTGGTCCAGTGGTGTTAGCTTTGCTTTGGATTCAGCGAGTCTGACTTGGATGCCTTGCCGAGTTTCCCATCTGAAGTACACCACCGCTCCATAGCTCTTGTCACTTCCATCAGAGAATGTTACTCCCCAAGGTTTTCCAATCCAATCAACTGGTGTGAGGCTTCTGTGGAAGGTGATTTGGTTAAGGCGTGCGTATTCCTCAAACAGCAGGATGGCTTCTTCCCTCAACTTTTCGGACAGAGGTTTGTCCCAGGTGTCTCTGGTCAAAGATTTGCCTCCAGCTTCCTGAAATGCCTTTCTGACAAGAATAGCACCCTTCTGTTTGGCAGGTGCGACAAGGCCTATTGGGTCATACAGACTAGCTACTTGGCTTAGCAGTTGCCTTCTTGTCAGTGGGTTTGGAGTTTTCCCTCTCACCTCTTCACCAAGGAGATTCTGGCCGACCCTCATTTTCCTTCTTCTCTTTGAGAAATTGATTGCGGTCTTGAGGTAAAGTTTATCCTCTTCTACGAGGTATCCAACTCCAAGGGCTTTGTTGTCTCCTTCCCCCATCTGGTTTGGAAGAATGAATGTTCTGTTTGCTCCTGCTCCTTCTCTTGCCACACCCTCTTGCCTCCCACTTTGGCCTGACCGGATCCAGGGCTTGAGGAAGAACCCGCCTGCTTTCAGGATTTCTTCAACTCCTTTGGTGTTCTGGTCCAGCTTTATCAGGTCATTATGGGACGTTAGGACATCGTCGACATAAGCATCCTCTTCCAGGATCCTCCGTTCCTCCTCCAGGTGAGCAAACATGGGCAGCTTTGCTGTCTCTCTCATGGCCAGCTGCGCGATGCACCCTGCTGGTCGATCGCCAATGTTGACTCTGGTGATGGCATACTCTTCGATCTCTCCCTCCTCAGTGTCTCTCCAGAGAAATCTGTGGAGGTGCATTTCGAGGTCTTCTAGCCACACAGAATTGTACATCTTCCTGATGTCTCCAAGAGCAGCATGGACACCTCGTCTGAACCTGAGTAGTACACCTCGGATGGGATTGAGGACATCAGGCCCCTTCAGCAGAAGGTCATTCATGCTGAGCCCTTTAAACTTTTGGCTGCTGTTCCACACCAGTCGCACGGGTGTTGTGAGCGAGTGCGGATTTGGTGCCACCAAATGGCTGACATACCATACTGGTCCTTTCCAGCTTATAGTGATGTCTTTGGTGACTTTCTTTGCTGCTCCTCTTTCCACCATCTCGTGGACTTGAGCTGTGTATGCCATTCTCCAGTCTGGCTCTTTTTTGAGTTGTTTTTCTGTTCGCAAGAAAGTGGCTTCCACTCCACTCCTGTTGTTGGGAAGGGAGCTTGGATCTTGAATCCAGGGGTACTTTGTGTCCCAGTGAGGTCCATCACTGTGTTCATCTGCTTTGATGTAGGTTAGGCCTTTCCTTATGATCTCCAGTTCTTTTTCTTCCTTCAGAGTCATTTCCTTGCCTCCTGGTTGACAATTGCCACACCGGCATCCCCCACACTTTGGCTCGCAGGCTGCTCCGATGCTGTCCCATTTCCACCAGTCCAAGAACTCTTTGTCAGCAACTGTGGTTTTGCTTTCAGCTTTGGCCTCCGGTGCTTCAGGGATTTCTTGATATTTCACTGCTGAGGTTCTCATGGATCGTGCAAAGTGTGTTTGAGATGTATGCGCAGCTATATCAACATCTTCAAAGAGGTCTGGATGTGCTCCTCCCACTGTCTTTCCTAATGGGCTTTCCCAAAGGACAAGGTCTCCAATCACTTTCACTCTTTGTGGAGCAAGTCTTCCCTCCCGGTGACTGATGAGTAGCTCGATGTGCTTTGGTCTTTTGAAGTCTTCCAGGTCGGTTTCTGGGAAGAATTCCTTGAGTTGCTCTGGTTTGATTACCCTGCGCACTTTGGCAATTTCATCCAAGCCATAGCAGGTAAGCTCATGAGCTCTCTCCGTGCCGGTGGGTGTCTTGACTCTCACTCTGAGTGAGTATCTTTTGGTCTTGACCTTCATCGCCATTCCTCCGACTCCATGTACGACTAGCGTGATGTTTTCACTTTGCAGATTCAATCTCCTGGCAGCTCTGTGGGTGACGTAGTTGGTGTCTGATGCCAAGTCAATGAGAGTTCCAATCTTCTGTCCTGCATTGGCAGTTACCTCTAACAGCATTAGAATGACTGGTAGCTCGGGTGTCCTTGACGCTGCCACTCCATGTTGATCCTTCTCGACGCAGTTGGTTCTTGCAGTGGTGTTGGTGAACGCTTTCTTGAACCTTTCTGCCATTTCTGGGGTGAGTTCAGACATCAAGTTTCTTTGCTCCTCTGTGAGTGGTTGTTTTCTCCAGGTGGATTTTCCTCCATCAGATTCCTTCATCTTGAAGTCTCCTCTTGAGCAAAGAAAGAAGTGGTGGTCTGAAGAGTTCCCTTTATTGCAGTCTCTGTTCTTGCACAGGTAAGTGTCTTTACAGTATTCACCTGCTCCGTGACAGACTAAGCATCGCTTGCATGCTCCCAACTTCTCCACAGCATTCAGCTTCTCGCCAAGCTTCAGTTCTTTGAACCGCTTGCAAAAGAAAATCTTCTCCCGATGCTTTTCATCTCCACAGACAATGCATCCTCCCCTCCTTGTGGATCGTGTGGAGGCATACTTCTTGTCCAGGTAAGTAGGTTTTCTTTCAGGCTTTTCCCTTACATCAAGCTGCTCCAGTCTCTCAAGAACTTCCTCTTGGGTTTTCAGGAATGCAAGAAGGCTGTCGAAGTGAGTGTCTGGTGTCACGCCATTTCTTGGGTTGACCATGAATACGAGCCAGTCTCTCTTCAGGTTATCTGGCAGCTTGCTCTCTATGGATCTGATCACCAGCGGATTCTTTATGGCTCCAGTGTTTCCGAGCTCTGTGAGATCACTCAGGGCCTTCTCTATGGTTTGAATCATGTCCATGACCTTTCTTGGCTGATTTGCTCTTAGTACAGGAAATTTCTCCAGATCTTCAATTATCTCCAGGGCGATTGTAGACTTGTTTCCATACCTGATTTCCAGCACTCTGAACATCTCTTCTGCAGTGTTGTACGTTGACAGGCGCAGTTCTCCGCAAATTCTCTCCCCGACGCTGTCCAGGAGTTGGAACTTCTTTGCCTCCGCTGAGCCGGTCGGTTCCCCCTGCCTTTGCAGGTTCTCCCAGTCCTTTCTCCATCGATGGAAATTCCTTTTGAATCCGTCGAATTTGGGTAGGCTGATTGGTCTTATTTTCACTACTAATTGCTGAGTTGGCACTGGCAGTGGTGGTGCTCTTCGTCTTCTTTCCTCTTCTTCCATTCTTTGTGCTGTGAGAAATTCGGCCCTCCTTGCTTCAAGGCTGGAGCTTAGAGCTTTTAGTTCCTTTACTCTGCCCTCCAGATCTGCCTTCTGTGATACTGGAATCCACATCTCCCACCCTGCTAGGCTTGTAGCTGCACCTTGGATTTGCTTCTTTACACCGTCCCACCTTAGCTCATAGCCATCTCTATTCACGCCGTTAACAGGTATTCCCCGAAGTTCATCCCCGGCTGTCTCTGCATCTTCTATTGCCGCTCCGACCTCGCTTTCTCCATACCTGGACCAGAGGTTGTTCTGGACTGTCCTTCTGACCTTATCCCGTGTTTCATCACACTCCTCCATTGCTGTGTCGAGGTCTGCTTGCTTGCCTCCATCGAGCTTTACTTCCTCACCCTCATCGGTCTGAGCTTCGAGGTCAGCCAGTAGGCCAGCTCTGTAGCCATCATTTGCTCCCCCGAAGTTCCTTGCCAGTGACATGAGCTCCTTGAACTCCTCTTGTAGTTCCATCTTCGTCAGATTTTCTGACGTTCTGCTCAGGTAGTTGGCTTGCTTGGTGAAGGCAGTTCTTGCCGAGGTCCGCTCTTGCTTTAGCTGCTTCACTGTCTTTCCAAGAGCTTCCTTCGCCATTGTTTCCCAGTCAATTCTCCCTTTGCGATGACAGCTTCCTTTCCCTCGGGCCTT